>CM053276.1:112163213-112560501 GCA_028583415.1 Protea cynaroides
GGGAGTCCCAAATATGGTACAAAGCCACCCATCAACCATCCATCTAGCATAAACTTCACTTGAATAAAGAATCTAATTGAAGCACATGTATAAACTACTTCCATAATCTTTAATCACAAAATCCATTTCGAACTACGTTTTAGACTTGATTTCTAGGATTGAAATACGTAGGCAGTTTGAGATGTCTTACACATCTCAAATTCAGTCCAAGATCGAACCATCTTTGGTCTGGTTCACTGTATAGTACTGTACATTAGATTGCTTATTTATTTGCTTTAAGACATGTTTGGCTGAACCCTAGGTTAGCAAAACTCAGCAACTTGGTTTAGGACATCCCCCCATTGAACCCTAGTCATCCAGTTGATCAAGCATAGTCAAAATTAGAGTTTAAGAAAAGTTTAGGAGGCCGATATTGATCGGACGGTTTGGGTGCCTAACACCTTCCCATAACCATACCTTGAATACTTACCCGATCTCTTGCAGACCAAAGAACTGATACATTGGGTTATAAGTCAATAGAAGTCTTACCTTAGGGTGATGCTATATTTTTAGAGGTCCTAGACCTTAATCTAGGCGACGACTCCAACAAGAAAATTGATCTTTATTGATACACATTTATATTTATCCCGAGGAGGATCGTCTTACATTGACCTCACAATAACCATGAGGGATGAGTTTGGTGATAATTGTCACACCCCAAATCTACACCAACCAGAATGGTGTGATGAATCATTTATGATCCAACGGTTCAACCAGGATCTCGAATAGACTGTGTCCTTTTGCTTAAACCATACACATCCACAACCATAATCAGAGTAAATAAACAATAGCGAAAGTCTTTAATAATAATGAACTGAGTATCTAACAGTGATATCATAAATAAAGTATCCAATTATCTCAAATAACTGAAGACATAAAATAAAATAAATTAATCAATTACATGTTTTGAATAATCTGACAAATAAATCTAATCAAAGACACATGAGTTGCACACACACGATGATTCATGCGACTCCATCATAGCTTCTGCATCAATCGCTGCAACATGCCCGTACATTGGATCATTCATATAATCTTCTACTGTAAGACCTGCATCATCAACTAAAAATATTCGACGTCAAAAGAGTGAGCACACATCATGGCTCAGTGAGCAAACAAAACAATGCAACAAACATATGCATGCATTCATTTCATATCTTTGGTCTGGTTCATAAGTTTGCAATGTGCAATAGAAAGGATAAGTGGCCGCCGCACCTTTATACACGAGTGTGTGAAGCCGCCCAATGGATCAAACACCATTGCCGTCCCACATGCACCCATCATGGAATAGAGATAGAGCTAAAGTGTCCGGATCAAACACCGCATAACACTTCCCTTGATGCCCTACCCATACCAATACGTAAGCCCCTAAGCCCCTATTGGCGAGGGCTTGCAAACTAGGCTCGCAACTAACCAATCCTAATATCAAACAATGTATCAAATGCCTCACCCCAGCATCCCTTAATACTTCCATAGAGATAGAGCTAAGGCCCTCCGACAGAGTTAGAGACTACATGGTCCGAGACCACCTCCCCTAATGCCCTATGACGTAATAATTCTGCTAAGGTAATAGCGATATGACGATGTCAGTGGACAAGACTTGAGTAGAGATAAGGCTAGAGTCTGGTGACCAAGATGAACCACAATGTCACGTCCTCCCCCTGATGCTCCATTTCTCATCAAGCACACTAACCACACACATACATTCACATGTCCATTCCTAGCATCATCATCATCATCATGTTATAAATAAATTGAATTAAATATGCATGAACAGTAATAACAGAAATATTGGATGACATATGAAATGCACAATACACGCATACAAGCATAGAATCATTCATGGCATTGGACTCAATAAATAAAAATAGTTTATTATTAGCCAATTAATTTAGGTCTTGTTCCCTCACCTTTGGTTGATAGTAGATCCTCGTTCAAGCTTTGTAAATCACTTTTAAACCACTTGGAAATCTAACAAATTTATAGATTTTAAATTAGAATTAATTTTCATGAATTTAGACTAACAGAAACTGAAGGGTTGCAGGTGTGGCAGAACCTGTGGTCTCAGTTTCTGCGACCACAGGGCGTGTGGTCACAAGGTGTGGTCGCATATCCTGTGACCACACATGCGACCATACTGTCACACCCCAATTCTGCACTATTCAGAATGGTATGATGAACCGCTAACAAACCAACGGTTCAACCAGGATCTCGAGTAGGCTATATCTGTGTTATCTAAACCCCATACATCCATAATCATAATCAGAGTAAATACACAACAGCGGAAGTCTTATACTAAAATGAACTGAGAATCTATTGTGATATCAATATTTAAATAACAAGTTATTCTGTATCAACTAAGACATAAATAAATAAATATCAAATACATGCCTTTAATAAATCCAAATAGATAAAACTAAAAATCTAATCGAATACACATGAGTTGCACTCGCAAGAGATGTCATGTGTATCCACTTCATGTTCAGCTACCATCGCTGCAATGTTCCCGTATTCTGGAGCATTTATATAATCTTCAACGGTTGTACCTGCATCATCATCTAAAAAAATATTCGACGTCGAAGGGTGACCACACATCACGGCTTAGTAAGCAAACAAAACAATGCAACAATACATATGCATGCAATCAATTCATATCTTTGGTCTGATTTTACGTTTGCACTGTGCTATTTAAAGGATAGGTGGCCACCGCACCTCTATGCACGAGAGTGTGGATACGCCCGATGACTCTCACCGTCACCCACAGCACCCATAATGAACATTGTACAACGAAGGTCACGTTTGTCGATGCACAACTCCATACCAACAAATTAACCCCTGATGGCTAGGGCTGCAAACGGGGCTCGCTACTAACCAATCCTAATGTCAAACAATGTATCCAAGGCCTCATCCCAGCATCCCTCAAAGCACCCGTAGAGATAGAGCTAAGGCCCCTCGGTAGAGTATAGGACTCAAGGACTGAGACCCTCCTTAATGCCCTACGTCACAATAATTCTGCTAAGGTAACGGCGATACGACGATGCTAATGCAAAAGACTCGAGTCAGAGATAGAGCTAAAGTGTCCGGATCAAACACCGCATAACACCTCCCCTGATTCCCTACTCGCATCAAGCACACTAACCACACACAAACATTCACATGCCTATTCCTAGCATCAATCATCATCATCATGTTATAAGTAAACAAAATTAAATATGCATGAACAATAATAGCAGGAATATTGGATGACATGTTGAATGCACATTACAAGCATATTCGCATAGAATCAAGCATGGCATTGGACTCAAGAAAATAAAAGTAGTTTATTATTAACCAATTAGTTTAGGTCTTGTTCCCTCACCTTAGCTTGCTAATAGATACTCCTCCAAGCTTTAGAATCACCTTTATATTGCTATTATATTGCTAGAAGACCTAACAAAGTCGATAAAATTTAATTAGAATTTATTCTAATTTTTAAAACCATTCTATTAACTGAGGGTCGGAGGTAGGGTCTGAGTTATGACCGACCCTTGGTGCGACCCTCCCCTAATCTGGACTACCGGAACCCTGGGGGTCGATACTCAGGGTCACATAGGGTCGGATGGTCATCGACCCTCTGTGCGACCCCTTGTGGGTTTTGGTCAATTTTCCTCCTTTTAGTCCATTCTTCGTGTTTGGGGTCCTATGGCTTGCTCCTACAGTCCATTCAACATACATTCCATGGTCCAGAACCATGAATCATCCACCTATATAGCTTTTATGTATTCTCCCATGGTTTTCCATGGAAACCTAACCATGGGTTGATGGTTTGGGTTTCTCCGAGATCACACTCTCATCCTTATCTAACCTAAGGTCTGTAGAAATTCATGGAATTAGTATCCATACCTGAGAAGAATACTCCTTCTCTGCAACTCTTCTCCTTTTTACTTTTTTTTCTCTCCCTCGCTTCTCTTCTTCTTCTCTTCCTTCTCTTCTCTTTCTCTCAATTCAATTAGGGTTGTAAAAGGAGTGAAAGAGGCTTAGGGACGTCCTATTTATATGGTGGAAACTCCTAAACTAAGTCCCATTGAGATTTGGAAGGAATCCAATCGAAATTTGGAAACTTTCCTAATTTCAGTTTGGGCGCAACCGGGGGCGAAGAGAGGGTCGATGATCCCGTCGACCCTTGGTTTCCTAAAGTGTCCGACCCCCTCTATAAAACAGAGGGTCTGACTTTCTGCCTTGGGGGGTCCAACCCTCCCTTGCTGGGTATGCGACCCTCCCTTTAAATTAAGTATTTTTGGGTGGATTTGATATCTGGGATCACGATCTCCTTCACGCCCTTGGTCCATTCATCTCGTCCAGGATGGGTAAACCTGATTCAAGGTGGTAAGACCGGGTTAGTTTGATACGAGTTTTACACATACCCTCCCTGGAACTTTCCGAGGGCATGTGGCCGCAAGGTGTGGTCGCATATCATGCGACCATACATGCGACCATACATGCGACCACACCCTTCCTGGTCTTTCCGAGGGTGTGTGGTCAAATATGTGTCTCGTGTGGTAGCATATCATGCGACCACACGTGTGATGGTCGATCTTTCACTCTCAACTCCTATTCCTTCATGCTTAGATTCCTTGGCTTATCATTATGGTCCTTCCTATGATTGTTCTATGGCTTAGAACTAGTATTTTATACAGAATCCATTGTCCACATAATTCTTTTCATGGATTCTCTTGGAATTTGTCCATGGATTGATGATTGGGATCTCACTTAAATCCTATCCCCTTCATGATCTTTTCTAGGCTTTCAATTGACATGGGGAATGTTCCATACCTTAAACTTGTTGAAGATTCAGAGGTCTTCTCTGAATTTCCCCTTCTTAGCCTTCCTCTTCAATTCTCCTTCTCTTCCTTCTCTTCTCTTTCTCTCACTTTCAGTTTGAGTTCTAAAAGGGTGAAAGAGGCTAAGGGACATCCTATTTATAGAGGAAAACCCTCCATAATAAGCCCTACTGAGTTTAGGAAAGAACTCCCTTCGAATTAGGAAGGTTTCCTAAACTCGGTTCTGTCTGGGTTCCATGTGGTCGGAGGTGGGGTGGCAGAACCCGTCGACCACATCCTTTGAAACATTCGATCACACGACCTAATTTTCTGTGGTTGCATTATTTTGAGGTGTGGTCGATCACACCTGTTTAGGTATGCGACCACACGCTCATAATTGATTATTTTTGGGTTAAATTTTATACCTGGTCTTGTGGTTTCTTCATGCACTTGGTCCACTTGGCCCGACCATGATAGGAAGACCTGATACAAGGTGGTAAGACCGGTTAGTTCGATACGGGTCTTATAATAATGGTTGATGAGAAACTACTAATAATGACCATAGGATAACCTTAGTATGAACCCAAGAGAAAAGCCAAGGAGTTGACTCAAGAAGAACTTGGATTGAATGTAGCTTGTGACCAGAAATCATAAGGTCGTAGCTACGATCGACCATAGCATGACCATAGCATGATCAAAGTATCAACCATAGGCATTGGGGAAGAATTTAGAAACCATATGGTCGCAAATAGTGCGACCGTAGGGTATAGACCGTACGTAGTAAGGTCGACACTGCATACGACCATAGGGCCTATCAGACACCTATCAGTGATCTATTTTGATTTTTGACTACTGTAACACATTACACATGAATCCTAACTGAATTACAAGGCTTGGAAGGAGATCAAGTTTTGGTAACAGGTGAGGGAACAAGACCTAAACTAATTGGATAATAATAAACTATTATTTTATTGAGCCAAATGCCATGATTGATTCTATGCTTGTATGCTTGTAATGTGCATCTTACATGTCATCCAATATTACTGTTATTACTTCTCATGCATATTTACTTTTGTCTATTTGCTACCATGTTGATTGGTGATGCTAGGAATAGGCATGTGACTATGTGTATGTGGTTAGTGTGTTGGATGCCAATAGAGCATCAGGGGGAGGACGTGGCATTATGGTCTTTGACCTGGTCGCCAGACTCTAGCTCTATCTCTATTCAAGTCTTGCCCACTAACATCATCGTATCGCCATTACCTTAGCAGAACTATTACGTCATAGGGCATCAGGGGAGGTGGTCTCGGGCCGTGTGGTTTCTGACTCTGCCGGGGGACTTTAGCTCTATCTCTATGGACGTATTGAGGGATACTGGGGTGAGGCCTTGGATACACTGGATGACATTTATGATTGATTAGTTACAAGCCCAGTTTGCAAGCCCTCGTCAATAGGGGCTTACGTGTTGGTATGGGTAGGGCATCAGGGAAAGCGTTAGCGGCGTTTGATCCGAACACTTTAGCTCTATCTCTATTCCTTGGTTGGTACATGTGGGACGACAATGATGTTTAATCCATTGGGTGGATTCACACACTTGTGTATAGAGGTGCGGTGACCGCTAATCCTTTCTATAGCATATTACAAACTTAAAAATCAGACCAAAGATATGAATTAAATGCATGCATATGTTTGTTGCGCTGTTTTGTTTGCTCACTGAGCAGTGATATGTGCTCACCCTTTCGACGTCGAATATTTTTAGTTGATGATGCAGGTCCTACTATAGAAGAGTACGTGAATGCGTCAACATATGGACACATGGCTGCTATGGACGTAGAAGTTGTTGAAGATGCGCATGATCCTTCATGCGAGTACAATCAATGCGTCTTTGATTAGATTAGTTATATTTTGATTAACGGACATGTAATTGATTATTTTATTTTATGTCTTAAGTTACTTGGAGATAACTAGATTAACTATTTATTTAGCATTGTTAGTTACTCAGTTCATTAATTATAAAAACTTTCGTTTATTTGTTTATTATCTCTGATTATTACTGTGGAATGTGTGTGTGGTTGATATGGTGGGTACTACCTAACAGAGATCCTGGTTGAACCGTTGATTTATTGACGGTTCATCACACTATTCTGGTTAGTTTAGAATTGGGGTGTAATAATCAGCATCGACCCTCCGCTCAACATGTTGTACCCTGTCCATCAGATCTTTCACTAGGCGCTCGAGCCTGACTGTATTTTCATCACTAGCTGGTGTGCTTCCTGCTGAGGGAGTGGTTACCACTGGTACGATTAGTGAAACTGCAGCTACAGAAGGGATAGCTATTGCTCTCTTTTCCCATGCCGCATTGACCCTAGGTTGGGCTTCTTCTTAGACTCGCCTGGCTTCTTCGACCCTTACTTGGTTGTCTTCTCGGGCTTGTCTTGCTGCATCGACTCTCTCTTGGGCGTCTTCTCTGGCACGTCTGGCCTCATCGACCCTCCTCTAAGCCTCTCGAGCCACATCCTGCTCTGTGTACATTCTGCCTTGGGCCCTTCTAGCCCCATATCTCGACCTCAATCTGTTCAATCTTCTTGATACTACCGGGGACTTATGACTACTCTCTACGATCTCAGTAGGGTCATACTCTGGAACATACTGAAAGGGGGGCTCCCCATAATGGTCGCTTCGACCCCTGCCATGGTAAGAATCTACTAAAGGGCTGGCCCGCATTGGACTAGGAGATGCAGCACGAGGAGCATAGTGCCTAAAATGTCAAGATCTCTGCAGGACTTTCGGGACATCAACAAGGGGGATAGAGGCAGCTGGCACAATTGTGGGTCGTTGCTATAACAAGCTTGTCAGGGCAGCCAACTGTTGTGCCAACAGGTCAAACTATGCTCTGGTGACATACTAAGAGGGGTCAGGGTGGGGGCCGCTGGCTCCTTCTGTGGAGGGATCCTCTGGTGGGATGTCTTGTGGGTTTGGACCTATGGGAATGTCCACACGCTCCTGGCATATATTGGCCTTTGTGCGAAGGGCCTGGGTTCCCCGAAGGTTATAAAAACTTTTCGCTCTTCCAGCTGGTGCCATGGGTCAAAGATGGGTGATGGATATAGATCAACTTAGAAGGACGAAAGATGAAAAGGGAGAAAAAAGGGGTGGAGGTCAAAAGTTTTTTTTTTTGGGTTCTTTTTGTCTCAGAGAAAAAGAAGGAAAATTTGGAAGGCAAAGTATGTCAAGGCCCCACAGTGGGCGTCAATCTATTGTCGATGGATTTCATTCAGTCTCCCAGATCGAGCCACGTAGCTGAAACACAAACTCAACAGGAAAATGGGCGGGATATACCCCGTGACCACTCTGATGCCAAAGTTAGGGAATTTCAAAGAGAAGTAGAATGAAACTCTTAGTGAAACACTAGAGCTCCCATAGACGGGGTACCCTGAGATACGGGAGCTTCAGTAGCATTCCCCTCTTTTCCGGTGAGATAGAACTTAGGATAAAAATGGAGAAGAAGTTCTCAAATGGCTGTGTTGAAATAATACCTGAATGGGATGTTCTCCCTTTGTGATGGGAAATTCTAGATTCGGATGCCTTGTAGTCAATATTATTTCACTACTTATAGGTCCAATTGGGGGCTTTCCCAACAAGTTTTTCCCCACCTACCACCATCACAATCACCTGTCACCTTGAGAACAATAGGTTAAAGGGATTACGACCCCTTAGGACAGTGCTAGGATGTCTTGTTAGCCGCTTAGGACCCCTTTTTGTCCACGACCCCCATATCTTCTGACAACTATACCTGCCCTTGCACCTTTACCAAGTGTCAATTTTACTTTTTGCTGATTCGATCCACTATATGGTTACCTGGCCAGTCAAATCCACTTACTTGACATTTATGGTTGTTGTCGATATTTATGAGCATTAATGGCAAATCATTAAATGTCCAGTTACGTCCATCAATGTATCCAATCATAGCCTGATCACCCATGAGGGGGTCGAACACAAGCTCATCTTCCGAACATCTCTTATTCTCATGCTTCGTCCCTTGGATGTGTTCCACGTGTCCACGTGTCCCATTCTTCAAGGGTTGTAGTTGTTCCTTCATCCATGGTTTGATTAGAATCCATGATTATTTTCCCCCAACAATTTCGATCTTAGTTTGCTGGGGATGAGAATCATCAAAAGCACCGAGATTCGGCGAGCAATCATCTTCCTCGGAGTCGTCAGTGGCGACGGCATAGTATTCATCGGGAACTGTTGAAGCAATCGTAGTAGCATCAGCAGATGGTATGGATCGTGGAGTAGGGTTTCAGGGAATGAGAATGAAGAAGGGAATCACAGTGTAGCTCAACTACGCTTCTTATTTTATATCAATTGATCCTTAACCATTGGATGGAAATATATATATTTATATATGTGTGTGTGTGTGTGTGTGTACGTGGCATCCATCCAGTGCGCTACCATTGGGGGTGTGTGTGTGTGTGTACGTGGCATCCATCCAGTGCGCTACCATTGGGGGTAGGGTAAAAATTCGAATAAAGGGTAAAATTATCTTTTAACCCGACTCAAAGGGTAGTATTATCTATCAAATTTTTCAATGCAAATGACATCAGCATCTAACGAGAATCTTTTGACGGAATGAACTTCTTTGATTAGCAAAGCAAAACTTTTAGGTAGTAGTTGATGTTTTTGCAATCTTGTAGATGTAGATGATGTTAGCAATCCTTGATGAAATGTATATGAAATTTTTTTCTAACATTTATTTTTCTTTTCAAATGGGAGGGATTTGGATGCAAAGTGAAAGTGTAAATTAATAAATAAATATGAAATAATTTAGAATTAGTTATATAGTGTGATGCATGTGTAGTCATCCTTACAAAAGTTTTCATTTAAAGTTCAAAATTTCACTTCCCTTCCCCTCAATTCCCCTTGCAACCAAAGGATTTGGTGTTGGAGCTCCCAAACCAAACTCTCCTTCAATCTCTCAAGTCTCTTGTTGGAAAACCAAGGTCAACCGAAGTCAAAGGAAAATAAAAAGGAAAATCTGAAAATGTAAAAAATAAAAAGAAAAAATATAAAAATAAGTGAAGGGTATTAGAGTAAAAAAGTACTTTTGAGTATCTTCAAGAGGTATTAGTGATATCATTACGGAAAAAAAAAAGCGAGTGAATGAGATAAAGCTATACTACAGGGGGGTGGTGTTATTGATATTATCATAAAAAGTGTGGTGTTTGTGACATTATCACAAAAAAAGGCGATTGAGTGAGATTAACTTATCCGACGGGGGTGTGGTTGATAATTTTCCTTTCTCAAAGGTAAAAGGCAGAATGGAAAAACTATCTTTAACAACAAAAGGGAACAAAATAATTCGTATGGGAAGCCTTTACAAGAGCATCTTTCCACGTAGCTGCCCATCAAAGCATCTCCGGATAAGGTTCGCAGAGTATCGGTTCATTTACCGTTGAGATGCCTTTTCTGTACAAAGAGAGTGGTCCAAGTTCTAACCGTCGCCTGGTACAGTTTAGAAAATTGTTCCGTCTCCACAGAGGATCATTTTCCCTTGTCCGATCAGGCATATGATATTTCGCTTGCGAAGCGGAAGCGGCAGCGGGCCGCGGTTATTAGTTAGTACCGCCTAGCTGAGCTACTTTACTACGAGAGAGGAAGAGAGAGAAGGAGAAGGAGAAGGAGAGGGAGAGCGAAGATCTTCGCGTCTGAATACTCGATGGTTCTACTGGCGGGCGTAGTTCGTATTGCTCCCGCTTATTTTAGCCCTTCTTCATCTTTCAAGCGTGAAATTTCTTTCCGCAGCTTTGGAATATCGTCGTTCTCTAGACTTGGATCCTCTCCTTTCAGACGGATTCTCCGAGCTCGCCTTCAATCGAGTAAGTTATCCTCGAAGGACCTTGCTACTGTTTTGTGATCGATTCTTCAATCGATTAAAGACCAATACTCAAATGTAGTTGCTATTAACAACGTAATTCGGGACCTATTTATTCTACTTCTAGGTTTAAAGTCAGGACTTGTGACACAGCTATTCTCAGGTTTCAGTGCCGTTGATATGGATCAAATGAACCCATTACTTTATAGATTTTCTTATTCTGTTCTAGGTTGACTTTAATTATTGAAATAATCTCATATTATGCGTTTGTGAGGCAGATCACTTTAAAATGTTATGTGTTATATTCGATTAATTTGTTACTTTGCATGGAAACTAAGTTACGTTTCAATGCTTGATAGGTTTTGCCGATGGGAATACCGGGGCACAAACACCCGCAGAGCATTCTGAAATAATATTTTTGGGAACTGGAACTAGTGAAGGAATCCCACGTGTGAGCTGTCTCACAGATCCCGCGGAGAAATGTGCGGTACGATTTTAGAGCCTTAGGTGTTTTTGGCTTTTGGTGATTGTTAAACAGTGACTTTGGTTTTAAGTTGATCAGTTAGGGTAATGGTGGCTGATGCTCCCATCCCCTCTGGTTCCTTCTTATGAGCTTTCACAGGTTTGCTTCAAAGCAACAGAATTCGGTAATAAGAACAGGAGACTGAACACAAGTATTCTTATCCGCTATTCTACATCATCTGGAAGACGTAACATTCTCGTAGATGCTGGCAAGTATGTATAAGATGCCTCTGTGAGTATGTTTGGTTCTGATCACATACATACTGCTCTTAGGTGTTGCTGGCATCTTGTCTTGGATGTAACAGTACATTGGTTCCCAATGCTAGGCTTATTTATGAAGTTCTATCTCTGATTATTTGCTATAATTGTCTTCATTTTTTGATCTTATTGGGCATTGATGTGACTTTTTATTTTCACATTCAGTAGCAATGATAATCGATAAAGTAGGCGGTGGGATTTTTTTTTATTTGGGTTGCTTTCGGCAGGGAATTCTGCTATTCTCTTTCATAATCTATATCTTTATCGGCTCATGGTCAATGGAAAACTTTTAGTTTTGTTTTCATTAACATCACCCCCCCCCAAAAAAAAAAAAAAAAAAAAAAATCTTGCTAACAGCATAGCCTGAAAATTAACAACACAATTAGGTTTTATTCAAATATCAGTATCTGATCATGTGTCTGCTAATTTTAGATACATTAAGTGTGATCTTGTGACTTTTCATGTTGATGCTTTGACGTATCTCGTTATAGTTGAGAATTGATCACTTTGATCTGAGAAATGGAGAATTTTTTTATCTGTTCCTTGGAAAGATGATTCTTTGTAAATAGTTGGCATAGAAAATGGGAGTTTGCTGTAATTCAGAATGATAATATTCAAGAGTGAGTACCACTAATCTAAGTAGGACTCCACATTCATTTATATTGTTATGTCTCAGTAACATGTGTTCTGATATTCTGAATTTTTCTTTTGCTTTTTATATGTTTTAGTTCCTAAGTATTTCACATTCTTTTTTGGATAAGTACTTCCTTTTAATCATTGCTTTACAATCATTGCCTGCATGGTCTTCAATAGGTTAAGATTATTTTCTATTTCTATGTTGCAGGTTTTTCTACCATAGTGCTCTTCGGTGGTTTCCTACTTATGGGTAATTTTATCTCATCACTTGCCTAGCTAGTCTATATTGAATATAAAGATACAAAATGCCTTTATCCTGTTTGGCTGCTTAGTAAGTTCATGGTTTATATCTTATTGCTTTGTAATGGTCACAAGATCCAAATTTTATTTTCATTAATAATATTAAGAAAATTGGCCATAGATATTATCTTATCTTTAATGTTTAATGGGAACTACTTAAAAAAGGAAACCTGGTTTTCTGAAAAGAGCCATCATTGAGGATCACTTGTATGTGGACATTAGTACAGTGCAAAGGATATTAGTAAAGTAGATTTTATTGCATAGGATATTAGTACACTCCTCTTTTGGCATTGATTTTGTGCCGTTGTTTCTGAACTTCCCATAATTCATTAATTCTTCATGAATGGTTCCAAAAAATCCAGAAATTGAAACTATCTGAATTTGATATGAAGATGGTCCAATAAAGTTGGAAGGATTGATACAATATGTTTAAAGGTTTTAGTAATTAGGCATTCCTAAAGATAACTGTAGAGTTAAGAAAAGGAAAAATTGATTTGGAAAAAAGCTACTAAACTAATGAACAATAAAGGAAATGCCAAAGATCAAAATCAGGAGATTGAAGGTTTGAAAATCATTTAAAGTAACTAGAATATTTCAAGAACATAAATTCTAAAACTCAAAGATCATGTACAAGAAATTTAATTGACAAAGAAAATGCTGATTCAAGTTTCACTTAGAAAGATCTCACCTCAGTTCTTTGTGAGAAGTAGAGTCAACCAATCTTGAACAACTGGTTTGATGGGCCTGAGAACCCCCCCCCCCCAAAAAAAAAAAAAAAAAAAAAAAAAAACCCGTTTGGGATCAGCACTGAACATGAGAGAATTTCCTCTGATGAAATCAATTTTATTCAGTCACCGTATCTTCGTTTCAATGTGAAACTTCTATTTATAGACTTTGTAGGATACATCCCCGTCTTCTACTCCTACTGTGATTGGTACTTCTGATTAGAAATTAAGATGGTTAGTTTCATAAAGGGAAAGGAAGACTATGTTAGGGTTCCCCTATGATTCCTCACTGAAGTAAAACTTCAAAGTAGACAATCCTCTCCATTAACTGATACTTTCCAATGTTATGGCAACTACTCCAAATCCTATTGAATTGGCAAGGTTTTGGACTTATCATTAAGGTAAGTGAATACCTTTTCAAATGACATAAAAATCGAGGCAAGGGAGATTTTGGTCTCCTAAAATAAAACCTAAAAAATGAAAATAATTCCTGAAGAGAAGGGTAGAAATAGTACTTTTACTCTCTTAAAATTATCCTGCTATGGTCTAAAATAGAAATTTAAGGTCAGTGTAATGAATTTTATAAACTCAAATCAGCAACTCTAGTGACTTTCCAACCTAGAAACCGTTACTCCCCATTTGTTTGATGGGGTTTAGATGGGGAGGAAAGTGAGGATACTTTCCCAGTGAATAGTGTATGCAGTCTGTGTTTGGAACATGGAGTGGGGAGTACGCAGAAACCAAGAAAACTCCTGTCGGATGATGTCGGGATCATGATTCTCCCATCTCACCCCCTGCAAAGTCCCACCGAATTTGGTGCAACTTTGGCACTGTTCGTGTGGAAAGCAAGTAACGGCTCTATCGCTTGGCTGTCTTCTCCTTCCTCTCGCAGCCATCTTTCCACTGCCAAAATTCAAACTTCTCATCTGAATGATAAAGAAAACCTTGAAATCGCCCACTGTGGGTTCACCTTATTTGGTGGGGGGTTGACATCCCTTTTATTCTTAAACCCATTCAAACTGGTAAATTTCTTCATCGATGGACCGTTTCCTTCCAATTTTTCTTCCAGAAATTTCAATACCCTTTTTTGGTTTCAAGGTTTTTCTCTTCCTTTGATCTTCTCTGTTGAGTCAGAACAAGAACATGATGTTACTGAAGAAAAATACTGCACGTGGTCAATGAATAACATGCCTCCTAATGCAACCGTCAAAACCCCCGCTGAAGCCTACAGTTTCATTTTGGAAGCAACAATCGAGAAGTGCAGCTTCGGTGGGAGCTTCCAACCTCAAAAACAAATTTGTTTTTTCATTGGTGAAAGAGAATTAGCTCGGGTTCCCATAGCTGGTGCAAGTTAGAATTGAAGGAGAACTTGGGAAGAAGAGGGAAACCATAGATAAATATTCTAGAAAGGGAGGAACTTGATTTTAATAACATTTGCAAAAGACAAACAAATTATTTTCACCATGTAATTGGAGAACCTGCAGATGAAAAATTGCAAATGAATAGGAATCTCAAATAACAACCAAAGGAGGAATTATGAAATCAACTATTCATGGAATCCCATGACGAGATGAGATTGTTCAATTGAGGAGAAAATTTGATTGTAGAGATAGCTTCTTGAATTAGGTTTTGGATCCTCAAAACAAGGTGCTTCTCATTTTTCCAGCAGGCCAGCACCAAGGTTTAAAATCTCGGGTTTCGGAGGAGTCTCGGCCTCATCCGAAACCGAGATCTCGCCGAGACTATGCATTTTCTCCGAGACAGCCTTAAAGCCTTTTTTAGGTCTCCAACTTTAGGGGAACTTATTTTTACATACATAAACACATTTAGAGTATAAAATTGTAAAAGTAATGACCATTTGTGGTTGTTTGGGTTTACACCAATGTTTTCACAGTCAATACTGAAGTCTGTTATAAATTTAGGTTAATATTAGCTATTATATTCAATCAAATATGAAAAATGAGACAATAACATAATGCATTAGGGGAAAGAGAAACAAAATAACACTTCATTATAAATCATTACATAATTTACATCATAGTTCAAAATTCAAATATTCAACATTGAATGATCCCATAGTCCCCCTGTGCCTATAGTCCACAATTCCACAATCATTATACAGATACAATGTCTAGTAATACGTAGAGTGTCGTGGATGATCCATCCTACTATCATCATACATATGGGAAAGTTGTCGACGCAAATTGTCTTCCAATTAAGCAACATAATCTTCCCATGATATTCTTGATGCAAAGTAGTTCTGGTAGTCTTGCACATGATTCATAAATATAACATCAGTAGCTGTCCGAAGGATACCTATCTTTGGGAAAAATGGAAAACTTCCAAGAGTACGCGTAGAACTTGGAAGTCGATGGAATGGAATAGAAGTTGGTTGATCCACTATGACTCCAGATATGTGCTCCTCGCATCCGAACCATCGTCGAAAGAAGAACCATATGCGGTCGTAGTGGGATGGGGGACGGTTGATATCAACATAACATTTGAGGTGTATGCCGAACCGTGCTATATCCGGAAAGTTCCACCGCTCATGTCCACCGCAAAGAATCGCTATTCTCCTCCACACCAACCTCGTAAGCCACTGAGAGGCTATCAACGCCGGCGTTCATCGGCTACTACAATCAGCATCTTCATCATGTTGAGAATGGGAATGATGTTGAGGCCTACGCGAATACGGTTGGTCACATGATGAGGATGGCGCACGTGCAAAGATGGTCATCATCCGTGTTACATGATGACTCGGCCTCCCCGGTGTATCTAACAGGATGCCGGGCTCGATCAGCCCCAATATTGACAAAAGTGGCTCAACCCCCACCCCATGATCACTACCACTAGCTCCACTACCACCCAACCCACTCGGGATTTTCGTATCGGGCCGGGGAGGATCAAACGGCACGGGTGACCGTGTATGGACTCGACCCTCTTCCGAGGCTAAAAACTCGTGACATCGCGATCCAAATGGTGGCCAAATGGGAGTCGGGCATCCCCGGGCTCGCCCATCACGGTACTCCCCCGTCCCGCACCCACTCTACTAATGGAACCCTCTTGAGTCGGTTTGGAAGATGTTGGCGAGCTCGAGCGGGTATCATCCTCCTTATCAAAGACATGTTTTGCACCCTCCCTCATGTTGTAATGCACAAAGACCAAGTCATTAGCCGTTGGGAGCCAAGTCGATTCCGCCTCTTTGAATGAATGAGGTTGAAAGTACCCAGTTCGCTCACAACCGGATGCGCGAGCATGTCCGAGCAACACTCTACTTGTATCTTCTTGAGAGCAGGTGCATCTTTACCATACAACACCCACCATTCATTGCATAAGAACAATAACATATTAATTTCGATGTCATTTAAACGAATACATAAAACAAAGATAATTTAATTTCGATGCAATAAACGTAATACATACACGGATCACTTTGTCACGCCACCACTGCAGTGGGAACCCAAAACTCCCACGGGCCCCCGAAGGTTTTAATCTACACACAATCGAAAAACTTATAAATATTTGCAATTACAATATATAGTTAAAGCACATATTTCCAAGAATGAAGCACACAACTCACCTCTAGGTTGCCAATGCCCGTGGCAGGGATCCGGCTCCAAATTTGCAACCACTAGCTTCACCGCTCAATGAGTTCTACGTCGGTCCCAAGTACATGCGATACCGGTACCGGGGTTCAAATAGTATGTTGAAATATTTGACGGTGGACACATGGTTAAAGCAAATAAAAATTATATTGGTACATAAGTAACACTAAAGTAAATACATCATCAAATTTACTCACCACCTTATGCAATGGATGCATGAGTTGGCCTCCCATCGGCGGATGATCTTTATATAATTCTTGTAGCCACGGGTATCAAAGCTTTAACACGTACTTCAATGCGCCCAAACAAAGATAAAGATGGCATGGTTGGTTTTCGCTCAAGATCTACCAATCTCAACACTGTACTACAGGAGCAACACCCCGACTACCACCTTCACATTGCCAAAATTCGCCCAGGCGATGGTACTCGTGGCTTCCACTCCCTGGGGGTAGCCGATTATTTCCACGAAAAACCAATCCTCGATGCAAACATCGACGAGTCCGCCATCTTTGCCTCAAAGCTCTTCAATGCTATGAAGTTCGTAGCGAACCGGTGATGTCCGTTCGACTAAGTCCCCTCCACATATCTCCCCGAGCATGTTCAAGGAATAACCATGGTTGTAGATGAAAGTGGTTACTTGTCTTGCTGCTCAACTACTCTCTTGACTTTACTTATCTTGCCCATGTCCTTCAACATCAAATCAATACAATGGGGACAGGAGTCCGAAGAGATGTAGTCGGGATGTTCATTAACATCTCCCCGCCTTCTTAAAATTGCTACCGTTGTCCGTCACAACGGACAACATTCGAGCTCCCACCTCAACCACCACCTCTTGCAACAGCCCATAAATATAATGACTTTACTTCACCGATGCATCAACGGACCTAAGGAACACCGCCCTCTCATCACAAAAAACCATGAAATGATGATGGACTTTCTCGGTAGGACCGCCCAACCATCACACATAATAGTTACCGAAATCTTCCCAATCCTCTTCTCGGCTTAGAATCCGGCCTTGTAATTCCTTCTTATGTTGAGGCAAATAATGAGTCATTAACTCATATTGATTTGGCCCTCTAATCCCCGTACGCCTCAAGAATCGCATCAGCATGCTCGAAAGAAAGGGCCTATGGGGCGTTCTTTGGGATGCCATGATAAAACGACCACTTAGAGTAAGAATACCCTATTGACTCCTATTCTTTCCCCAAACATTGCCTTTATTTTTTTGCTTACAACCTTGCCGAAAGACTGCGGGATCTTGCTCTAGAACTGAACATAATCATCCCGTCCCCGTGGCGCGGTGTTCTTCCCTTCTACTTCGTGATCTAGAAAACAAGAACCAATCCCTTTACTCCGCTCTCGTGGCCCGGGCTCAACAAACCACTACCACGCCACTTGCTCGAGATGTACCCTGCTCCCGTCCGTCTCCTCTCTCGCATCCGATCTAAGGGTTTCTCTACTAGCCATTCCGCATGACGATCTGCCTTGCCTCTTTCTCTGTCATATCTTCTACATCCTATCCCTCGCGCGTCATGTTCCTCATCGGATTCGGTACGGTGCCTCGAATTGCCTCTTCAAATTGTTGTTTTCTCTTTCCATTGCTGCCCTCCTCCGCCTCCCTCCCTCAACTGTTCACCTATGGCCCCGGATATCTCCAGGGACACCGCGGGCATTTAGAAACATCTTTGCCCAATCCACTCAAGTGTTGCTTCAATCTTGTGATGCCGGGATCAAGCTTCTTCCCACAAAATTACACTGGGTCTTCTTCCTATCACCCGAAGGGCGCCGCATACGCCATGGGGTCGGTTCGGAACCGGTACCGTCGCCCCATCGCCCGCCCCTGTAACTTGGTTTCGACATAATTTCCAAGCCGTTTCATAGAAAACACAAACTTCAATAACCTTACAAACTTGAACACAAATGTAAATTACATTTCAAAATTTTTCTCATATTTTACATGCGATCGGAACATTTTCCTTATTTTTCCCGATTTTATAGCATTTTTAATCAATTTTAAATTAATTTTTAATTGCTGAAAATTATTTTTTAATATAAATAATTAAAAAAAAAAAACATACAACAACCGAAATCGAAATCGAAATCGTAGGATAGTAAATCGCCAACGGTGATTAACATATAAATAGGATCATCATCAAATGAGTAATAATAATTATTATTTTAAATTTTAATTGCTGGAAATTCATTTTTAAATGCAAATAATTGAAAAAAATACCTACAACAATCAAAATCGAAATCTGAAACCGTGAGCTTGTAGATCGGGCTCACGTAACTAACATATAAAAATTTCATCACATTCAGAAAAAAAAATTTCTCCCTTTGTAGTCTCATGTAAAAATCTCATTTTTCGGCAAGAAACTTACCTTCACAGTTGATATGAAGCTCTTACAGCAATCCCCGCAGTCCGAAGCACCACTCGTAGCAATTTAGAAGTCCAAACAAAAAAAAATGGGGAAGAAATGAAGAAACTATGAAAACAAAGACAAAAACGGGCGTCTCGGTCGAGTTCCGACCGAGAAGCATCCTCTGTCTGTTATAAAGCAAAAAAAAAGCAAAAAGAAAAATCTCGGGAGATCTCGCCGAGATCTCGCGAGATCTGGCGAGATCTCGGCGAGAACAGGTAAATGCCGAGACGAAAATGGTTATCGCCTCTGTTTTCATCTCGGCTAGTGTCGAAACTAGCGAAAAAGGTGAGATCTCGCCGAGATTTTAATCCATGGCCAGCACAAAGGTCAGCTTCTGGATTACAAGCGAGAGAGGGAATCTGGGCTGCAATAGATGCGAACATACCTTCTATGGTCTCTCCTCTCCCTCGTCTATCTACCCTGTACCGCTCTCTCGTCACCCTGTTCCGCCCCTTCTTTTACCCCCCTACCTTCTCTCCAGAAAATTCCCCTAAAACTTATCGAAACGATTTGGGGTGGGAATGAACAGTAACTCTCCCACCCTTTTACTTTTCTGTTGCTTCACCCCACAGGCGGGTCCTACATTCCAAACTTTCCACCCCACCCTGATTTGCAACCAAACGGGTCCTTATGGAGTCTTGCCTCGGAAATTGAAGAAGTTCTGGACTCCTTTGTGACTTGCAGCAGCATTTTGGGTTGCAGGATTGTCTATCATTGACCCTAGGATTGGACTGGACTGACATGCCTTATTTTGAATCTATTCTCCTTGTTTTATTGCATTACAGTTGCAGCCTTTTCCTTTTGCAGAATTCAGTTCATAATTTACATTGTATATATTAGATAGTTATTTACAAACACAATATGTATGAGAATATATTATTTTAAGTTTTTTATTTTGCTTATTTGTGGGAAGAGAAAGAAAGAATGTATAGCTACTGAACACAAAATTACAATGGCTTGTAGACATATTTTGTGACATCCTTAATAGTTTGAGAGAAGTTAATATGGATTATGGAATTCCATGGTGTTAAACACTACTTTTTACATTATTTATGTTACATGATTGCAATAAAATGAATTACACTATACAAATGCTTATTAGATATTGTATATGCTACGGATGCCATACAAATGCAATGCACATATATTACATGATCACATTTTCAGTTTGTAACACTATACTTGCAATAAGAAAAACTAGTATGTGTAGATTTATTGTTCGGTCACTAGTTGAAGTAAGAGAAACACCAAAAGGGGGAATTGGAAATAAAGGGAAGATCTTGAAGACTATGGCTGTCACCAGTAGAGGATTAGAGAGAGGGAGAGTTGGAGGAGGCTGGACGTGTTTTCTTTGGTTGATTCTTACTTTAGAACTTAGTTCCTCATCCCTCTTTCCCAAGAACAGGATACACATTCCTGTGCAGTAGGTGCCTAAGTTAATGGGCCTCTGCCTGCCTGGCTCACCTCTGAATACACTCGCCTGTCTTCATCTGTCTTTGTTATTAATTGTAATTAGTTTCATTTCTGTCAGGATAAGAACCATTGATGCGGTCATTATTACCCATTCTCATGCTGATGCTATTGGAGGTCTCTGAGATGTACTCTTTCTAACATTATTCAAGAAAAAAATTGTGTATTTCATTCTCCTTTTCTTCCCCCTCCTTGGATGATGCATAAGCATTTCATTCTTAAATGCATTCCCCTATTTCAAAATACATAATTGGATTAAACATGGAAGATGTATGTTTCATGCAGGACTTGATGATCTTCGTGATTGGACAAACAATGTTCAGCCATGTATCCCAATTTTTGTAGCTGAGCGTGATTTTGAGGTCTGAACTTGCGTTTGTTCCTCATGTGTACTGTAGTTCACTTGGTTTTCAAAATGATTTTTCTTAGCCGTTGATATAAACCTTGATTAGGTTTAGATCAGAAAAGGATTTTCATTTTTAAACTGTCAAATGTATCAACTTGTGTTGATATCCATGGAAATATAAATGGTGCATTACCATTGGGAAATGGGTGAAACCAAGTGAAAGAATCCGAATTGCCTAAGATTCCAGATAAGCTTTTAACTTGGAGGCGGGGGAAAGAATCCTCCCTCAAGGAGAAAGAGGCCGTGGCCTCAGGCTCACCAGCCTCAGTAATCATGATGCAGGCCCAGTTTATTCTAGAAAGAAGGGCCGCAAACCATCCAATGGGCCTGGGCCCATGGATGCAGCCTAAAACCATAAAACCAGCTCAGCCGAGATCTCTCTACCGCCAGCAAGTAGTTGTTAGTAGGACTCTTTGTTTCCTAAAATTTAGTTCAATTATTTTTATTGTTTAGTTTCCTGAAATATGGTTCAGTTATTTCCATTGTTTAGAAAGTAGAAGTTCTATTAGTTTCCTAATTTCAGTTTTGGAATCTTTCGTATCTTTTGTTTTAGAAACTTCCTATTCTACAAAGGAAGCTTAGTTTGTAATTTCAATTTGAGACTTTCCTATTTTGTTTGCAATATTTCAAGCTATAAATAAGATAGAGAGGGCTGACAGCAGTTTCAGATTTTCCAGAAAAAAAAAAAAAAGAGTTAAGCTCCTGTTTTTCTGGTTGAGTCTCCCACGGTTGTGAGACTCAACCGATTGTTATTTTGCTCTTTTTTTGCTCAATTCTCTTACATTCTTTTAGTTCCTATCTCCTATCCTTCATTACTGCTGGGCGACTGTTTTCCTTCATCATTAAGATCATCCTTTGAAGTTACTAAAAGATCTCCATCAACATAATCTGAAATTACTCAAGAGTCTGGGCGGTAACCTGTACAGCCACCTTGCAACATCTGTGGTTGTTTCAGTCCTCTTTCGATCGACTCCAAATTTCTACTAGTGTTCATAACTGAAGTTAAGAGGAACTCCTATCAATTTCTGGTGTGTTCAACGGCTGGATTCTCAAATAAGTTGATTTTCCTTTTGTTTACTAAATCTGTTTTTGTGATTGGACTGTGTAAGATCCTGCAGCAAATAGGGATTGTCAATTTGAGTTGTCTTGAACCCTTTTTGCCATCAAATCAGAAGAACTCAAACTCTCAAACTCCATTGTTATGTACTAGTTATACCATAGGAGCAGAATTTTCAACTCTACGGTTCACTTAGGGGGTGTTTGGTAACACTCTAGAAGTTGGATTCTGACTTCTGGAGCATAAATGGAGTAGAAGCCTGTTTGGTAACTCGGTTCGGACTTCTGGAGAATCCATGAGTGAACCGGCTCCAAATGAGCTCTAGAATCTAATTTTTTGGAGCATCAAAAAGATGCTTTTCGACTTCAGAGCACAATTTTGGAGTAAAAATCACCCCACACTACTACTACCACCAACTACCACCACCAACACCACAACCCACCAGCCACCACCGACCACCGCCACCACCCTCCACCACCCACTGCCGCCACCACCACCACCACCACCACCACACCGCCACCACCCACCGCCACCACTACCCACCACCACCCTCAATCACCACCCACCGCCACCTACCATCGCCACCACCACCAACCACTGGCCACCACCCACAGCCACCTACCATCGCCACCACCACCAGCCACCAACCACCGCCACCACCACCTACCACCACCATCATCACCCACCACCACCACCACCAACCACCCACCACCGCCACCACCACCCCCCGTCGCCACCACCACCCCCTCGCCACCACCACCAACCACCCACCACCATCCACTACCACCCACCACCACCACCACCAGCCACCAACCACCGCCACCACCACCACCATCACCCCCACCACCGCCACCACCATCCACTACCACCCACCACCACCGCCACCACCACCACCCACCCACCGCCACCCTTCACCACCACCGTCACCAACCATCACCACTCACCACTAGTGCCACCATCCGCCACCCCCCACCACTACTCTGGAGTCCATGACTAAATTAGGTTAACAAACATGTTTCTACTCCCTCATACTCTTGAATCCTTTTGAAGTTGGAGTAGAAATTTGAACCAGAAGTAAGAATCCCAGAGTTGAAGTTTTATCAAACAGCCCCTTATTAGTGTCACAACTATTTGTGACATTTCCGGACTTCACAAGACAGATCTGAACCGTCCATGTTCATGGTTTTTCCTATCTAAAGCTCTAAACAGTCTATTCCTGCTTAGAGTTGGGAGAGTGCACAAGCTAGAATATTGGTACACATGCATGGACTTACACAAGATGTATGACAATACACAGGTGGTATTTGATTGGATTAGAATCTAAAATTTGACACATGGCTAATCTAGATCATGTCCTCTCTATTTAACGGTCGTAATACACACATTATTTGTCCATAAACACATTATCCGTCCACGTGGTAAAATAGGTGTCTTATGATGTTTGGAGAAGTAACAGACTCTTGTGACAATAATATTTGGTTTAATTTTATTTGGATTTTATGGTTTAAGATCTTGCTCTTGCTAGCTTAAGCCCCGACTCTTGAGTAATTGGAATTTTTGTGTTCAGGGAACATAATAAGTGATTGAGTTAGCTTTTTGTCCTTACTCATCCCATCAACATTAAAAAGAATTTAACCAATCTAAAAAAAATCTTTAAAGTTTACAGTAATGAATATGATGGCTACATCTTTTTTAAGATTTGTTATTAGAAAGCGATATTTCTTATTAATAAAAAAATGCTTTTACCATCTTTGAGTTTGCTATGTTGACATTTGTCAAAACAATAAAATTGCTCTTTTCTTTTTACTATAAAATTCTTCTGCGACCTTGAATCTGTTGGGTTTCAGTTTATATGTTTTGTTCGAACTAATATACTATATGACCCATGGAGGACTGATATTGTATGTTACCATTATATGAAATGATGACAAGTGTATATAGGAAAAGATCACACAATCTGTTTGTCCAGTTTGTGAAGAAAAAGAAAAATGACCAGATGAAAAGTTTAAGAAAACTTTAAACGTGTAAAGTTTCCTGTTCTTCATCTGTCGTGTCACATTTGTTTCCTTTTGTAATCAGAAGGATGGACTTTTCTTCCTCCCATGGGTCATTTAGCGCAACCCTTTTAATTGTAAAGAATTCTAAATTCATGCAATCAATTAATATTTAGATCAATTTGGAAAAAGCTGCTTAAAGCAGTATCACTTGTTCTTAGGTTTGATCTTGTTGTTTGAAATAATGTCAGGTGATGAAGAAGACACATTATTATTTAGTGGATACAAGTGTCATCATACCTGGTGCTGCAGTCTCCGAGTTGCAATTTAATATCATACACGAGGAACCATTCCTTGTTAATGATCTTCAGGTCAGATTTTCTTTCTCCTCTTGAAGATAAATTTTGCGTTTTGGCCTAAAAGAGTGAGTTTTCAGAACTTTTCCTTGCATTCTGGATCATCTGTGTCAAGTGTCTCAGAAATAGTTTAAAAGCTGATGGGAAAGAATTGGCTCTTTCGTGAGCCAGCATCATGAAATCCTGTGGTACTAAAGAAGTAAAGATATATAGTTTGGTTGTCAAGCGAATGTGGCATGGAGGACCTTGGGATTTCACACACTTATCTGGACGCTCAAAAGGGCTCAACATTTCACAACATTGTTCTCCATTTCTGTGGCATGTTTCAGCTTGATATTCCTTTCCCTGTGGTGGAAGAAAGTTTCATTTATGGTAGTTTTTAGTTAATAATTCTAAACCTAAACAGTTATAGAGTATCTGATGCAGAGTTGTAGCTTCTTGTGGTTTAATTATGAGAGGTTGTCTAATGAAGAAATGTAGATGAACCACCTTCAAATCCTCTTCATATCATAGTTGTCAAGGTGCCAAGGTGATCCAAGGCGCTGGAGAGTTGCCTGCGTACCCAAGGCATTTCCAAAGTATTGTAAGGATACATCTTAATAAGAGGATTTATACAAAACAGAGGGGTTTAGAGCATCAATTTTTATTGTTTTAATACATATGCATGATTCCATGCGTTATGGTGTATATATGTACTTTATACATCCAATAAAAATGGTACAAATGGCACTAATTAAAAAAATAAATAAACAAATAAAACAAGGCATAACACAATAAGGCGACCAACTGCTTAGGGGTTGAAAAAGCAATTGGGCACCTAGGTGACACCTTGACAACTATGATTCATGTAGTTAAATGTGGTAACAAAACATAAGGTCTACAACTGTAATTTAACTGTTAAAAAAAAAGACCATTAAATGCATATGATGCTTAAGAAGATGTCTATAAATGCATGCTTCATAGAATAGAGCTGATTGGAGGACAATAATCTATGTAGCCGACCCCATTTAGTTGTGATAAGGTTTTGTTATTGTTGTTGTTGTTGCTGTTGTTATAGTAGTTGGGTTAAGGACACTGGAAGCAAAGATGCAACTAGCGGTGAGCCCGGGGGTTAATTCAGGTACTCTAACTAATAATCGTAATCAAGCCTGGGCCTGAACCAAAATCCTTAAACTCAGACCAAGGCATCAATGACAATTCCAACCTAGACTCTGTCATACTAGATGTTGCGAGGACATAGGGTTTCCCCTCCGGATCTCTCTTTGTGGCTTGAAAGAAAGTGTTTAGATTTGATGGAAAATGAGGGGTTTGTTCTTAAACGAGAGGTCATAAGCTTTCGCATTGTGATTAATCAGAGTTGTTACCTAGATTAAGTTCTAGGACCTGTAAAATTGTCATCTCACTATAAGAGACATCTAATGACTCATATCCCAAATCAGACTTTGGTGTCTTTAGAGATAGGATAAGTGTTCAGGTTACAGTTTTGGAAGGAGTTAGACACCTAAGCTGTCCGATCCGAAAATCGTTCTCCCATACTATTCCTTTCCTATACTCTTAAAGTTTTGACATTCATGGTTAATGGATAATTAAGTTTGAGGGGATTCCTAGACCAAGTTGCTAGGTTATACTAATTAAGATTCAGTCAAACATGTTATGAAGCAAATGAAATAAATTAAAGGTTGGGGAATCAATAAATGATGATTGGATAACGGCCCAATCAAGTTAATTTGGCGAAATTGCTGAAAATCCTTGAATCTATCGAATCTCACACATACATAACTCTCATTGGGCCTAAGCCTCTCACACTCGAATGTAAGAAAAGAAAAAAAAAAACAAAATAAAATAAAGGTTTGAAGATGATGAACTAAATCTGGAGGTAATCCAGACTGCCTACGTATCCCAAAAATATCTGAGAATCAGGTTCCCCACGTAGTTCGAAGAGATAAGACGATTGATTGCAAACCGGTTAAAATACGATTAAACCGATATTGAAACGAAAGTTGAAAGCCAAAGTATGTGAATGCAATAATCGAAACTTAAGACGATGGACTGAATCTAGGAAAATGTCCCAAACTACCTACTTATTCTAGAAAAATCTAAGAATCAAGTCCAAAACGTAGTTCGAAAGGCTAGTTTCCATAACCATTGATCAGGCATATGGCCCACAAGAAACCAAACTCAAAATAAAACTGGTTAAAATAAACCGATGCAGTCGATGGACTGAATTTGGGAAATTTACCCAAATTGCCTACATATCTCAAAGATATTGCGTTTCCCAAGAATCAGGTCCCCGTGTAGCTCAGGCAAGCGAAGTTTCCAAAGCTATTAGCCCACTCGAAAGACGATGCAAATGCACAATTTAAATACATTGGAAAAAAAAATGATTGAATCATTTTATATTTGAGCTAACTCTCCAAAAGAGATCAGAATTGCGCACAAAATCTAAGAGATGGGGGCTCTCTCCTAAAGGTAATTCATTGGAGTTGCATTTATTCAAAACAATTAATTTGAGTCATTACATACAACGTGAGGCACAACGGACCCGTATGTGCAGTGAATATCTTATTCCAAATTATTATTGTAACAAAATAGAAAAATAAAAGAAGATAGAGAGAATCAATGTGTCAAGGAAAGAGAAAGTGTATGTGTGCTCCTCTTCTTATGACTTGTGTTTATAGAAAATAGAAAACAACTATAAATAGGAGACTCGACATGTCACACCCCAATTCTGGACTAACCAGTGGTGTAATGAACCGTCAATAAACCAACGGTTCAACCAGGATCTCTTATAGGTCGTACCCACCATATCAAACTAAACACATTCCATTATAATAATCAGAGATAATAAATTAAAAAACGAAAATCTTTATAAACAATGAACTGAGGTATAACAGTGATGAAATAAATATTTAATCCAGTTATCTCCAAATAACTCAAGACATAAAGTAAATAATCCATTACAAGTTCCAGTACTCAAACATAACTAAACTACTTGAAAACACATTGATTGCACTCGCAAGAAGGATCATGCGCATCTTCCACAGCTTCTGCGTTCGTAGTCGCCATATGTCCATACGACGGCGCATTCACGAAATCTTCTACAGTAAGACCTGCATCAACTAAAAATATTCGATGTCGAAAGGGTGAGCACACATCACGAATCAGTGAGCAAACAAAACAATGCGCAAATATATGCATGCATTCAATTCATATCTTTGGTCTGGTTTTTAAGTTTGCAATGTGCTATAGCAAGGATTGGCGTCCACCGCACCTCTATACACGAGTGTGTGAATCGGTCCAATGGATCAAATGCCATTGTCGTCCCACATACACCCACCATGGAATAGAGATAGAGCTAAAGTGTTTGGATCACGCATGGCCAACACTTCCCTTGATGCCCTACCCATATCAACACGTAAGTCCCTATTAGCGAGGGCTTGCAAACTGGACTCACAACTAATCAATCCTAATGCCCCCCCAATGTATCCAAGGCTTCACCCCAGCATCCCTCAAGACGTTAATAGAGATAGAGCTAAGGCCTCCCGACAGAGGCAGACCACACTGTCTGAGACCACCTCCCCTGATGCCCTATGACATAATAGTTCTGCTAAGGTAATGGCTATACGACGATGTCAGTGGGCAAGACTTGAGTAGAGATAGAGCTAGAGTCTGGTGACCAGGCTGAACCACAATGCCATGTCATCCCCTGATGCTCCACTCGCATCCAACACACTGACCACACACATAAAATCACATGCATATTCCTAGCATCATCATCATCATCATCATCATCATATTATGAATAGACAGAAATAAATATACATGAGCAGAATATAACAGTAATATTGGATGACACGTGAGATGCACATTACAAGCATATAAGCATAGAATCATTCATGGCATTGGACTCAATAACATAAAACAGTTTGTTATTATTCAACTAGTTTAGGTCTTGTTCCCTCACCTTTTAACAATATTCGATCTCCTCCCAAGCCTTGAAATTCCCTTTGAACCAATTTAGTAACCTAGAAATTATATGAATTTATGTTAGGATTCATGTGTAACATGTTACAGTAATCGAAAATCGAAACAGATCACTGATAGGTGACTGATTGGTCCTATCGTCTCATGCTGTGTCGACCATACCACGTACTGTCGACCCCTACGGTCGCACTATATGCAACCACACTTGCTGCC
Source organism: Protea cynaroides (assembly GCA_028583415.1). NCBI lineage: Eukaryota > Viridiplantae > Streptophyta > Magnoliopsida > Proteales > Proteaceae > Protea > Protea cynaroides. The sequence continues at coordinate 112,191,876 of CM053276.1, forward strand.
ATACGTTTCTTGAATTCTTCCTGAATGGTTGTGGTCGACTCTCTGGTCATCTTATGGTCGACCGTAGCTGCGACAATACGATTTCTGGTCAAAATTTACTTTTAATCCAAGTTCCTCCTGAGTCAATTTCCCGGCTCTTCACTTGGGTTTATCCTAAGGTTATCCTATGACCATTATTTACAGTTTTTCATTAACTATTATCCCTAAATCCATCCCTCATAGTTATCCTTGGGATTTATTCAAAGAATCACATGGATCATAATGGTTTGACATCTCCAATCCATAATAGAAACCTTATTCAATAGGATTTACATCTTCAGAGGTAAGTTTCATACCTTGGCCTACAATAGAAAACCAAAACCTTCTTCTTAGTCTTCTCTCATTCTCCTTCTCCTTCTCCTTCTCTTCCTTCTCTTCCTCTAGGGTTTGATAATGTTCCAAAAGAGTGAAAAAGGGTTGAGGAACATCCTTTATATAGAGAGAAACTCTCCATATAGAGTTTTCCAACAATAGGAAAGAGATCCCCTTTTATTTGGAAAATTTTCAAACTCGGAGTTTGATTTGGGGTCGTACGGTCGGACGTATGGTCGCAAAATCCGTCGACCATACTCTTTAAAACATTGACCGTACGTTTAATTATCAATGGTCTTTATTTTTCATCATATGGTCGGCCATACCTACCCAGGTAGTCGACCATACACTTAGTTTTAAGTGTTTTTGAGTCGATTCGCTTACCTGGTCTCGTGGTTTATCTTCACACGGTTGGTCCACTAGATCTAGCAATGATGGGAAGACCTAGCACGACACGGTTAGACCGGTTAGTGGAGTGCGGGTCTTACACTACAAGTCAGAGTTCTAGTCACAAACTAAAGACAAAGTAAATTCCAAATAGGAAAATGAAACTAACAAGCCTAATTGGTAAAGGGAATTAATAAAGCAAACTAATTAGGTATACTAATAGGAGATCTAATTACAATAGGATTGTATAAAAATGTAAACACACTAGGACTGTAGAGTCATATTCCAACTCAGCAACAAGTACTGTAGAGTCCTTTAACTCAGCAACCAAGGACTGTAAAGTCCTTCTCCAACTCAGCTACATAACCAAGCAGTCTTACATGATGAGGACTCTTCACAGTTCCTACCGTGTGGATTGTTTAGTAGTCCTTATCGTGTGGACAGTTTAACACCTCCCCTCAAGCTGGAGCACGGGAGAATGTAAGAGCTTCAGCTTGAAACAATATAACAATAGAAACAGCAGCAGTTGTAGTAGTAGTAGCAGTAGTAGTGGCAACAGCAGCAGTATTAGCAATAGTAGTAGTAGCACAGTATAGGTCACTGTGAACCAAGTAGTGGTAGTAGCACAGTATAGGTCACTGTGAACTAGGTAGTAGCAACAGCAGTTGTAGTAGTAGTAGTAGCAGCACAGTATAGGTCACTGTGAACCAAGTAGTGGTAGTAGCACAATTTAGGTCACTGTGAATCAGGTAGTAGCAGTAGCAGTTGTAGTAGTAGTAGTAGTAGCAGCACAGTATAGTGGTGGCTCTAACACGAGCAAAAATAGTAGGTTGCATCACGTGCAACAAGTAGGTAAACTGCAGGTAGCAGAGGTTGCATCACATGCAACTGTAGTAGGCTCCAAACACGAGCATGTAGTAGGTTGCATCACGTGCAACGAGTAGGTAGTCTAAACTCTCTTCAATGAACTTGAGCAGATATATATTTACAATATCCTCCTTATGTGGAATATTCTACGTGGACAAATTATGACGAGAGATCTTCAAATTGATCAGCAGCTCTCGATAATAAGAACAGCAGTAGATTTTGATCAGATTTGATCAGCAAATCAACAAGTAACAAAACCAGAAAATTAATGACAAGATGCACTAGAGGCAGCAATGGTGGCTGCACACCAAGAAGAACAACTTTAGATGACTCTCAAAACGACACCTGCTCAGATTCGACCTCCTTTTATTTCTTCTTCCCCTTTGCGTGCTTCCCTCTTTTTTTCTTTTATTTAGAAATGAAGCCCCTCTTAACACATTTTTCCCCTTCTCTTCCTCGTATACCACATTAGAACCCCCACTCTCTTTTATATTTGATTTTCAAAATATAAAAAGTGGGCCTCCTCCCAAAACGTCAGGACTCACTCCTTTTTGATACCCTTTTTGAAAACCACTCAAAGCCCTTTTTCTAAAACCCACTATTGAAACCACATTTGTAAATCAAAACCACCCTCCTTTGAAACCTATTTTGAAACCTCCTTAATGAAAACCACATTGAAAAGCTCTCTTAAAAGTCCATTTTGAAATATATATATATATATATATATATATATATATATATATATATATATATATATATATATATTTTTTTTTTTTTTTTTTGAAAACCCACGTATAGAGAACACTTTCGCCCTTTCAATGTCCCTTGTTTTGTTTTTTTTTCCTCTTTTTTATCTTTATTACTATTTTTTTACTGAAACTTCACCTCCCTTTTACATATTGATTCCATTTCTTTATATCCACTTTTGAAAACCACCAATCTAACCACATACATCAACTAATTTTTTTACTTTCCCTTTTTTTATATATTTTTTTCTCTTTCTTACTTACATTTTTATTTCTTATAACCTTTAAACCCTCATATGATTTCCCCTTTTTTACATTTTTTTTTGTCTTTCTCCTTTTTTCTATTATTTTTTCCTTTTCACATTTTTATTTTTTTTCCTTTGACCCGATTATCATATGACACATCACCCCAGGACTAAAAGATGCAACTATATTTACTTGAGCGAGATGGCCGAACTTAAACTTGCACAGCCAGGAAATATTAGAATATTTATTGGAAAAGTAACAGCAAAAATGAGATGCCTCCAAATGTGTGACCTTTTGGGTTTAGACGGAATTCATCAGAACCTTGACCGATCTCAAATTTAGGCAAAAGTTATAGACCAGCAAAAAAAAAAAGGGGGGGGGGAGGAAATAGGCCAAAGTTGAAGCCTCTCCTCAAGAAAGCCTGGTTACTACTTTGGCAAAGTAATGCAGGCCAAGATCCGTTGGATAGGAATCTTCTTAGGATTTAATTTAGAAATATTTGTAATTTTTATTTCTTTTGATTTAGTCTTATTTTAGAGTTTTATTTCCTATTAGGGAGGTAGCCACGGTTTTAGTTATCTTGTGGGCCCCCTTCCCCTTTAGACGTGGCTGACTACTTTATATTTTATTTAACAAATAGTGGGTCCCATTCCCCTCTCTTTCAAATGTAAGTTGTAGTTCAGTCTTTGAGTTAGTTTGGGATTCTGTTTCTAATTGGGTTTTAGAATTATATTAGGATTAGGATTGCAAACTTATTAAAAAGGCAGTTTTTGTTAATGAAATTATGATGGAATGATGAATATTGAAGAAAAAGAAAGAATTAAGAGTGCTCTCAGCTGATTTCCCCTTCCCCCCCTCACATAAGTCCTCTCTTTCTCGGTTCCCTTCTCTCCCTTGTTGTTTCAACAACTTCTTTTCCCTCCCTATACCATAAGGTATTCTCCTCAGATTTTCTCTGCACTTTGGTAACGATATCTCTATATCCCTTTTGTTATAAGTCTTTATTTTGACTCCCTACAATTATCCCACCATCCCATTAATTATCCCTAAATTCATCCCACGTTATTATTTTTGTTCCCATCCATTTTTCGCCCTTCCCTTTTGGGTGGTTTCTTTGATATTTACCTTCATCCCTTTATGCGAGATTCAGTCTCCATTACAAAAGGTGGTTTCTTTGATATTCACTTTCATCCCTTTATGTGAGATTCAGTCTCCATTACAAAGGGGCCAAGCTACCCCATGTGGGGATCAATTTTGAACTAGTCCAATTCTCTAGAAATCTTGACTTGATACTAGTCAACTATAACTATTACTAACTTTAATTACTGATTTTGCATCATGTTATTCCTGATGGTAGAGCTTCTTGCTTTTCTCAAACCTAAGATATGAAGGGAGGCTGTAATCCAACTAAAACTTAAAGTCAGCCCAAACAATGTACTTGGAAGGGTCATGTGATGAGGAACAGGTGTGCCGAATGGTTGTCCAAAAGGTTGATTGTAGATAGGAACAAAATATCAGGGGTTTTGTGGATAAGTTCCAGTAGTTTCTTGATTGAGAGAGTCTGGATCAGTGATTCTGATGCCATCTCTGCGGAGATTGGGAAAGAATGGTAACTTCCCTTTTTTGGGCTTGGATGGGTGAATGAATGACTTTTTACCACAACACTTACCAATTTTATCTGGAGGTTTACCAGACATTTTGAATCAGATGCTTTTGTTAGCTGATACTGTTTTAGGTTCCCTGCTAAGAAAATCAGCTAAAACATTGTTAGAGCCTTTAATATATTCTATTTCAAAAGGAAATTGACTAACAAAATTACACCAATTTATTAGCAGTAATGAAAATCAGTTGAACCAAACTGTTAAAGATTTGGTATTTCCTAGAGTAACTCTTAAAGCATAAAGCAGTCCATTCAAAAGGTTGATCTTTTTTGAGCAACCATTGCAAAGGTTTTTCCTTTTTTAGAGAGATCTTTTATAAAATGTCGACCATAATTAAGAATTTCGAAAAAACTTTGTAGTTGCTTTTTATCTACTAGAGTGTCTGGAAATTCTTTTAATTTTATTAAAATATGGTCTTGTAATTGAATACCATTGGGATTAAGGGTTAAACCCAAAAATTCGATAGTAGTTCGTTCTACTTCGATTTTCTTAGGAGAAAGGATTATTCCATGTTTTTGGAATAAATTAGTCATGATTTCAAGATGCGTGGTATGTTCTTCTCAAGTTTTAGAGAAGACTAAAATATCATCAATATATACCACACAAAAATCTAGATTAGAGAAGATGTTGTCCATCCATCTCTCGAAAATTTACGGGGCATTACATAATCCAAAGGGCATAACTGTCCATTAGTAGTGTTTATAATAAGGGGTACTAAAGGCGGTCAAGGATTTTGACTCATCAGTTAATTTAACTTGCCAAAATCCAGATTTACAGTCGAATTTACTGTAAATACTAGCGTTTCTAATTTTATTAATCAAGACGTCTTTTTTTGGGATAAAATAGCCATCAAAGATAAGATGCTTATTTAGGATTTTATAATTAATGACCATTCTGGCCTTTCCGCGTTTTATCTCAGCATGATTTCGTACGAGAAATGCTGGGCAGGAATGAGGGCTTGAGGTAGGTTCAATAAGTCCTTTATCTTATAATTCTTTGAGTTCGTTATCAAATTCTTGGATATCTTGAAGTGTATATATGATTGGATTAACTCTAATGACCTTGGTTGGATCATTAAGTTTTAATGTGCAATATTGGGGAGATCTATCCCATAATCAAGGGATTTTTGCTAAAATTATCTTTTAATTTAGGAAACATCCAATGTGTTTCATCAAGAGTTAGTACTTGATGAGGGATGGGAGTGAAACCTGTTTCACATTTGTTAACATGATGTGGTAAAATTGGAACTTTTACCTGTTTATTGGTGGTAAATATAATATTGTGTTTATGCCATTCCATTGAAAGGTATACACGTGTGAAATTATTTCCTAAGATGAAATCTCTATGCATGATAGGAAAACAGAGTATTTTAGGAATAATAAAATTTTCATTGCCTAAAATAACGTGTATATTTTTAGCCTTGTATTCTAAAAATGTGGGATGCCCATCAATTCTTATGGCAGGAATTGGTGTTTTCATCTTTATCCACTGTTCTGCGGGTAAAGATTGCCATCTACCATAGCAGGTTGTGGTTCCAGTATCAAGCAACACATCCAGCGTATATGGTCTGTATGATGGAAAATAAAATTTTGCTTGAACATATAAATATTTTTTCTTACTTTGTTTAGCAAAAAATATATATTCTTCGTCATCGATGATTGTCTGATGATAAATAAAGAAGGTTTTAATTTCGTCAGTGTCAACTAGAATTCCTTTACCTTTAGAGGAATTAGATCCGGATCCTAAGTGTATGGGGATCTGAACCGTTTTAGTGGCGATGGATTTTGGTTCCTCTATTTTTAAAGGAGAGAATACACTGAGGTAACATTTTCCGTTTTTCAGAAAATTGTCGTTGAAAATAAAGATTTTCCCGAGGCTACTATTTCTAGAGTCGAAATTTTTGCTCTTCTTTAGAATTAACATCATCGAGTAACCATTGTTTTGGTATACGAAGATCATGTCAGTCAATTAAGCAAGGTTGAATTTCCATTTCGAAAGGTTTGGGTTCAAAGATTTCAACTATGCGTTTATCAATTGGCTTAATGGATGTTTTTGCAACATTAATCAACTCATGAATAGTTGTCCATGAGATTGTTAAATTTTCGCTATTTAATTTCGTTCCTAATCCGTTGGTTTTTATACGGAGGACTAAGGTATCTTCTATGTTAGGGTCTGTGATGGAAATAAAATAATTAGGTTTTATCCTAAACCAAATATTACCAACTGCAAGATTGGAATCTCTTCTGCCAATCAAAGTTGATGCAGGATTCTCAATAAAGCGTTTATCAAAGAGAAATGCGAGGATAGGGGTGTCAATTCCTTGTCGAAACAAAGCCGTAATCTCGATTTGAATTACTCTAATATGAATATATCGGATTTAAGGGTTTTTTTTACACAATCTCATAATTTTTTCTTTGTTAAAGAGTTTAATTTCAATTTTAGAGTTTTCGGTGAGTCGAGCAGTGGTATTTCTGCTTGCTTGTTCAAATATCTAGTTGACCAAAATGGTAAATTAGATACACGATAAACTTCTTCTTTTCTAATGGTTTTATGTTTTTCATATTTAGAAAAGTCAACAACCATATCTTCTTGATATAGTTGGATAAGTGGACCTAATTTGTTTCGTCAAGTGGGGCTTGTTCAAAACATTCGCCAAGATTGATGGTTTCTTGAACGTTCGATGGAGTGGGGACATCTAATGTTTTGAATTCAAATATTCCATTTGACTCTGAACATGAATCAAAATCTGTTTCACTAACCAACTCGTACAGTATTTCGAAAGAGTTAGTAATATCGTTTCCAAAAACAAATTTAAGATTTTTTACCTCTAATTGTTTTACCATTTTACAGGCTCCTTTATTTTCTGAGGACATTTATTAGCATAATGTCCTTCTTCATTACAAGCATAACAACGGCAAGTTTTTGCCTTGTTGTTGGGGTTAAATTTTCTAACATATTTTTTCTGTCTAAAAAATCTATTTTGTGGATTAAATCGTTTCCATTTATATCGTCATTTAAACATTTTCATGAGTTTAGATATTTTATAAGATTTTTGTTTTTTCTCTTAGTGTAGGTCTTTTCACATCCAAATTCTCAACAGGCTTGGAAGCCGTAAGTTAGGCTCCCTTCGCCTCTCGGAAGCGAGAAAGCGAGCAGCAAGCTGAAAAACGGAAGTGCGCGGATGCGCCCCCCGCACTCCTGCGAAGCCAAAAAACGTGAGCGCCTAGCGCGATACGCAATCAAACTACTGCACTATATTTTTAATTAGGGATTTACAGAAACCTGGATTAAGTTTCTTTTTTAATTGCTTGGCTGCTCTTGCATCCAAATAATGATTAATTAATTGTCTATAGATATAATTAATTTGATTTCCTAGAGTATCTGTATTTTCTGTGTCAAGACAGAATTTAAGATAATTATCTTTGCAAATCGTGTCCCAATGAGGGGGTAATTTGGTAAAGAATTGAGACAACCAGTGTTTGGTTGAGGCTACTGGTAAAAGATGATAATATTGCTGGAATGCTTTAGAAAATTCTTCAAAGCTATTCATATTATATAATTTTAGTTTAGTTAACGCGTACGTAATGTCTTCCGTTGTTTGTTCGTCGGAGCTGATCCCGCAAAACTCATTTTTAAGGAGTTTAACAATATCAGATAACAATGCATCAAAAAACTTCATCGAATTTTGAAGTTCTTTCGCGGCTTGGCCTTCTGTGGTACTTTCCAATTGTTTAAACAAGTGAAGAACAGAACCTTGGAGAGTTCCACTAACCCAATCTAAGAATTTTTTCGTAAATCATATGGATTCAAAGCTTGTGATGACAGTAAACAAAGATTGTGCCCAATCATTTATAGCAGATTCGTAACTTTTAAAAGGGACATGTGTTAGGTGTAAATATGTTTCACTTCATCTTAACCTACGTTTCCTTTGTTAAGATCCCCTTTTCAGGTCATGAAAACAGGGGGATTTGGTAGGAAGTCTTTAGAATCATCTGTAGCTTTTAGATGTTCCGCGAAATCTTCCTCGGTTGTTCGAGGTCTAAAATCGGTATCGGTTTCGAGATGATCATCGTCACCGATTTTTCGTTTGCCTTTCCTAGTATAGTCTGGTTTCGTGTCGGACTCAGTTTTTTACTCAGTATTAGACTCAGTGTTTGAGTTTTCATTGGGCGAGTCTATCCTTCGTGGATTTTATGACGAGGTATCGGTCATGTAGAGATTATCAGGGGAAGGAAAGTTTCGAAAACTACTAGGTCGATTTTTGGTTTTAATTTTTCTAGATGTATCGGCTATTATTTTAGCCTTGTCATTATCTGTAAAGAGTTCATCGAGAACCTTTTTTAAGATTGGAATTAACTCATCGTCTTCTTCAGAAATATTTCTGAAGGGTTTGTGTCTGTGTCCGTCTCTGCAGAGGGGTTTTCCTCAAAGAGATTATATTGATGCTGCTTAAATACCGGTTCATGTTCGATATAAAGCTGTTGCATCATGATCACTAATTTTTGTTTTTTAGAAAAATCAGTTTTTTCTTTAAACCGTCTTTTTCAATAATCTAATATTTCTTTTAAAGAAAGAAATTGAGAAAGAGTGGTCTGTTTTTCTGTATTGAGAGGTTTTAAAGATTCGGCATTTCCATAATACCACAAAGTTCGGTGGGATGTGGAAATTACAGGAATCTCTTCAGAAAAATTTTTGTTTAAAATTTTATCTAATTTCTGGTCCAGCCTGTTGATTGTTTCTTTGGTCTCTTGGTTAAGATCCAAGTCGATTATAGAACCAAGTTGGATTGCTTGATCCTTTGCTATGGTAATTTCATTTTGAATATGATCAACTTTTTGGTCGATTTTACGAAGAAAAGTAAAAGATAAATCTAATAGCATATTAACTACGCCACTTATAGCGGGCAATTTTTCATTACTGGTTTTTAAAATATGAGTACTATGATCATACTCGTTACTATTAACACCACATAATTTTGCTATGCATTCACAGCTTCCTAGATCTGTTGCCATTTAGTTTTTTACTTGGCTTTTAGATCTCAGATGTCTTTCACCACACAGATCTTGTGAGTTCAGTAGACGAATTACGGCCAGCTCAACCACACGCCTTCCCGGCTCAAAAGGGAGCTTAAATGCCAACTACCCCACAAAATAAGATGGTTAGGGACTTGAAGACCTCAAAACCTTTCAGCCAACCAACAAAAGATCTTGAAAGTATGTGAAAAGAAAACTTCAAAGAAAAGAAAGACTTAAAGCCTAAAGCATAAAAGTAAAAGGAGGGTGAAGAAGAAGAAGTGCAGAAAGTAAAGACTTAAAGTAAAGAAACAAAAACGTAAAGCAACATAACAGGAAAGAAACAAGAAAATTTCATTATGAACCAACCTGGTTAAGGTGGGATTCTAAGTACAAAGGCTTATAATCATCTCTAATTATAGGCTAAGAATCCAACAAGAGACGGTATTCGAAGACTATAAAAAGAAGATCATATAGTTTCTTCAAGCTTCAAAAGAGCAACGAGGCTCTGATACCATTTTAGTGACAATGGATTTTGGTTCCTTTATTTTTAAGGGAGAGAAATTACATTGAGATAACATTTTCTGTTATATGGCTTTTAAAATGAACATTTACCCTAGAAGGCCTTTGCTATAGTATCGCTGACCATAGTTGTCAAGGCGACAAGGCGATCCAAGGCGTTTGGGGCCATCCTGGGCGCCTAGGCGCCCGCCTAGGCGTTGCCCTAGGCGACCAAGGTGTTCAGGTATTTTTATTTCTAAAATATTAATGTTTATATATATGCAACATTCTACATAAATAATCAACATTTAAGACATAACTAATTAATATGTGGTGTGGATCCAAGTTTATTAATGTACACTAAGACCGGATTGTGTCTCGAGTTAAGTAAACAAATTATGACTAACATTTGCGTACTTTTAACGAATTTGATCGGAGCAAACTCCTTAATATAGTTCGGATTCAAGCAACTCGGTCGTTGCAAAGCAGCATAATCAGCTTTCCAACAAACCGAGATTGCTTGAATCCAAATATAATGAAGGAGTTACACTCCGGTCAAACCTTGTTCGAATACGGGAACTGTTTAAAGTCGTCGAATGCAAATTATTTTTGGGCATCAAAGCAAAAGATTATTTTGGCGCACTCTTGGTTTTTAGGATGATTTATTATAATAAGATTTATAGAATTTTATATTTAGAAAAAAGCCAGCATTTAAAAGTGAAAATCGCCCTCGCACCCAAAAAATATGGTTTGTTCTTGAACAGGGGGTTGACTTTTTCCTTCCGAATTTGAATTTTAGACATTTTTATTGGACAAATAGGGGGATTTGCTTATTTATGAAAATATCTTAAGTAAATGAAATATAAAATAAATGAATTAGCATTTAATTTCTCGCCGATAAATGTTGTTCCTATCCGCCGGGCAAGTCTGCCGATAAATGTTGTTCGTCCCGCTGGGCGACCACAAGCGCCGGGCGCGGCCTGTACAAACCGCCCGGACGCCTAGGCGACGCCTTGACAACTATGTCGCTGACTAAAACTAGAAGTAATCCCTGGTAAATGAATGGAGACTTGGAAAATCCACTTCCCCTACCTGCTTGTTTGGGGCCTACTTTCCTGATATTTTCATTTTTTGGGTTCTCTAAACAAGCCTTGAATCTTATAAGTCCCATGAGTATTTCTATTTTTCCCGTAATAGGGAAATTATTAAAAAAAGTACTACCAACTAGAGCTTAGGTATTATCACAATACACACTTCTAATTAAAACAGACAACTAGAGCTGTTTATCCTTGCCAGATGGTATCTAAGCAGTATTTGAATTAATTCATTGGTTCTTTACCATAGTTGTCAAGATGTCGCCTAGGCACTGTCTAGGCGTCCAGGCGGTTTTTCAACCCCTTGGCGGTTGGTTACCTTATTGTATCACTTCTTGTTTTATTTGTTTATTTATTTATTTAATTAATGTCATTTACAACATTTTTATTGGATGTATAAAGTATAGATATATACACCATAATGCATGGAATCATGCATATGTATAAAAAACAATACAAATTGATGCGTTAATCCCCCTCATTTTTATATAAATCATCTTATTAAAATATACCCTTGCAACGCCCTGTGTATGCCTTAGGTGACCCTAGGTGCCCAGGCACCTCTCTAGCTCCTTGGGTCGCCTTAGCGCCTTGACAGCTATGGTCTTTACTACTGCTTACTTTTATCAATAATTGATCAATGACTACTTATGTACTGAATATTATGATTGTGGTATAACTTGTATTTACGTCCCTTTCTTATTCTGCTTTAGGTTACGCCTTTACCAGTGTGGCATGGGCGTAATTATCGGTCACTTGGATTTCGTTTTGGTAATGTTTGTTACATTAGGTATGTGTTTGATTAACTCATGCAAGATGTATTCAAATTTCATCAAGATACATAGTCATGATCCTTTATTTGTATTGCCAGTGATGCTAGTGAGATACCTGAGGAAACTTATCCACTTCTCGAGGACTGTGATATCCTGATTCTGGTGCTCTCTCTCTCTCTCTCTCTCTCTCTCTCTCTCTCTCTCTATATATATATATATATATATATATATATATATATATATATATATATATACATTCTTCTTACGTGCTTATTGTGTAATTTCTTCAGGATGCACTACGGCCGGACCGATCTTCTTCAACACATTTTGGACTACCCAAAGTAAGGCTCTCATTTGTTATTTTCTGGGGTTGAAAGCAGCTTATCTGCGTTGCCTTCAAAGGCAACCTAGGCCCCCTATTTTCTGCCATGTGCCATGCCAACTGGGCTATCAAAACCATTGGATGGTTGGTCATGTCTCATTTTCCAGGCCCCAACTCAATTGGATGCCTCCCTTGTATTGCATAATTTCTGTTGGTTGGTTTTTTCAACAGTCCAGAATGATCCAACCATGCACGGTTGTTAAACACTTTAATCTTCTTGATTTTGACACATGGTAGGGGCCTAAAATTGACACATAATAAGGGGAGTGTGGGCCCTACCCAGTAAAATTTGAGCCTACCCAACCTGTCACATAGCAAAAAAATAATGCTTGAGTGGCCTTATGAGGCAACAACTCCAGGCTGCTTCTGCTTTTTCATTTTCTGTTTACATCTTTTTCTTTTTTTCTTTTGGGGGTCGGGTTTTGGTATTGAATCTGGTAATGGATAATCATTTCTTAGTTTCAAATGTTAATTTCATGTGTCACTTGCCAGGCTTTGGAGGAAGTTCGTAAAATTCGGCCAAAGAGAACACTTTTCACTGGTATGATTGAGCTCCCTTATTAGCATGGCATTTGGTTTCTTGGCAAATTATTTAAGTGAGGAGTATAATCTTTTATTTTTTTTCTTTTTACTGTGAATGCAATGACTATTTGGTCTGAAGAATCAAAACTGAAACTACTTGCATTTATTTGAAGGAATGATGCATCTAATGAATCATGATAAAGTGAATGAAGACCTTGCGAAGTTAATGGTAACAGAGGGCCTGGATGTTCAACTTAGCTATGATGGGCTTCGCATTCCGGTAGCACTTTAGGATTCTATAGATCTTTAATTTGGATTATTTCCCAATAAAATGTGACTATTTGGTGAATCTGAATTTCACGAAAGTCAACAACTACACTTTTTAGATCTCAAGCAATAAGAAGTTTTGGCTTAATTGGTCCGGCACTCGGGCTTTTCATTTATTTGCTCACCACACTTGATAAACGACATTATTTCTCTTTTGAATAGGTTAGGCTCCTCTAAATTCTTTTACTCTAATGGTTATCTAGTTGCTTCCTTCCTTTTTTTTTATTATTTATAATTGGTTCAATGGCAAGAGTTCACTATATCAACGAAAGGAGATCAACAGAAATGAGCCTGCATTCAATTTATTTTTTCAATGACGGAATGCCAATGTTTTTTTGTGAATAAGTTATGCTCCTTTAAGTTCCTTTGGGCTAATTACTTGGTTGTTGCTTTCTTCCTCATTTTATATATGTAATTGGTTTAGTGTCTAGAATTCATGAGTGGTTAATTATGTACTGGTTTATGTCAATGAAAAGGAGATCAACAGTATTGAACAAACATGTGACGTGGGTAGGGAGTGGGATTCATTTGTGAGGTATTGAACAACTCTTTTATCTTTTTTTCCTTTGTTTTATTTGTTTGTTAATAACCAGCATATGTGGGTTTCATCAAGGTCAGGGTATCCGGATTGGTGGTACATTCAATAAATGACCTACACGTGTACGTATTGGATTGAAAATAAATAAATAAGGGATTGGATCCATTGGTGTCAACGGATACCAATACTAAAACCCTGGGTTTCTTACTGTGGTACACCGGTATTTGCTGGGAAAATGATGGATTAGCAACATGCATCTCCCCTCTTTTGAAGGGGACATGGATCTTCTCTGCATTCCAATGACTGTGTGTTGGCGCACAATTACCCATTTATCGTTTCCATCTTGACCCATTTGAAGTGGATTTGCAATGATTCACTTATGCCTCTAATCAGCAGACTTGGAAGGACAGAGTAAAGTTAATCACATGCACACTGAGCATGCAACTATTGGAACTCTCTAATTTTGTCAAAGAGATACAATTTTCCTTTTGTTTATTTTCCCCGTTTGAAATGAAGGTATTTCTTGTTGGGAAAAATAACTCTGAGCCGGCAGTGTAAGGTAGGTTTTTTCAGGTTTTTTTTTCTCTCTCCTCAAAAAATAAATAAAATATTAAGATGTGAGAAAGTGTGGGCCACACTTCCAGCTCCTCAGAGAAATTTGAGCTTTCTTTTTAGGTGCATTTTTGTTCCCCATTTGATCGGGAACCTGGGTAGAGGCAATCGATGGAGAAAAGGGTGGATATCCTATTGCCTCTTCTCGGAACTGCTGGCAAATCACTGAAAACCGAAGAGTTGTTTTTTTATTTAGGGGTTAAAAAAAGGGCCAACTTAGACTATCTCTTGTAATGCATCAGATGAAATCGTTGCAGGTGCAATTTAGCTGTGCCATCTACTCATTATAGGGAGCGTGGTATTAATTCAACCTTACGTTTTTAAGTTTTGACAAAAGTTTTTCTGTTCTACTCCGTGTAAGGGTGTCAACGGGCCGGTTCAGTTCGATTTTGGTCCAGGCTGAACCAGTGTTGGGTTTTATAAGCTTAACCCAAAACATATCCATTAAGAGTTCGGACTGGGTTGGGCTGCACTGGACACAATAACTAACAGGCTGGTCTGGTGTCGATTTATTATTGGGTTGGTTTATTGAGGTGATTTTGGGCTGATTCGGTCCGGATCGGACTTATCAAGCTTATCGGGCCTATTTTATACGTAAGATATATAGCCTATTTTATTATTTCTATCTATAAAATTAGTATCATTCTTTCTATATGTATGTAATTCAGTAAATTGTAACAATTAATACACTATTTTCAACTATAGATTCATATAATCTTTCGATCAAAGTGCAACTATAATGTGGATATCCACAAAATTTAAAACCATTAAAATTAAGAAATTGGGACCGGATAGCCTTTACCGGTGTTCGGGTTAGGTATTATTGGTTCAGACTAATTCGGGCTTCTTAACGGGTCAGTTCGGTCTGGACTGAAACAGTGTTGGGCTTTACAAGCCGAGACCGAAACCTATCCATTAAGGTTTGGTTTGGTCCGGGCTGGGTTTGGGTTATATCGGGCTGGCTCTGTCCATGTTACCGGGCCGGACCTATTTTTGACACCCTTAACTCCCTCCTGTGAACGGATTGAACCTATGTCTGTATCTGTTAGCACTGATCTCTCTAATCTAATACCCGTTTTCTATTTTTGAATTCCCGGCAATGCCCCTCCCGTGTTATCATTTTTTTCTCTCTACCCTTAAGTTTTAGCCATATAAGAAAAAAAGAAAATTGTGCCTTATATTTTATTATTGGTGATAATAAGAATCTTTTTTAGTTGGAGAAGACAAAGACTACTGTCACTACCATGTGAATGTATGTAGACCTGAGGTGCTAGGAGGTGCTCAGATACCTGGTCTCTTCCTGGGCTCAAAAAAATAAATAAATAAATAAATAAATAAATAAAATAAAAGATCAGTACATGACCTAAGCATTATTGTTGGCTGTATAAGACCAAAGGAATACCACTAGCATTTTTAGGGAAAGTATTGCACGGCTGAGCTGAGTGCTTCGCTTCAGAAGCTTTCTTTCAACTCCCTCCACAAAATAAAGGTTTATCAGAAAAGTTGAGCGTTGTACTATTTTGGGATAGGGTTTGATGTATCAGATGCTTGATTTCTCTTTGATCCGCCTGGGTCTTTGGAGCCAGATCCAGCAGTATATATTCTTCTTCTTCTTTTCTTTTTTTTTTTATTTTTTAAATGGAGTGCATGTTTCTTTCATTTTGCTTATGTTTGGTTGATGAGAAAATTCTTGCCTAGAAAACTATAATTTTCGGGTTGACCTGTTTTCTAGCAAAACTGGGTTGTTTGTCCATCTCATATTGTCATGGAATTACGGGTGCAGCCGGAGCAGGCTTGGCCCTGGGATTTTTAACTTCCTTATTTTTATGTTATCTTTACACGAAATAGAAAAAAAAAATTAAATTAAATATTTATTAAGTTTAGATTATGATATCCTTAATCCATGGTTTTTATCTTTCCTTTTTTATGAGAAAGAAAGTACAAGTGATCTGCCACCTATAAACCCCTCAAACCTAATCCCTCCAAAGCGAATGTGGGATTCGATTCCAAGACTTGGCACCACTAAATCAGAGGCAAAAAGAGTATTCAAATCCTCTCCTCCTAGTGGTTCTGGGAGGGCAGGGACGCCCCCGTCGGATGACAGACACGTGGGTCTCAGGTGAATTTGAGCCCCACGTTCGAGCTGACACCAAAGCTGACAAGCTGAGCCGACAGGGGTGTCGGCATGGACGTGGGGCTCGGATTCACTCGAGACCCATGTGTCGGCCATCCGACGGGAACATCCCCGGTTCTGGGAGGAGAGGATGTGGATCCGGCAAAAATATCCTCTGTCTGGCTGCCAAGCAGCTGGGATCCTCATTGCCTCTTGGCAATCACTGCAGAGGATCTTGACTCAAATCAGAGTCCTTATCCCATGAACGTTTATCTTACATGCATCTATATACAATATACATGTACATATATAATACATAGTTATACATATCTATGTATGCAAGGCCAGGATGGCTAAACTCAATGCCTCTGCCTAGGCCTTCCCTGGTTACTACCCTGGGCTTGGACATACCAACCCTAGCTCAGCCTGAGGGCTGAAAACCCAGCTGATCAGGTTCTGGAAATTTTGAGCAAGTTTTGGGTAGGTTCGGGCTTATGCTTATCCGGCCAAATTGCACATCTACCCAAAACACTGCCATAATTCAGTTTTCTTCTATCTACCTCTCAATCGTAATGGTGACTTAAATTTATATTGACCAAAGACCCAGTGCCTATCTATACCCATATTATCTATTTCTCCATTCTTAAGTCCATAATTCATGGCCCATTCAAAATATCCACCATATATGGCTAAAAAACTATTTTATCTAACCATCAACAATGGGGTAAAAGGAAGACACTTGTTACAAAGTCGGTTGGATTCATGACAAGATCAGTGCAGGCACCATGAGATCATGGTCCAACCCTCCGGTCTTCATTTTGTGCAACATATATATATACCCTTTTCCCATTTTTGTACCATGTACTTCTAGAAACTAGATGTGGAATCACACTGAAAAGGTATTTGGTTCTGTGTATTTATATACTGGTTTTGATTGGCTTGACTCCAATTTTTTGGGCCTCTTTACCGAACTAGAAAGAAGCCAGTTATGGACAAACCCAATTTGATCGGCCAGTTCAGTCTGGTTTCTAAACCAACGTTTTGAAGTTTTGTCTTTTTGGCAAACCCTTCTAAGACTGTCAAGAGTGAGGCCATTATTGACTCCACCCACCTTGTTGCCTTCCATAGTTAGTGATAAACCAGCCAACCCCAAAAACATCTGTTGAATTGAACGTGACTCTAGTCTTGGGGCTTCGCTAAATTCTCAAATTTTTGAAAGATGTCGTTCACTGACTAATATGAATATGTTAACTACATAGATATAGGATCCTTTAGCATTGTAGACCCCAAAATAGTGGCATTGAAAACCCTCCAAAAAAGCAGAATGAGAATAAAAAAATAAAAAAAAAAAATTTCCAAGATAACTGCTTGTGAGGATCATACAATCTGTCAAATTATTGTTTTCGTAGGAACCATGTAGTAATTCAAGCGAATGCTCATTTAGATCCTGACCCTTGTGCAACTCTGGTTGATGCGAACTTTTTTCTTCTCTCTTGTGATGATGTGGGTGGAAAGTATGTCCATTTTACAGACCAGGTGATTGTCCATCCTCTGGATGTGAGAGAATTTATCAGGTCTCGAATAGTGATGCTTCAAATAACGAGGGTTCAATTGTGGACCCCAATGATGAAATATCGTGTTGGGAGGATAATAATAGAAATCTCTCGCACCGGTCAGAGTATTATGGGGTTACTTCTTTGGGTTTCCCAAGAAAGAGTACTACTCCTCGTCGTTTTAATCTTTTTGTTGGGTCTTAACTGTATTGTATACTAGTCCCGGTTGGTGTTTTTGTTCTGTTGTGTTTTTTTTTTTTTTTTTTCTAGATCTCTCATGAGGTCCTAGTTGTTGTTGTGTTCTTTTTTCTTGAATTAATATCTAAAATTCTTAGGATTAAATCCCAGTTCATTCTCTCTTTTGAAGAATTAAGGAGGCCCGACTTCGCAGCCAATAGATGATTGACATATGCCATCCAAAATCAAATTGGTATGGGTCATGGTTGAAACAGATACTAATCTGCTGATCCAAGTCCGATACCAATTATTAAAACCATGGTCATGAGAGATAATTTAGGGTTTATGGGTTCTATGCCACTTGGGTTGACCCTTTGGTGATCAACTTCAATGTGAGGTGGCGTTGCAAATCTGTAACTTTAGGAGATGGAGCTTTCAGACAGGAAACTTTATCATTTGATTTCTCAAGACTTTGAGGGGAGAGAGAGAAATTGAAACCTGGCTGCCTGAAATGCCAGTTTCACGCGTTTTGCCAGACAGAGGAATCCACCACCAGCCAGACGACTCCTTGCCCTCCTCTGTTAGTGTACTAGTGTACTGGGAACTGATGATCCTCTGGCTTCTGTGATGACATCTCTCGCTCCCTCTCTGAGGTGACCGGGGTTCAGCCCAGCCCCAGTGGGGGGACCCGTGTGGCAACCGATAGCAGGGAGTGGAGAGAGCGTTACAGTGGCATCGCTGGCATATGTTTGTGTCTGATATGTACTAAATACGTAGGTATCGTGGCTGCTGAAAACGGGATCCTCTGTTTCTTGGACTCGTCTCTTTCACGGGCTCTTCTATCCTCTCTGAAATCCCAGAAAGCCCCACTCGAGATTGGGACCTCCTCTTCTTACTATCTTAAAAAGATTACAGACTTGTTTGTATTTGAGCTTTGATCCATCGGTCTTCCATTCTTGGGATTGCTCTATCCTCTTGCAGAGCGGTAACTAACCGAAATTGAACTTGTGGTTCACCTTTATCTCCATATCTTATCCTCTTCTCTGCCTATTGAATTATTCAGGGATGCTGGAGGTGGTCCATACTCATCTTCTACTGAGAATGATGGATATCCTTGGGTCCCTGGGTGCTCATAATCGTTCTTTAACCATCCCACATATGATATTCCAATCTCATGCTTAAGAAGCCATAAAATTGAATCAGTACTGTAGCTATGTAGGCCCTACACTCTACTGTTTATAAGTATTTGAATTTGAAACTCAGGTTGGGATGTTCGCTTACTCAATCATTGAGGGTGGGACCTGCTTTGTTTTCCATGTAACCTCTCTCTCTCTCTCGTGAACTCTCTCAGTGTGTACACTGTACACACGACAAAAGAATTAATCCTCTTGCCCCTCTAAAAAAAACACCTGCCTCCCAACTCACTCTCTCTCTCTCTCTCTCTCTCTCTCTCTCTCTAGAAAACCAAAGGTAGACGATGACCTCTGAAAATAGGAAGTATAAGTAGCATATGGTCCTAAAAGACTAATTTCTTATTATATTACCACAATTTTTTATGATCAGCCCTGGTTTTTCTTGAGTCTGGTTATTGTTTGGAGTTTCTGGTGATAACATCTGTCAAAATAGAAGTAAATAGATAGTAGAGGGGGGGTTCGAAAATCTTAACACCACTCTGATGTCTAAGTCAGAACCGATAAGAAGCAAAATGAAAATCTGTACCAAAGGAATATAAAAGTTCATGCAGAGAGGGGTTTAAGCAATTTGAAAAGGAGAGGGTGTGAGGATAACAATTGGATCCGGTTACCTTCATTCTGAGTTTTATTTAAAGAGGCAAGAGGTAGCATGGATTTTTCCCTTGATTGAAGCAATCCCAATAATCTTCGGCACATTTTTAGCTACGTGTAATCTATCACAAGCTGTAATGGCGGTTCGTCATGGAAATCTGAGACTCCCACGATCCAAAATCCTTTAAAAATAGCGGTCAGACGTGGGTAGAAAATCTACTGGACCGTCGGATGGACATCTTGTGATAGACCTCCCATAACTGTTCCCGATATCCTAGTTCGGAGATATCCTTGCTAGCTAACACGTATCAGGGAATCTTCCCTTCTTTATACTAATTTGTTGTTATCCCCATGATCTATCCCTAAGATCATGGGGATAACCTTTCCATTTAATCACCTTATGAAGTGGCATTCGCCAGCAAACTTAAGGACAATGACACGTGGCCCCTCTTTATTGGTGACGAATGCTAGACACGTGCCTTTTTCTGAATGATGGTTTTATTCCTTCCCTATTAGTTGTCTCGAGATTTCTTCTCTTCAACTAATTTATCCCAATATTCCGGACTATCCCACTCTTCTTGTAACACAATCCCGATATGTATTGGTATCTTCTTCTATTTATTATAAGACTTTGAACGCCAACTGCCAAGGGATTCTTTTGTGTGGACAACTGATTTTAATTACTAATGTACTAATCATATATCACATTTGGCTAAGTTTTTCTAAAGGCTCTATCTGTTTTGTTATAAATATTTCGTGGAAATGACATGGTGTGGGACGCGTTTAAGTGCACACTTTAGATTTTGCGAGTTCTATTATGGGTGGTCGAGTTGTTTTTCTCTGATGATGGCATTGTCGAAGGTGAGGATTGTGACTTTGACTTTCATGTAATTCTTTATTCATTAATTTTCTAATAAATTTGTCTCACTTTTAGCAAAAATATATATATATATATTTTTTACATTTTTTTCTATATTTCCAATATTTTTTCTGTATTTTACATTTAAAAAAATTAACAAATCTTATTTTATAAAAAAAAAATTCTTACCCATCATTTTACATGACGAAAACTAATGGATTCAGTCATAATTGGGTTAATGACAGAGAAACAGGATTTGTTGGGAAAAGATTCTGGTGAGAAAATATGAAATTTAGGAGGAGCTGCCTGGTCTCAGAATATAGCCTTGGTGGTGGGGCTGACCTTTTCTTAACTGAATCGGCCCATGATTGAATTAATGACAAAAAAAAAGAAAGAAAAAAAAAAAGGGTCATGCTGGAAAGATATTGGTGAGAGAATATGAAATTTTTTTAAGGAACATGAGCCTGTTTTTTGAATGTGGCCATACCTGGTGGTGGTGGCGGCAGGGTGAGGGAGGAGGGCAGAGGTGGGACAAAGGGCACTGAGAGTACCGAAGGTTGCAGGAGAGGTGGAGATAGTGCCATAATGGATATGGGATCTATATTGAATCACTATAGAATCAATGACAAAATGACACAATGGTTGATATTAAATTAAAATATATTAAAAAATAAAGATATTGATATTGTTTCAGTATCCGCCACTGTCGATAATGACGGACTGGATCCCAATACCTAAAACCAGAGTGGTTATCCCAATTCCAATCCTATTTTCCAATCTCAAACTAAAACCTTGACAAGCCTATGAAATAAAAAAATAAATTTCCAATCTTTTTTGTATTCCCTTATTTTGTTCTTTAAATAAATTTAAAAAATTAAAATAAAATAAAAATAAATAAATAACCCAACACCAACACCAATACCGACCCGGGAAAAAGGGATTGGTGGGAGCAGACAAGCCTATGAAATAAAATAATGCAATAAAATAAATAGGACTCGTATGATAAGAATAAGGATTGTTTGTTTATAAGGAGAAGGTTACAAACATAATTTCCAATCTTTTTATTTTTTTTTTCCTGTTTTAGATAGCATGTTTTCACTTGGACGGAAGGGTCAATATGGTAATTTTAGTTAAATAAGAAGTTGACTCAGTTAAGGTCTTTTTTTTGCTCGATTTCTATTTCGATTTCACAGGCTGATTTTAATTTCATTTCGAGTTTGGTTGGATTTCTACACTTCATTTTGTTGAAAAGGAAATTAATTAATTTCGTCTGAAATCCCAAAATAGGTGAGATGTTGTTTCATGATTTCAACCATGAAAGGATTTCGTCTTATTTTACAGGAACTCTAATGTCCACATATTTATAAGGGCTCAAAGGCTGGGGCAATAACGTAATTTCAATTGTAAAATTGATATAAGGTTCTCTTTTTGCTCAAACATTTTCCTTCTCTGTTGAACTCACAATGGTTAGTGTTGCTATTAGAATCCATCAAGATCTTCTGAAGTGAGATATAACTGCAAACGATAGAGAAAGACGATAGAAGGTTAGACTTATTAAATATTAAAGTTAAGAATCCGAACAACAAGCAGTAAAAATAATAAATGAGATTGGTATTGTAAAAAATGGTGAACGGTAAACCGACTAAATGTGGAGCAATAGAAAGTAAAGTGAACAAAAAATGAGATTTGGGCCGTTATTTATATGGAATTGGTGTGGTCCCTGCGTATTTGCAGTACAATTCTAAAATTGTTGAGATCGAAATTGCACCAAACTTAAATGGGTAATAGACATATATGCCCCTAGATTACCTTTTATGAAAAGACAGTTTTATCCCTAATAGCTGGGGCTTAAGAACGACCATGTGTCATGCTCCCATTGGCCAATGTAGGTTTTCTCTTTTTTTCTTCTTTTGCTCCTTCTCCTTTCTTTTTTTTTTCCACCTGCAACACCACAACATTCTTTTCCCTTTTTTTTTAGGTTTTATTTCTTCTTCTTCTTCTTCTTCATATTCATAGTTTCTTCTTCAACCTGCAACACCACCCACTCCTTTCCCTTTTTTTCTTTTTTCTTTTTTTTCATTTCTTCTTCTTCTTCTTCCACCTGCAACACCACCGCATCCCTTTACCCTTCTTTAAAAACTTTTATTTCTTCTCCTTCTTCTTCTTTCTAGGCGATACTTGCTACCCAACAGGCCAACATAATCGAATTGATGATCTCCCTCGTGCCTGAACCTTTTGTCCTGATATTTTGTGGAGTATTCATAATTCCTGCGGCGACCTAGACTGCTAAATCTGAGACTGAAAGGCTCGCTAGTTTGAGATTCTGTAGAAATTTTCAGGTCTGGTTCCTGTTCTTCCGCCAGAACAGTTGCGGAAAAAAGGATTATTTTATTTCGTGCTCTTTTGGGTCGGTTACTGCTTGCTTCTAAAAGGATTTTTTTTTTTGGGTAGAATGCTTCTAAAAGGATTGGGAGTTAGATTCAGACCTTTTACATGGCTGATTTTCTCCTTTCACTTGCAGCTTAGTATGGGTTTTGGCAAAAAAAAAAGTATGGGTTTTGGCAGCATTGCATACTTTACAGGTTAATTGGAAGAATACAAAAAAGAGGTAATATAAGAGGGAGAAATTTACCTTCTCATTCGTGAAATTGTTTTCTAATTTATGCAACCAAACAAACTGTAATTTTTTGACCAAAAATATTATTCCCAAATTTGTTTTCATGAAATCAATGTAAAACTGGAATCAAACCAAAGGGAGCCTAAAGGTAAGACAGTTACTTCAGTTATGTTATGTGTGTCTTAAATTCTTTGACACTTTTGGATTCATAACTGGTTTTGAAGATTGACCTGCTCTAAAAATTTTGGTGATGACCCAAATGAGTTTTTGGTAGTAGAGGGCTTGAGCCAATAGATGGTGTGGTCTGACCCAACTCGATAGATCGACCGTTTTGGATGAGCTATATATTGTTCTTTTCTTGCCTTGTAACTATAGCCCCAAACTAGAGAGAAAAGGGGTTTTTTCAAACTTGGTGTTGGATCATCTTCATCTTCTCCCGTGATGTAGCACATCACATTGGTGTGCAAACCACGTTAAATTTCTATGTTAATTTTGCTTGAATAGTTTTCTATTTTCTATTTGTGTTTCCTAGCATTTGCTCTAACAGATTGAAAGTAAACCACCAAATAAGCATTGTATGTTTATATTTGTTTAGGGAATTTCTACTTGTTACATTTAGCCTGGTAACAAGTGTCTTGTCACCATTAGATTTGCTTCAATCCCAAAATGAAATATCAAAACAACTCTTTATATATTGACATTCCCATGATGATACCTTTTAATGCACACTTATTGGATTGGTACAAATTTAAATATAACAACCCTTGTCACATTTAGACTTGCACCATTAGATTTGCATCAATCCCAAAATAAAATACCAAAACAACTCTCTATATATTGACATTCCCATGATGATTCACTTTAATGCACACTTCTTGGATTGGTACAATAACAACCCTTGTCGCATTTAAACTTGCACCATTAGATTTGCATCAATCCCAAAATGAAATACCAAAACAACTCTCTATATATTGACATTCCCATGATGACTCCATTAATGCACACTTATTGGATTGGTACAAGTTTAAATGTAACAACCCTTGTCGCATTTAGATTTACCCGTTTGTTTATGGTGGATACCAAACAAATGTGAAGTACTAGAGAGAGAGAGAGAGAGAGAGAGAGAGAGAGATAAAAGGTTCCTCAGTCGGGAGTTACAGTGGTGTGGCCGGCGTCCAAGTGATTGGGATCGCAGATGAGGGTGAAAGGACTTTTATAAAAAAAAAAAAAAAAAAAAATTTAGCAACATACCCTTTTAAACTTTTAGGCTTTTTTTAGGATTTGTCAAAGTGCAAGGGCAATAAAGGATACGAAAATCAAAATCAGAACTAAAAATAAAGTTTTTGTAATCATTACATACATGTTGTATAATTATTCTTGAATTATTCTAAATTTGGTTATTAAAGTTTAGTTAGACCAAATCCCTTACATTGAAAAGAAAAATAAAGAATATTAGGTAGAATGTAAAATTACTAAATATGGTAAGAGTTGTAAGAAGGTTATACAATTATGATTATGAAAGATTTTTTTTTTTTTGGGGGGGCCGAAGGTGGGGGTTAAAGATCCCACACCATCGGTGGAAGATTGTTTCCCTTGTCTTCTCGCATCTTCATCATGTGGGGCTTACAACACTCTCTTCTCCTGATCATGTAGCCCCTTGTTGATTGAAACTATTTTCTGCACTTCAATTGATTTAGTGAGAGAAATTCACCTCACACTGGTGGTGTGAGAGAAATCTTTATCTTTTAAGAAAAATCAATTACTGAACAGCCGATGTAACTGTGCATAAAATTGGCGTTCGAACAATATAACATCCGCGGTAATATAACATTCGCATCTTCTCTTCACATTGTTAAGTTCATGCATTCTTCCCCTTTTCTATTGTCTATCATCATGATCAAATTCTCTAGAACGATGTCTAGTTGCAAGTAAAAGAAAACAAAGGGAAGTGAAATCATTTTTAAAAATAAAATTAAAACTTTAGTGCATGATCGAGTGATTATTAATGTGAACTCCTACTAATTATGATAATCATACTTACAAATAGATTTATTTAAAAAAAATGCCAGAAAACATAGTAAAATTTAATAACCTAATTTGGAATTTTTGGAGTTAGTTAAACAATCAAGTTAATGAATGAATATAAAATTTTCTAACATGATTTCGATTTAATTTCACTTTCCTTCTTTTTATTTCCCTTCCAACCCGATAGAGTTTTACATTTTCATTTCTGCCCCCTAGTTCCCTTTCTTCCTCTCACTTCGGTAGTTGTTAAGGAGACAAAGGAAACGGACATAAGATCAAATCAATACTACTATATAAATTTTTGCAACCATTACCTCACATGATGGCTTAGGCTGTGTTTGGTATCATTTTTGTTTTTATTTTTCTTATACGTTTTTATTTTTATAAGTGTTTGGTATCGTTTTTGGCTACTATTTTTTGTCAGAAAAAATAAAAATAGGCTCAAACTCAAAAAGAGATCTCAACCTCTTTTTGATTTTTGGGAAAAAAATATTTTTGAAACCATTTTTGCGCAAACTGTTAAGTTGCACGTGGTTTTTATATCTCTAACGGATCGCAAATTGGGGGTAAAAGTGTCCATTGTTTATAACTTATAAAAACAATGCTTTAAAGAAGGAACTGTTGACGTGAAGCTCTCATCATTTGAAGCTTTTACAAATCTCATTGTTTGAAGTGCTCTCTCTCTCTCTACAAAGCATTTCTCGATCTGGGTTGTCTTCTCTTTGATCCAAAGTTGTAAGTACATAGAGCTAGGTTGCCTTCTCTTTGATCCAAAAGAGATGCCCTAGCTTTCTTTCTATCTTTCTTTTCATTTTATTTCTTCTTCTTGCTTAGGGATCTCAAGATTTCAGGGTTAGGTAACTTACCCAGGGACCTGTGAAGACCAACCAAAAGGGATTTGAAGTAGCCAGTAATAAATAATAAATGAAAGAGCAAAACAGCTCCTGGCGGTTGGATAGATAACAGGTAAGTTCCCGATTTGATTCCTCACAGCAAGGGTATGGGCTTGGGGTAAGAATATGCATTTAGGATTGCCCAAAGGTAAGGTCTCAGCATACCCATTAAGGATCACAATCGATGGAGTTTGACCCAATCAGGTAGGTTGCTACCGCCCA
Source organism: Protea cynaroides (assembly GCA_028583415.1). Lineage (NCBI taxonomy): Eukaryota > Viridiplantae > Streptophyta > Magnoliopsida > Proteales > Proteaceae > Protea > Protea cynaroides. Next base: position 112,218,138 of record CM053276.1, read on the forward strand.
GATCAGGAGAAACGGTGGCAGGGAAGAGCATGGAAGGAAAAAGGAGGAAAAAGCAAGAATAAAGAAATAACAGAAATAGGAAGAAGGGGATAAGGGGAAGAGTAAATGAGAAGTACTGCAGCAGCAGAACAGGGGGTTAATCAAGGCCAGCAGGTCTACGCACCATCACAGCATACGAAGCCTAACTTGTATTCAATGATCCTTCTCTTCGTTGATTCTGAATTTCAAGTTTTCGACAGGAAAGATCCAAACTTCCTCTTTCCCTCTCTCTGTTACGGCCGTGTTCGTAGGTTTTTTTGGAGGGACGCATAGCACACCCAAGGGTTTTTGCTTCAACTTGGTACCTCGGAGATCATTCTGCCGCCTCTTTTTTTCTTATTCTTTCCCTTTTCCCAACTGTTTCGGTGTTTGATTTTACTTTCTCTCCCTTGACCTCCTCTTTTGTTTGTGGTTTTTAATCCCAATCTAGGTGTTATCACATCAATGTTTCAACTTCACTTTTCTTGCGGCCATCTGTTTTGTTGGTTCATGCGGGAAACTTTTTTTTTTCTTTCTAACCTTTTTCAACTTTTGTTGTGCACCTATGATAATGTTGATGGGTTAATGGGATGATTTATTTCTACCATGTATCTGAGTTACTTATAAGTCGACTCTCTTTTTATTGGAGATTATGGTTATTTTTCTCTAATCAGTTGATGTTTTCCTTTGCCTCAAATTTGATTGTACGTGGTTTCTGTTTTTTCCCCTTAAGCTCCTTTGAAACTTTGATCCATGGCACAAGATGAGGTTGTGACATTGATGATGATGAGGTCGTGAGCGTTGAAACTATGGTAGGAGCTACAGAACAACAACAATGGGAAGGATATCAAAAGAAAATTGTAGATCAAATTAAGGAAACTTATCAGAATTATTAATAATGATGAACAAATGTGTCTATTGTGTTTTGTATGTTTTTCATTTTTCGTATAACTGTTTAGTATGGTTTGTATTAAAAAGATGTTATAATTGAGAGACTTCTTATTAATTTTTCATTCATTATGATTTTATTAAAAATCTCTATTATAGTATTTTTTTAATAGATTTTTTATGGTAGAACTAGTCGAGGAGGCCTAAGAGGTGATAGTATCTTGTGGGTTCTTTCATTGTTTGGACCAATTTCTTGGTATGCTATATAGATGAATCTATAAAAGTTATAAAAATTATTTTTAGACATAAACATACCAAATCTATTTTTCATTCTACAATCTATTTTTAATTGTAGTTACCAAACGACTTTTCATTTTTGATCAAAAATAGTTTTCAAAAATACTTTTTAAAAAAATAGCAAAAATCAAAAACAAAAATGATACCAAACACAGCCTTAGCTAACTCTAAAATATTCCAAATATGGTAATCAAAATGTTCTTTACTGTTTCAGTCAAATTCATTTGATTTAAAAAGTAAAATGAAATTTATTTACAATTAGAAAATATAATTACCAAGTTTTACATAAATTTTAGGTAGATTATATAATCATAATTACAAAAACTTTCCCTTTTTTTTCAAAAATTATTTCACTTCCATTTACTTGCAACGATTTAGACATCCAAAAAAGAGAACGAGAGAAGGAAAAGAGCGAGAAGACCACGTGAAAAATATTCCAAGGATATGCAAATTTATACAAGAAAATAAGATACAATACTAGGAGTGATATCATGCTATATACTATTTCTTGCAGTATATTAATAAAAGAGAATGATTCCTTACGTTGTTGCCATGGGAGGAATCTATCAGGCCACACCAATGGCAGCATGCCAAATGGTTCGAATCCACAATAGTCTGAGAGGAGAAAGAAAATGAATAATTAAAAGAAAAAAAAAATCTGAGAAACACAAATTAAGCTGGTAGCATGGGGATCTTTTCTCATTAATAAATTTCTTGTTTCTGTTATTTTTCCCGTTAAGTCTTTTTTTTTTTTTTTTTTCTTTTTTAATAGATTCCTTTTTCCCCTTAAGTGAGAGCTTTATAATATGTTAATTTAAATTTTGGAATCAGGGTTGATGAGCTGGGAGCGCATATTGGTGAAGCGGAAGCTGATTTGAAAATTACATTATTGAAGAATGAAACAAGAAAATGACAAAAGAAAATCAATTATTTTTAGTTCCTTCTCCTTTTATTTGTTTTCTTTTTGTTTCGTGAGGGAACCAAACTCATCGAAAACATGAACGTACCCACTAAGACAATGTAACTCCACAAAGAATTAACTTTGTTTATTAATATATTCTATCATATACCCATATAGTGGTTATGCTACTAGCATTAATAACTTGTTTATACTTCTAGAGGAACTAACAGTTATTATATAAATAGAGTGATCAAATCCCTAAAAATAAAATAACAGATCCTTGCAAAAATATCAATCTGGAAATATTTTTGAAAAGTTTAATCAGACTTAAATAATCTCGATTGTACTGATCTGTAAGATGTTTTAAAGCATCTTATTCAAGATTTTTTTTTCCAGACTTCTTATTCTATGTTGATTAATCTTAAACGATTTTGATTGTACTCTGTAAGATGTTTTGAAGTATCTTACTCAAGATATTTATGTTTGGATTTCCTACTCTATTGTGACTAACCTTGATCGATCTTGATTGTACTCCATAAGATGCGATTAACCTTAAACGATCTTGATTGTATTCAGTAAGCCCCAATTTTTATTTTTATTTTTATATATATTTTTTTGGATTTTGTATTCTATTCTCATCCAGAACGGACTTCTACACTATTAGAGATATAAGGAAAAAGAGGAAGATAGAATTGAACCCATGATCTCTTGTATGTCTGCACCAAATGGAAATGACACCAATCAACTAGGCAAGACGGGAATGTTCACTATACCCCAGATTCATGCATCCGATTTAACTGTAATTTTTTCTAGGATGGCAACAACAAGTGTCAAGTCAAGCTGGACTTACCGAGTGCTGAGGCTGCTGCCTGCATTTGAGACAGGTTTTTCCCTTTTCTTTTGAAATGAAAGACACCGAATGGAATGTTATTAACTCAAGAATCAAAAAGTACAGTTTGTTCTATAGTATTTGTTCTTTAGTTAGTATTATTAGCACAGTGAGATCGTGAGAAAACATAAGTTATGAAATGGTAAAAAAAAAAAAACTGTAATCCTTGATCATGTCTACTGAATTCAATCAATGAATCAATCATGTTGGTGTAAATGCAGAAAGCTGAAGGAGATTACTTTAACTCTAAAGCCCATGATGTAAAAATATATTAATCAACATCTTATCACCCTTTCTCACCCTCTGAGACTCTGCAAATCATACTATCTTTTTACATGGTTGCTTTTTTTCCACTTTTTAAGAGAAGGGAAAGGTGGTTTGATTAATCGTAGATTTAAAAATAATATGTGTACATTGAGAAAAGCTAAATAAAATAAAAAAGTAAAGATTTTTCTAGGTTTGGCTAGGGAACAAAGGAAAAGACAGAAAGTGGAACGTCAGAATAACCTATTGGGTTTGTGTTGGGCTGCGGTTTGCTGTATGGTATTGAAGGGGTGGAGGATTTCAGAGGGATCCCTTCTCGTCCACATCTCTTTCTCTCTCATTCATGATTGCTTTTGCAATTTTCTTTTTGGGTCTTCCCTTTTGTTTGATGTTTTAGGTTTTGGGTTCTGGTTTATTTGCTGCTGTTTATGCGCTGTTCGTGTTTTCTTGCCATGACTCATGAGCAAGCAAGGTTGCTGCTCAAACATGAAGAAGAAAGAAGATGATGGGCTGTTGTAAGGGTTTGGTGCAGTTACCCTCTTTTTCTTTGAACTTTCTCCTTTTTATCTTTCCTGGAGAAAATACCATCTCTTGGGTTTGAAGCAAAGTAGACATAAGATCAACTGAAGATAGATGAGTTTTGTCTGGGACTAAATGAAAATTTGAAATCATTGTTTCAGCTTGTTGTTTACCTCCCTTTTATTTATTAGTGTTTCTAGAATTGGTGTTTGCCTTCAGATCTAAGAAGCATCCAGGGTAGCTGTGTTAAATAAGATCCTGTTATCACCCTCCCAACCCTAGAAGGACATATCAGGGACAAGATGATGACAAAGGGCTTGATGCTCCAACAACACCCAGTTGTGGAGGAGAACATATCTAATTTGACTTCTGCTTCTGGAGAAGCAAGTGTTTCTTCAGGCAACAGAACTGAAACAGGCACCCTGTATCCACAGCAGTCCTTTCCATCAGCAAATCAAACTCCAGTTGTGAAGAAGAAGAGAAATCTTCCAGGGAAACCAGGTCTCGTAAATTATTTGCTAAACTCCAATTTTCAATGGTGATTATGCGTGTTTTATAGTTCACTTTAATTTATTGTTCTTTTAATTTTAATTTTTCTTGGTCTTGAATCAGACCCAGATGCTGAAGTGATAGCTTTGTCTCCTAAGACACTCATGGCCACAAATCGGTTTGTATGTGAGATTTGCAACAAAGGATTCCAGAGAGATCAGAACCTTCAGTTGCACAGGAGAGGACATAATCTTCCATGGAAGCTAAAGCAAAGAACAAGCAAAGAGGTAAGGAAGAGGGTATATGTATGTCCAGAATCTACGTGTGTGCATCATGACCCTTCAAGGGCACTTGGGGACCTCACAGGGATCAAGAAGCACTTTTGCAGAAAGCATGGGGAGAAGAAGTGGAAATGTGACAAATGTTCAAAACGTTACGCAGTTCAATCAGATTGGAAAGCTCATTCCAAAACTTGTGGCACAAGAGAGTACAGATGTGATTGTGGAACCCTTTTCTCAAGGTAAGAACAACCAGATCAAACCAAATTATATATATTCTTTTCGTTTTGAAAATTATACCCCAATATATACCAGTAATAACCAATAATTTATAGTTCTTTGTTCAAATCCATTTGGGTAATTCCATATATGAACTCCACCAAGCTCTCATTTTCTGTCCCCTGAGAGAGAGAGAGAGAGAGAGAGAGAGAGAGAGAGAGAGAGAGAGAGAGAGAGAGAGAGAGGCAATCCCAGATAATCCCAGATTTAAGAATAATATTTAAGATTTAATGTTTATGTTAGTATGAGTGCATCTGTTTCTCTCCTGTACCTGTGTGTGTGTGTGTGAGAGAGAGAGAGAGAGAGAGAGAGCGCGTCTGTGAGAGAGAGGGAGGGAAGGACTGACTAGCTACAGGAACTTTAATCTTAGCTTGCTTCTACCGTGCCTTTTGTCCACTGTTTAAAAATAGCCTGCAAATAGAAAGTGAAAGGAACAAAACAGACAGAATACTTTTCCACTGTTTTATCTCTTTGTGATGGTTTGCTTTTCCTTGATTTTTTTGTGTTTGTTTGTTTTGGTTGCAGGAGAGATAGTTTCATCACTCACAGAGCCTTCTGCGATGCTTTAGCAGAAGAGAGTGCAAGATCAATAACAAATCCACTTCTCTCCTCTCAACCTGGCACCTCAACATCACACATAAACCTTCAACCTCAATTCAATGGTCATGATCTTCAAGTACCATTCTCCCTGAAAAGAGAACAGCAACATCAACCACATTTCAATCTTAGGACAGATATACCTCCATGGTTAGCTTGTTCATCAGCCTTAGGAGCTGGCCCAGGTCCACCACCAGCACCATCACCATCCCAACCTATTGACCTCTCCTCATCGGTATTCTCTACAAGGTTAGACCAAGCTCCAATCCATACCCATAACCCTTCTCTCTCCCACTATCATCCCTCAGCCTGCTCTCCACATATGTCAGCTACTGCGTTACTACAGAAAGCAGCTCAAATGGGATCAACAATGAGTACTAAACCTTCATCGTCATCCCCAGTACTTATACCCCACCAATCTCACATGTCTGCTAATACTGGTTTCGACCTGGGCTTGTCTTCACGTGAAGAGATGGAAAATAGGTTTGTCTATGGATTGGGCTCTTACGGAAACAAAGGCGGTGTTGCTTCTGGGCTTATGGACCATGTATCTACAGCTGCAACTGCAGGAGCTCCTTCTCTACTTCAAGACATGATGCGTTCTCTCTCTTCTGCAAGTGGGTTAGATGGGTCTTCCTTCGGAGATGGCTTTGGTGGGATGTTAACTTCAAAGACGAATGAACATGAAGCACTCTCAAACTCAAAGACAGCATCATCATCGACTACCCATCATAATAGATATGATGAAGGTGGTGGTGGGCCGGCTGATGGCATGACTAGAGATTTCTTGGGTCTTAGAGCCTTCTCCCATAGAGACATTTTCAATATAGCTGGCTTTGATCACTGCATGAGTTCTTCTCCACACGATCAGCAGACTCAGAATCGAAAGCAGTGGCAAGGTTAGCCTCTATATGTTACTTAGTTTCTTCCCTATTCGTTTCTTAATTTCCCCTCCTTATATTTTTCACCATGCTTGTGTTCAATCTTTCCTCCTTCACATTTCTTCTCTTATAAACCTAGTATTTATGTTCTCTCTCTCTCTCTCTCTCTCTCTCTCTGGTTTTACTTCTTTTTTTTCTTTCTCTGTAATTCATCAACGGTTATATATAATAAGAAAAGTTGCAAGGGAAACCCTAGCATTCTCCATCCATGTGGTAGAATATTGTGGTGTTTTTATGTTAGCTTTACAATTATTTGTACTTGCATGAGAAAACAATAATAAGGTGATAATAGCCAGCATCCATGACCCGTTCAATATTAATTGTGGTGCACACAAGCACCGATCAGGGACCACAGGATCATATGGACCACATAACACTTGATTCCCGAGTTCATATGGATTTATCTAACCATTTGACACAAGGCCACAAGGGTGTTGGTATTAGTATTATGATATATATTGTTGCAGTACTGGTGGTGGTAAGACACCTCCTCCAATCCAAAAGAAAAAAACTAATTTTATTTTTTTATCCTTTAGAGTGCCCCTTTAACTAGAAATCCTGAGGTGAATCAATGTGAAATTGTGAAAGAAAACAGAAATTTATCAATGGGTGTTTGGTGAAAAGTCAATTGAAGTAAGTGAAGATCAATATTTTGGGTGGAATTATTTGTAAAATAAAAGCTTGCATTATATCCAATCAAGTGGAAAATTAACTTAGAATTTTATTGATTTTTCTTGGGCCCTTAAAAAACCCAAGTGGTCCATTGGGTTGGTAATTGGATGATTTACATGTTCTTAATTAATGGAAAACCCTAGGTCCAAGCCATTCCCTCTAATTGCTTTTAAGTACTGTGCTAGGGTTTTTAGTTTCTTACTTATCTAATCTTTTTTGACTAATTAAAGGACAGTACTAACCTATGCCAGCTACTGCAGGATCCAAAGAGAGGACAGTCACAAGTATCCAAAAGAATAATAGGACCATAAAAGGTCATTTCACAGTCAGTCTGACATAAAAAAATTTCTCCTTTTTAATATGAGACCCGCTGTATGATTTGTTTTTCTATTTCAAATTAAGGTTCCCCCCTAAAAAATATTTAAACAAAAATCCTAAAAAATATTTCTTTTAGAGTTTGAGATTTAAAACGAGACCTAACCTAATTCAAAGAGAAAGTAAATTAACTGTGAATATTCATTGGTGACATATGTTATAAAGTGAAGGATATACGATTGGTAGGGCAGGGTGCAGAAAGCATAGGATGCTCACATGAAAAGGTTTCTTGAAATGCGATAGGTGGGCAAGGTAGCATTGCCTCTTGGCGTTTTTCATTAAATTATAAAAGAAAAAGATCAGGAGATGCCGTTTGACACCTTGTGTGGGTGCAAGTGGGATTCGATCCCGAGGAGGATCAGTTTTATTCCTTAGGAGGTGTGCATCATGGCTTACTTTGTATTTTGGGATCTGCCCTTTCTCTATCCCATCCCCCCATGACCTTATATTTATTCTCATGTTTCAAAAGCAATAAAGATTTCATATACAAAACCAGAGAGAGAGAGAGAGAGAGAGAGAGAGAGGGAGAGAGAGAGAGAGAGGATGAACTTTCACATAAAACCCTTAAAGAAGCAAAGCCTGGATATCTATTCAAAAGGTGAAGCCCTGAAAGACATTTGGGCTGGTTTTCTTGGATCTATTATAGTAATCTTTTTCTTATTGAATGGTTGTAATCATGGGAATTAAATCTTCTTATTTCTATATTATCCCTTAATGGGAAGGAGACATAAAGTTTGTATATGTAGAACCTTGCTTCTCTCTTTCTCTAACATTGTGGGTTTCATTGAATGAAACATATTAAGGCAGACCAAGAGGGAAAAACTAGGGTTTCAACCATTGTTGCAGATATTACGCCATGCCATGTCAAGGTATCAATGCATCGAAGACAATGGTGAACATTATTTTTGTTAATGAATGTTAGGAATGGATTTGAAAATCCATCCTTTTTCACCATCAGATTTGTGTCACTTCCCAAATGAAAAACCAAAATTGCTCCCTATATATTGAGGTTTCCATGAGGTGTTCTCTCTCTCTCTCTCTCTCTCTCTCTCTCTCTTATAAATTAATATCCGATGTCCCCCAATCAATGAGTTTAAGTTATGCAAAGGGTTTGAATATAGTAGTTAATCCTCTCATACATAGCAACCAATATAGCTTTTAGTTGGAGGGAAATATAAGAGACTTAGCTCTTGACTTTGGTGCTAATAAATGACCAGGCCTCAAACTGGCCCAGCCCAATTTGTTTCTGATTTATCTAGATCAAAAGGGAAGTACCTGCCATTGTAGAGTCTACGGAGGGGCAATTATACAGAGCCTTTTCTCGGTTTAGCAGAGAGATTTTTTTCATATTCAAGCCCATGATCACTAAATCACAATAGAGTAACAATTAATTCATAAGGATCAATAAATTATCCTAGGGCCACAAAATTATACTTGCAACTTTGCAAATTCCCAGCCAACACCCAAAATGCCATGCTGCAAATTTATCAAACTTTATTGCAATTTAAACATGGAAAGTGCAATTTATGAGTCACTTTTTTTTTCCTGGTAGGTAAGCTTCGAAGAGAGCTAAACTCGTGATTTTTTAATTGTGAGATATTAGCCTTTGCCAACTGAGCTACTCTCGGGAAATAATTCAGGCCCCACTGACCCACCGTATCAGAGAATAACCTAGCGGTGGAATTATGTGATAAGCTCATATACAGACATGTCCAAATGCAATCTTAATTTGATCACACTCTAATTAACTCTTAATTAACTCTCCATTTTGTTCAGGATGAAGCTTGAGGGGAACTGTTTTGTATATGATGGAAAGTTGTGTATCTGTCTCTTATGAAACTTTAAATTATTCTCCTTATTTCTATTATTTTTGTTAAAATTCCAATAATTAGTTGTTTCTATTACTTCCTTATTTATAGTCATGCATAGTTTTTAATCATGCTGCAATCCAGTTTTAATTATCTCTTAGAAAGTTAATTAGAGCATCATTAAGGATAAACTAATTATGTTGTTAAGTTTCAATTCATCATAAACCACTCTAATTAAGAATTGCACAGATCCACCAATCTATAGGCAGCCCACTTCCACTTTAGGTCTGTCCTTGGGCTATATTTTACCCACTACACTGAAGCCCAGTAAAAAAAGGCCCACTGATGAATTGGGCTTGAAATACGTAAGCCCTTTGACCAGTCTATGTGAATGCTTAATAATGCCTCTCAAGCCATCAGGTTAGGAATATATAGAATGGACTGATAATCTCTAAGTTGAAAGTGAAGGGTATGTTATCTCACAAATCAATATTTTAAATGCAAAAAAAAAATAAAAAAAAAGCGTTTAAAAAGTTAGTTAATTTTATATGGAAGAAAACTTTCATTTAAAATATCATTTGTATAAAAAATTCTCATAACCTAACTCCCTCCACTTTCGACACAACATCGGATTTAAGCCCTAGTTTCTGCTATACACAAATGAAAACCTTATTGGGCCACCAATATTAAAGATGGTAGAATAAATCTGCTCTTGAAGGGGTTTGCACAAAAAAAATATATATATATAATTAAGGATGGTACCTTCATTTATTTCTTCCACTCTAAAATGTTGGGTTTCCTCCCCCGTGTGAAGGAGCAGAACCTATACACATGTTTCATATGGAAATGGTTCTTCAAGTGGTTTTCACATTCAACTAGGAAACTCTATGCTTTACATGTTTTTTGTTTGCCTATATATATATATATATATAGGGATGAGGTTTCCCATCTGACTGCGAGCATTTTGTGCCGGTGCAAGGTCCAATGGGAAGGCATGCATAAATATCTAAGAGGAGAGATAAGGGGATCATTCTAGAACCCATCTAAGAGCGGAGCACGCAAGGAGACACACACACACACATATATATTTTATTTTATATATATATATATATATATATACACACACACACGCATAGAAATAATAAAATATCCATTCATAAACAAAAAAAAATAATATCAATATGAATCTAATACTCGGAAATGAAAGTCTTTGTTTTTTAATATCAAGTAAATTTTAAAATTCTAATATCCAAATGAAATTTTAAAATCACTCAAATAAATATTTTTCAACTCAAGTTAACAATTCAAATTATCAAAAATATATAAGAAATTGTCAAATCCAAATGATCAAGAAGAAAATTTCATTCTCTATCCACTTTATGTCTACGTTCAATACAAGAAAAAAAAAAAAACTTTTCCAAATATTTAAACAGTTCATATAAATTAAAAATTACGATATTTTCAATTACCAAAATATCAAAGAAAAAAGAAATATTTAAATTGAAAAAAATAATGCACCCTCAAATCCTTGAATACCATACCATTTTGTTATCCATCGCTAGTCAACTTGAGCCATTAAAAAAAAAAAAAAAAAAACTTAAAGTTGGAATAACACTTATATGTTGTTTTTTGATATGATTATAATTTATTATGACATAAAACAGTTTTGGGGATTTCAGTTCCAACGGTTCTTAATTAATTTTTTGTTTTGGGTTCATTAGGAGATTTGTTCCAGAACTTTTCAATTCTGGTAAATAATCAATTTCAAAATCTATGCCCAGACTCATCTAAATAAGCTAAGGAGTAATGGGTGAGATGGTTTTTGTTCATATCGGCTCGGTTCTGTTCAATTCCTGCTTCTGATCCCAAATTTATGTCGGTTATGGCCAGTTTTTCAACCGTGATCCAACGGCTATATTGAAATGCGACAGGAGGCGCGCCAGGACTGGAGAGGATTACGGTCATATAAACACACCGTCATTTTTTTTTATACTGAAAAACAGAAAGAAATAAAAGAAAAAACACAAGCCCACGGATGGACCCCGTCACCGCTTCGATCCAGTTCAATATCTCATCTTCGATATCAATCCAACGAGAGGGATTTGGGCAGGTCAACACGATAGCAGGTGATACGAGCAGAAGAGATATAAGAAACAGGGTGGAGGTTGGTTTGATTTCATGATATTTTGATTAAAATCCCTCACTGGAAACGTTCGTGTAGGTAGGATCAACGGGTCTCGGTGTCTCTTCTACCTCGATTTCTGATTCTCTCATTACTGCAATTATACAAGAGAGGAGATACGATTAGAGGTGCCTTTCTTGAGTGGAGATGGCTTGGAGGCGACTCCTTACGCAGGTTAGTTCTTGTTTGGTTCTGTCACAAGTTTCATGTTTCTGATTCCTATGGTTGATGCTTCGTCTGTCGATCCGAAAACACATCCCCCCTCTCCCCTGATTCGTTCGAGTTCGTATCTTTTTTGCAATGTTCAAGAAAAGCGCTCATGTTTGTTTAAAGAGACTGGTAATCAAATTGGTATTCGACTGTTGGTGGGTTTGGGTCGACGAAAAATCTTGATGTTTGAATATCTCTCTCCCATTGGCTGTCCTCAGAGCTTGAATGATGCAGCTTGGATTTGGCTTAGCTTTAGTTTCATCTCCTCCGTCTTCTTCGTAATTTATGCTATTTTAGGTTATACCGCCGTCTCATGTTGAGCTTGGGGTTTATCATGACCCACATCCTTGTTACATTACCAAGAAAGTTGAGTTGGTGGAGCATAAGCGGGTCAGAAACGTGATGAAGCTGGTTGAAAACCATGATTACAGGCTCCAGAGCTGAGCCACAATCCACACACACACAAAAGAGGGAATATTCAAATGACTCTTGGTTCCGGCTATCGATTTTAAAGATGTCAACATATTTGCTGTCGTTCTTGTTAGCGTAGAAAAATGGATTCCCGGGAAAAGTGGATGTTGGTATTGGGGTTGAAGCCCTTGGCGAAGGATCTTCTCTTCCTTAAACATAGTACTGTTGATTGCAGTGAATTTCCTGTTAGCAAGATTGCAATGAAAGGTATATTAACTTTATAGAAACAGACTGTTGGTATTGGCACACATAGATGGGATTGACCAACATGGCAGAATCTTGAAAGTAGAATATTAAGAAAAACTGAAAATGAAGTTTCCTGGTTGCATAGACCCCAAAATTTTGTTCCTAATGGTTTAATACACTTGTTAAGTTTTAACACTAGGAGTACTTCGATTGTCTCACAGATGTTTTCATCCTATTTACTTGCTGCCTTAATTGAAGTAGGCTAACCTTTTCCTTTTGGTTTTTATATTTTGTGTAAGCAATCTATAAACCTGCCCCTCCCTAGACCCTGCAGTAGCGGGAACCTCGTGCACTAGGACACCCTTTTAGTTTATAAATCTGATTTGTGGAGGTATTCCATTTGTCCATCTTAACTTAGTATGGTGTTTACTGCAACAGGTCTCAAGACAGCATTCAGAGTTGAGGCAATTTAAAGAATTATATATTCGACCTCTTCGCCCTCTCCAAAACTTCACAGGCAGTGGAGGTATGTTTATATCATGTGCATTTATGCTACCCTTTTTAATGGAGTCTACTAGAATAGCAAGATTTTAGACTGAATGGGATCACAATTAGGGCTAAACAGAATAGAAAAAAGAGAAATATTAACCAGCAGGCTATGGTTAACAAAATAAAACAAGAATCTAGTCAAGTTTTGGTCAGAATCAGTGGATTTAACATACAATTATCCCGGGAATTTAGAGAGTATATAACTAGAGACAGTCAAAATGAGTGGTCCAATATTACCTTTGAGTGGTCTTTTCTGCTGGTAGAACAGTCCTGCATCTTAGTTAATTTGGATACCAGTAAGGGATACTTTTAGCAGAGTCTTGGTGTTACATGGACTCTTAGTAGCAGATCTAGAACTGATGTAATTGACCAGATAGTTCACATTCCGAGAGTAGGATATCAGTGAATAGAATAGTTCAGGGACTGATGTATGAAGTTATGAACAAATTAGATCAGCACATGGTTTGGTATGAGATCACACGGAGTCAGAATCAGAACAATGAAATAGAACCATCACTGGAGCAGGGGAAGAAAAAGAAGATTAAATCTGACCTGTAGTTTGAGAATGAATCAAATAGAAAGATAAATAAGATTGATGGGGAGGCCTATGTCCTGCACATGTACTTTTAGCCCTTGCTAGCCAGTAATAGGATCGCATAAAGACTGAATTAAAATAAGCTGTATCCAAAAGAAATAAATAAAAATAGCAGTCAGATGGGGATAGAATAATCCATCAACCAGCTAGAGATAAAATCCCTATTCCACTAAACAACTATCTCTAGAAATAGAGATAGGGATAAGATAAGATACTATAAAGATGAGCTGGGTTGCTAATATTAGGTCTATTCCAGTTAAAGATAAATAAAATAAAATAATAAAGGAGAAGTAAAATAAAATAAAAAAAGAAAAAAAGATACTTCTTTATTATTTTATTTATCTTTTTTAATTCACCCCCCCAAAAAAAAGATAAATAAAATAGTAAAGAAGAGGTAAAATAAAAAAAACAACAACTTCTAAGGGCATGTTTGATAAAACTTTTGCTCTGGATTCTGGATTCTGGTTTAGAATTTGGATTCTACTTCAGTCTACTCCAGGATTATTTGGGAGTAAAAGCATGTCTGATAACACATTTTCTGTAATGGATTCCAGAGTATTTTTGGAACAGAAACATGTTTGATAAACACTATCCCCCCAATCGTAGTCTAGAAAAGTGGTGGTGGTAGTGGTGGGTGGTGGTGGTGGGTGGTGGTGGTGGGTGATGGGTGATGGGTGGTGGTGGTGATGGTGGTTGTGGTCGTGGCTGGTGGCTGGTGGCTGGTGGTGGCGGCCGTGGCGGTTGTGGTGGTGGGTGGTAGCCGCTGTGGTGGTGGTTGTGTTGGTGGTGGTGGGTGGTGGCTGCGGCAGTGGTGGCAGCGGCGGCGGTGGTGGTGGTGGGTGGTCTGTGGTGGAGGTGGAGGTGGTGGTGGCAGTGGTTGTGTGTGGTGGGTGGTGGCAATGGTGGTGTTGGTGGTCAAGTGAGAGTCAGACTCTCTTTCTTCTACCAAAAACTTGCTCCAACACGTTGGAGCAAGTATCAATTACTCTAGAATATTTGGAGCCATTTTGAATCCGGTTCACTTTGTGGGAGCTTGAATTGGAATAAAAACTCGCCGAGATCGCCGAGATCTCGGCTTTCTCGCCCATTTTGACACTAGCCAAGACGAGAACAGGGTCGATAACCCTTCTCGTCTCGTCTTTACAATTTCTTGACCGAGATTTCAGTCTTATCTGTTGTTTTCAGCAATATCTCGTGATATCTCGGCGAGATATCTCGAGAATTGCTTTTTGCTTTTTTTTTTTTTTTCCTCTTTATAAAAGGGACACAAGGCCATCTGATGAGCTGCTGATGAGCTTTCGTGAAGGTCATATAAGAGAGCTATCATTCTCTTACTCCTTGCTGCTTTCGTTATCGAAGAAGCCCATCTGATGAGCTGCTGATGAGCTTTTGATTTCGATGATGGGCGAAACCACTCTAAATGATAGGAAGTTCCCACTTCAGTACCCACCATACTCTCATTTCCCTTGAAACTCCCATAATATCCTCCAACACTAGGCCCTAACATGGTTGAATCAATGTAATCTGAAGGAAACCCAAATGGGACGAAATGGGTTCCTTTTTCTTGAGATTTCGAACAACCCAGTTCTGGATTCAATCCAGTTTCATGAGTTGAACCAGTGAGTTCAGTGGTGATGGTGGTGGTGGGAGAGACGGCGGTAGTATCCATGGTGAGACGAGGAAGAGGAGAAAGATTGTGGAAGGATGGGGCATTTGTAGGAGGAGTAAAGGAGTCATGGGAGATGATAGTGGTGAAGATGATAATGATGGTGGAGAGAGTCATGGGAGATGATAGTGGTGAAGATGATAATGATGGTGGAGAGAGGGTGACCAGTGGAAGGAAAACAAATGGTTGGGTGAAAGAAACGCATTAAAAGTTGCAGGTTGGATGAAAGAAAGCATGAGAGAGAAAGATGAAAGAGGAATTTAAGTAGTGGTGGCGACGTCAATGGAGTTGGGTTTGGCGACAGATGGACCGTGATTGGTGATATCGGGATACCCAGATGACCAATCCTAGGAGTTACACAGTCTCGGCGAGATCTTGCCGAGAACCTGCCAAAATCTCGGTTTTGGAGGAGGCCGAGACTTATCCGAGAACTGAGTTTTTAAACCTTGGTTCGAATCCAACCGGGCTTATCAAACGCGCTTCTACTCCAAAATGGCTCTCTGGGAGCCAAAATCCAGAGATTCCAGAATCTGAAGTTTTATCAAACAGGCCCTAAGATTCCAACTCTATCCCATCGACTGAGTCACTTACTAGCTTGTAGTGCCCCAATAGAGTAGGACACTGAAATGTTCTATCAGATCTAGATACTGAAATGGTCCAGCAGATTGGAACACAAAGTGGGCCAATTTCCTGGACCACTGCTGGCCCATTGACAGCCTAAGGCCAGTTGGCGTGCTGCTCTTTCTTCTGTTGCCTCTCTGCTCTGCATCACATCTTGTAAATTATCCTTACCTTCTTACTCATACGTTACAAGTGTTGTTAGGTGTTTATCTTTTCTCAATTTTGAAAATGTAACAACTGTATTTGGGATAGTAGCCTAGCTTTATTTTCTGTGAATGGGCTTCTTTAATGAGGTTATGGCTTCAGGTTTTAATTTCTCATGTCATACTTCAGATGTCCTCCATTTGAGTTTTAACTTGTTCAAACTTATAGTTCATTCTGTGAATTTCTTTAGATGCTGAGTTGTGCATATGATGTAGCGGAGTAGTCTAAGATACTGCTTAACATGTAGCGTATCAGCATTCACATAGTGATACTGAGATTGAAGTAAATGGATCCGTTTGATCTCATTCAGCAGTATATAGGATGGTAAACCAAGCAGACCAATTTATTTATAACAACAACAAAAACAGCATTTTTCGATTCATTTGATCTATTCCTCCAGCAAAGTACAACAGTTGAAGCCTCCAAACAAATTCATGCACAAATCATTCTAAGCGAAATGTTTCGATTTGCATTTCTGGCTGAGAGACTTATATCGATTTACAGCCGCTTCAAGCTTATCGTTGATGCTAGAACAGACTTTTGTAGCATTGCTGTTGAATGCAGTTTTAATATGTTACTGTGAATTCTATCTTGAGGGAAACCTCTCTCATGGGCACTCTGAGGGGTTCCTCAGACTTTACCTTCAAATTTGTGACTTGGGAATTTCCCCACATGGTTTCTTTCCCTTTTGTTGTAAATGCATGTGCTTTCTTGAGGAACTCAAAATTGTGCAAGATCATGTATGCTCATGTTGTTTTGTCGGGTTTCCAGTTTCATCTTTGTAACAAAGTAAAGAAAGAGGAAGCAGATGGAGAGAACCGAGAGAGGGAGAGAAGACTTGAATGTGTGTTCTTCATTCCCCACACTACTATCTATTTATTAATGATGAAAGCAAGTAGTTACAACCTAGTAAAACTAGTGGCAAAAAGGGTTTCAACACATCCAATTCATAGATCCTTATTTGCTATAGGATCTCTATTCAGTCAAAACCCAAATTTAACAAACAAGAGTAATTGAAATTAAACAAATAATTCCACAACTTCAAATCTGCTTGTAAGAATGCTTCAAAAATTGGGATCCTTGATCCTTAAGATATGAGGAACAATATCCTAGAAGATAAGCTTGATCCAACGGGTGGGATGGAAACCAATCTTGCCCGTAGGTCTCAAACATGTATTTTAGCAAACTAGAATTATAAAATTATGAAAAAACTCACTTATCTTGAGATTCAACCATTGGAAGGTCTTCAAACTTGGAGGAAAAGTACTCTACGATGTGCTTGATAACATACCCAAATTTGAAGGTAATCCAACCATGGATGAAGAAGTTATGAATTTTCGAAAAACCACTATTATTTGAAAACGGGAATGAACAAAATAGGAGTTTCAGTTGAGTCTCACAACCAGTGAGACTATGAGACTCAACGAGAATTTAATATTAAACTCTCTCCAACTCTCTCTACTGTTGCCAGCCTTTTTTCTTTTTTATTTATAGTTTGAAAAATTACATCAATTTTGAAAGACAATTAACTGAAAAATAGAAAACTAAAACTCTCTTTATAAAGTAGGAAGTTTCTAACAAAATAATAGGAAAATTCCTAAAACTAAAAAATAGGAAAGCTTCCAAAACTTCTAGGAAACTAGATTTAAGGAAAATCTTAGTCTCCAAGTAATTGAGACTTCCTAAACTAACTAACCTACACTTTGGGAAAATAAATAGCATCACTAACCAATTATGAAACAAAATAAACTCCTAACTAAAAAATATAGAGCTGGCAGTATACTCTATAATTGGCGGTAAAAAGAGATCTCTAAAAGAGATCACGGCTCTTGCTTTTCGGCTGGAGTAGGTCTGGTTGGTTGCTCTTAATTGGGTCAGGCCCAACTCTTGATCTGCATCAGCTCCCCCCTACTTAAAAAGAACTCGTCCACTAGTTTTGTAATGGTAAAGAATGACTACAGAGGGGTCGGTAGGCAACATCTATTGATCTTGAAGCTTTAACTGTGCTTGCGATGTTGGAAGAAAATCCATCACTTTGGGTTCATTTTCTTCAAGATATTTAAATGGTATTACAAAGTCAATATGCTCAACATCTTGAGGAAAGTCAAGTGGAATCGTGGCATTCATGGGGATTATCTTGTTAAATTCTTTGTCTTCCGCAATTGTCTCCATAACACTGTGGTCTTCATCAGAATTGTGGTTGCCATTGTCTATCCATGGGGCTTCAGCAGAGGCATCAAAATTAACCATATCCACTTTTGAGGCAACCAAAACCATACTGTTGATTATATGGATTCCATATGAATCATCACCATCATTCGTGACATCCGTATTAGGAACAGGAGTGTCATCACTTTGCGGCTCATAGACCTGCATATTTGGGTTAGCCTCGATTGCCGTAACCAAAGAGTTTACCCTTAATTTTGTGGACAAGCTCTAGCAAAGTGATCATATGCATTGCAGTGATAGCATTGCACATCTATAGCTGTTATCATGAGAGTTTTACCTTTATCTGTTGTTGGAGTAGCACGAGATGTAGTCCCTATGGCTTTGCTGTTTGGTGTGGGGTGCTTCACTTCATAAGAACTGGAGGTGGCTTAGGTGTTGACTTCAAAAGGTCCTCGGCTTGGAAAGCTTTATCAATACAGTCGTTAAGACTAACAATATCAACCACACCCATTTTTTCTCTAATTTCAGGTCCCAACCTCAAATGAAACCGAGATGTCAGCTGATCGTCATTGTCCTGTGATCCAGACTGTGCACACAATTGGTCAAATTGATAGACATAATCTTCCATACTCATAGTGCCTTATTGAAGATTGTTCAGCTGGTCATGTAACCTTCTTTGGAAGGACCTTAGCTAATATTTCTCTTTCAATTCTTCTTTCATCTCTTCCCTAGTAGTAGGTTTTATCCGTCTCCTCATGAAGCTATACTCATAATTACGTCACCAATCACGAGCACCCCCCATAAGTTTGGAGCGAGCCTATTTCAATTTTCGAGGTTCGGGAAGATTAAACCAATCGAAATAGTCATCTAAAGCATTCAACCAGTTTTGAAAGGCTTCGAGGTTTTGCCTCCCATGAAACTCCTTGAGGTCCATCCGTACCTCATGGGTTTGGTAACGGATAGGTTCATCATAATCTTCATAGGGTAGGTTGTAGCATTCCTCTCTAAGGACTCTTTGAGGAGTCCTAATAACATGTATTGGCGTTACGTTGGCATTAGGGGCTTCCATTCTAGGAGCTTCCCTTCTAGGGGCTTCCACTCTAGCCAGCCTAGGATGATTTAGCTCCTCCAAATTACTTATTCTCTCGTTCACATTATCCAACTTTGCATCTATTTTAGCCAATTATTGGAGAATCACATTAATAAGGTCATTGGGGCTGTTGGACTGATTAGGAGAACTCTCCTCAGCCATGTTTTGATACTAATTGATGGCAAAGAGGGTTTAAGACAACTCAAATTAACAATCCCTCTTTGCTATAGGATCTCTATTCAATCCAAACCTAAATTTAAACAAACAAGAGTAATTGAAATTGAACAAATAATTTCACAACTTCAAATCCGTCTATAAGAATGCTTCAAACATTGGGATCCTTGATCTTTAAGATATGAGGAACAATATTCCAGAAGATGAGCTTGATCCAACGGGTGGGATAGAAACCAATCTTGCCTGTAGGTCTCAAACAGGTATTTTAGCATACCAGAATTATGAAGTTATGAAAAAACTCACTTATCTTGAGATTCAGCCGTTGAAAGGTCTTCAAACTTGGAGGAGAAGTACTATAGGATGTGCTTGATAACATACCCAAATTTGAAGGTGATCCAACCATGGATGAAGAAGTTATGAATTTTCGAAAAACCATTATTATCTGAAAACGGGAATGAATAAAATAGGAGTTTCGGTTGAGTCTCATAACCAGTGAAACTATAAGACTCAACCAGAATTTAATATTAAACTTTGGCCAACTTTCTCTATTGCTGCCAGCCCTTCTTCCTCTTATTTATAGTTTGAAAAATTACATCAATTTGGAAAGACAATTAACTGAAGAATAGGAAACTAGAACTCCCTTTATAAAGTAGGCAGTTTCTTACAAAATAATAGGAAAATTCCTAAAACTAGTAAATAGGAAAGTTTCCAAAACTTCTAGAAAACTAGATTTAAGGAAAATCTTAGTTTCCAAGTAATTGAGACTTCCTAAACTAACCTACCTACACTTTAGGAAACTAAATAGCATCACTAACCAATTAGGAAACAAATAAACTCCTAATTAAAAAAATATAGAGCTGGCGGTATACTCTGTAATTGGCGGTAGAAAGAGTCGGCTCTTGTTTCTCGGCTGGAGTAGGTCTGGTTGGTTGTTCTTAATTGGGCCAGGCCCAACTCTTGATCTGCATCAAAAATTCTAGAAAGTAATTTAATGAAACTCTAATAACTCTAATAACAATAGGACACTTTATGATAAGACTAAACACAATAGGACTCTATCGGCACCACTTTGTGGAAATCGACTTTGCTATCTCAACACTCCCCCATAAGCTGGAACATGCTCCAGCTTGGAATATATAGACAAACTTAACACCATAGTTGTTAAGGCAAACCAAGCCATTGGAGGTCTGACGGACGCCAAGGCGGGTTCCCACCTAGCAAACTAAGGCGGCTTATTTTCCAAGGCGCCTGAATGCCTAGGCAGCGCCTAGGCTTAACCCTGCCCCTCAAGTTGGAGTTCTAGTTAGGAACAAAAAGAATTGATGCAAATCCAAAAGGTGAGCAAGCCAAGATCGAAGGCTAGTAGAGAATAGAGATAGGTACTAGAGTCCCACTAGTGCCCCACTGTAGGAGTTCACCTAAGCCCACTTGAGTCACACAAGTAAAGATGTTCAAGTAGAATATTCAGAAGAAAATGTTGTAAAATTCTGATGGATGTCTTTAAGAGCAGCCATGGTTGCATTATATAGATTTGAAAATCTTGAATACAACAAAAAAATAATAAAGACACTTTTAGAATTCCAAAACTCTTTTGGGATTCTCCATACATAGATAATAATTCCTAGATATGGAAAATTGTCCCCAAGACATTGAAACATATCCCTAAGACATGGGGAAACAAACAAGACATTGAAAATAAAAACATTTAATGTTTTTTAGGAAAATAAAGCCCACTACTTTAATTCACCTTAGAACATGAAAAGACTTAAAGAAAAGAAAGACTAGTCAATAAAAGTTGTCTAGAAATCACTTTTCATCAATTAATTTAGCTTTTAGAAGAAGGATAGCTTGAGGCAACTATAAAGGAGGCTTCTTATGGGCCACAAGTACTATTCAAGTGAACAGTAACAGCAAAGCTGAACCAGGCCATGTTAGGCTATGGGTCTGGTC
The DNA here is from genome assembly GCA_028583415.1 of Protea cynaroides. Classification (NCBI taxonomy): domain Eukaryota; kingdom Viridiplantae; phylum Streptophyta; class Magnoliopsida; order Proteales; family Proteaceae; genus Protea; species Protea cynaroides. Next base: position 112,239,420 of record CM053276.1, read on the forward strand.
TTGGACTGCCCTCTTTTACTAGTGTATTTCTTGGACAAATACTGATCAGGCCTATGTAAGGGGCCAGCTGCTGGATTAGGTGGATGCACTGCATCAAGAATAGATATGAACCGCAACACCGGTCTCCAATATGTAATTGTCGGAGATGCCAGGGAGCATACAAAGAACTTCCAATAGCAATACCAAATCACGAACATTAATCAGCATATGTTCTTTATGTAAGGCAAGTAGCAGTAGTAGTAGCAAATAGCAACGCAGCATAGGTCACTATGAATGAAGTAGTAATAGCAGCAGATAGCAGCGCAGTATATGTCAGTGCCCAAGTAGTAGTAGCAGCAAATAGCAGTGCTGTATAAATCACTGCGGGCCAAGTAGCAGCTTCAGGTTGCTGGAGAGCCTATAATTCAGTATCATGTATAGGGTTGCATCTCATGCAACTGGTAGTAGTAATAGGCTTTGACATGAGAAAAAATGTAGTAAGCTCCAACATGAGCAAAAGGTAGTAGAGGTAGTATACTCCAACACGAGCAGATGGTAGTAGGTTCCAACATGAGCGGTTGCATCACATGCAGCAGTAGTAGTAAGATAAGCAAAAGATAGTTGGATCCAACACGAGTGGTTGCATCACTTGCAAAGAAAGTAGGCTCCATCGTGAACATAGCAAATGGTATTAGACTCCATCGTGAGCAAATAGCTAAGCTCCATCATGAGCAAACAGGTAATAGGTGATAGTAGATTCCATCACGAGCAAAAGTAGTAAGTAGTAGGCTCCAACATGAGCAAATGTGCTCCCCCCGGGCCCCAACGTGGAGCAGTCCATGTGGGCAAATAACCAGGGGCCTTCAACAATGAGGGATGATATCCCAAGTAGTAGAATAACCAAGATCATATGATCCACCAAACCAGAACATGATCATAGCAGAAAATCCTGACCCGCTTCGATAAAATTTTGTGATGACCTGAATAGGAAGAAATTTTGATATCTGTGATCGAAGCAGAGGGCTTGGGCCTATCTCCATATCGACAGTCAATAATATAAGATCCCATCATATCAGGAAGAAGGATTGATAACAGTAGGTATTGAAGAATCCTAGTGCTGACAGGATAGTTCAAGAACAGATAATCAACAGCAGAAACAGTGGCAGAAATAGAAGCATTGATGCAGCAGTAATCAGGAATAACTAACAGATGAGAAATCAGATCAGCATTAACTATTCTCAATAGAATATCAGATTGAGATTAGCTGAATATCAGGGAAATAAAGAGATAAAACCAGAACAGATCTGGATCTATGTAAGATGAATGGAAGAATATCAGATCTGAAATAGATGTACTTACTTGATAATGGATGTAGGATAAACAGATTCAGATCAGAGACTGCACAGAATGCTTGCGGGGAAGTCTTATCAGAACTTGCAGAAATTGAGTAATAGTAAAAACTCTTTCAGATGCAGCAGAGCAGCAATGGTGGCTGCACACCAGATCGATGAATGTTAACAACTCTCAAAACAGAACATCAGATTAACCTCTCTGATATCATGTAACTAAGTAAAGAAAGAGGAAGAAGATGGAGAGAACCACGAGAGCGAGAGAAGCCCCCCCCCCACAACACTTATTTATTAATGATGAATGAAAGCAAGTAGTAGGTACAACCTAGTAGAACTCTAGAAAATAATTGTAATGAAACTCTAATAACTCTAATGACAATAGGACACCTCATGATAAGACTAAACACAATAGGACTCTATCGACACCACATAGTGGATATCAACTTTTCTATCTGAACAATCTTCATGTTACAAATGAATTGATTGGGATGATGCCAAGATTGGGCAGATGGGCTTTGTGCGGTAGTTTTCGATAGGATGCCTCACAAAGGCTTGACTTCTTGGAGCACCATGGTTTCATGGTTTGCTTTGAATATTGATTGTGATGATGCTCTTAAGATATTTGTAATAATGGAAGAAAAAGGGTATGAGCCTAATCTCGTGACATGGACATCACTATTGTCGGCCCATGTACAACGTGGGAGGCATGAGGAAGTTTTGGGATTATTTGATGATATGAGAATGAGTGAATGGTGCTACTGCAGAAGCAGTTTCTGTTGTTTTGTTTGTTTGGGCATATTTTGATGCATTCAGTAAGGGTAAGGAGATCCATGGATACATCATTAGGGGTGGTTTGAAGATTGTGTGTTTGTGAACTACTCCGATATATGTGTCTATGGTAAACATGGAAATACTGAGGCTGCAAAGAAATTATTTTCAGAGTTTAAAATCCAGGATTTGGTGAGTTAGCATGTATTGATATCCTCCTTTGCTGAAGTTGGCTTCTGTGTTGAGGCTCTTAAGTTTTTCTCACAGTTTTAGAATACAAAAGACCAGTTGATGAGACCTGATGTGGAAACTCGGAGTGTGCTGGTTTGGTGGGTTTTCTTCCGAGGGACAGGCTGACAAGTCCTTAGAATAATTTTGTCAAATGCAGCATGTTAGTGTCAAGCCCAATTCAGTCACAGTTGTCAGTATTTTATCAGTGTGTGCGGAGGTAGCAGCACTGTATCTTGGAAAGGAGATCCATGGACACGTCTTTAGAGTACTGAGAGATACAAACATGTTGCTAGGAAATGGACTGGTTAATATGCACACAGACATAGAGTGTGGGTGTCTGAAAGAGGGTCGTCTGGTGTTTGATTGGATAAAAAGTAGAGATTTAGTTTCTTGGAACACAATGATTGTGGGATATGGAATGTTTGGGAGGATGCTCTAAGTACTTTCATTGAGATGGTTAGAGCCGGAATGAAGCCTGACGGAATAATTTCTGTTTCTCTTTTGCTGGCATGTTGCCATGCAGGTCTTGTCAATGAGGGCTGCGGGCTATTTGATAGGATGATCAGGAAGTTCAAGGTTCCACCTAAAATGGAGCATTATGGTTGTGTGGCTGATCTTCTTGGGCGGGGTGGCAAACAGAAAGAGGAAAGTGAGCGTGAAAATGATGCCATATGGACCCAATGAATGTGTTTGGGGTGCATTGTTGAACTCATGCTGGATGTATAGAACCACAGAGGTGGTTGAAGAGATTGCCTCTCAGATTTCCAGCCTTGAGTCAGAGACTACCAGGAGTTACATGCTGCTTTTCAATATCTATGCTGTATGTGGAAGATGGGAGGATTTTGTAAAAGTGTGATCGTTAGCAAGGTCAAAAGGTTTAAAGAGAAACCCTGTACAAAGCTGGATTGAGGTGCAAAAGAACATGTATATGTTCTCAGCTGGAAATACTTCCCATCTGGGTTTGGATGAAGTATATAAATCCTCAGGAGTTGGGTCTATGAATGGAGATTGAGGGCTTTGTACCTGACAAGAGTTTTGTGTTGCAAGATGTAGATGAGGAAGAGAAGTAGCAGATGTTGTATGGGCACAGTGAAAAGCTTGCAGTTGTGTTTGGAAATTCTTATCTACATCGCAAATGATTGATATATTTTCAACTTCTACACATCATGTTTACTATTGTGTGACCTAACACTTTTTTGACTTTTCCTTGAGCTTTTTCCTTAACTCAAGCATGGAGTCTTTCCCTTAACATTGATATATTGATGTTTGGAAGCTTTGCTGTTGTCTAACATCAGCAAACCTAGGGGCAGTCAGATTTCTAATGAGATCTCTAACATGTTATAGTTTTAACTAGTAACTGGTATTTATATTGCACAAAATTCTCACAGCTGTCTCCCTCCCTCCCTCCCCTGGTTTTTTGGTTGTCTTTTTGGCCACCTGTGGCCTCTGATTCTCAATGCTGGACTAAACTCTTTCTGCTACAAAGCAATCCATGCATTTTTAACTAGTACTCGTATTTATGTTGTGTTATGTAGTCTTGGACATTCAGACATGTGGTCTGGCTAAAAAGGCTGCTGTGTCTCGACATTCTGACATGTGGTCTTATTGTCCAGATTTTGTTGCTAGGGAGGTTGTGTGGGATGTCTCCTTCCCTCCCCTGGCCTTTTGGTTGTCTTTCTGGCCACCGGTGGGCTCTGATTCTCAGTGCTGGGCTAAACTCTTTCTGCTACAAAGCAATTCATTCATTTTTGCAGATGTTGCTTTAGTTTTATTTTAGGTGTTGGTTCTTCTTTTGATTACTTGTTTGTCGTATCTTTTCCTTTTGTCTGCAGAGAGTAGACTTTTGGGAGTGCAACAACGGTGTTTATCAAGTTATGTTGGCAGTTTAGCTCGGAGAGCACGTGATGCAGATGCAGCAAATGATGCCACTCTGCTTAAAGAAATATACCGCCGAACTGATCCAGAAGGAGTGATAAGACTATTTGAAAGTCAGCCTTCACTACATTCCAACCCATCAGCACTTGCTGAATATGTTAAAGCATTAGTCAAAGTTGATAAGCTGGATGAAAGTGAATTACTCAAGACATTGCAGAGAGGTTGGTTTAGAAAGTATTACATTCTTTTGATTCTTAGAATTTTTCTTTTGCTTGGGGGGACAGGATGGCTGCTTCAATGCTTGTGCCTCTGTATGTCATAGGTTGTTGGTAAATGCTTGCAGAGGATATCTTTGAAGGTGGTCTATTGACCTTGCACTTCCTGGCTTGTGCAGAAATTCCAATGATTTGAGACAGAAATGAAGATATATTAAGTAAAAATTGAGTTCAGGTGCTTCAATTGAAATATGATAAGACAGATATTCTCCTGAAGCTAAAGCAGCATTGCAGTATTGGAATTACTTTCCTTAGTAGGATTTAAGTGATTTGCATTTATTGTTTACTGTTTGCTTAGTACTACACATTTGCAGTACAAATTTGCTGAGAATGTTAATGTTATACTTGTGCTGCTGTTTGAGTTGTCCTGTTATCCTTATTTTTTTTGGATGAATGAATAGATATATTAACAAAACCCCGGAAACAAGGGAGGCAAACCTGTTATCCTTATTCAGTTGCCCTTGTTCGTTACATTGGGTTTTCTTGTAGGTTCCTCCTACCATTTGCCTTTATGCTAAATCCTCATGTTCTACGGGTTTTATGGAAGGATTAAAATTTAGCTGATCCTTAGTGGGATTGTCATTTGATTATAATGGATTTTTACTGTTTTGCTCAAAGTCTTGCACAAAGTGTTCAGACTTGATTTTTTACCATATTAGCCTGTCTTGGTTTGTTTATTTGGAGCTAGTGGCAAGGGACATGAAAGAACTAAATATCTTAGCTATTTTGTTCGTTCTGCACTTCTCCTGATGCCTTGGCCTTCTCTTCAGTGCAAAGTTTTGTGAGTGAACCTCTTTCTCAATGAAGAAAGCGTGATGAAATATACTGAATTTGGTACTCTTCTGAGTTTTATTAGAAAATATGAGTTTCTTCTCCTTAAATTGAGTTCTCAATTATTGAAGAGGTTGATATTAGATTTCTCTGTATTGGAGAATAATTCCTGATTTGCTGCTAACTAGATTTTGGCTTTTTGGAGTTTCCAACTTTTATTTATGATTTCCATTTTGATTTTTATCTAGAGAATAAGTACCGTTGGCCTCGTATTTTTTGTTTCTTATTGCTTTTCAGCATTCATATTTTTTTTTTAACCAGAACTGCATGCAGGAATCACAGGAACTACTAGTGCACCAAGGGAGGAAGAAAGTATAGGGGGCCTTTCAGCTTTCAGGAATGTGGGAAGGTCTACAAAAGATGGTATGCTTGGAACTTCCAATGCACCTATTCATATGGTGGCATCGGAAGGTGGGCATTTCAAAGACCAGTTGTGGCGTACATTTCGCACTATTGCATTAGCATTTCTTCTAATTTCAGGAGTTGGTGCGCTCATTGAGGATAGGGGAATAAGTAAAGGTATTAGCACTCTTTGTGATTCTTATGTGCTTATTTATTTTGGAATGTGGTTTAGATGGATTGGTGAATGGATGAAAAGTTCTTTTTCTGATATTTTCTCTCTACAGGGCTTGGACTAAATGAAGAAGTGCAGCCCAGCATGGAATCGAATACAAAATTTAATGATGTAAAGGGTGTTGATGAGGCTAAAGCTGAACTCGAGGAAATTGTTCATTATCTTCGAGATCCAAAGGTAAATGCTTTTTTGAATGGATGTATTGGAAACCTTCCATAGTTGCCTGTTTTTCATTTCCGAGAATTATGGACACAAATATTTACTTGCTTCTTCTTTTCAAAGCTGTAAACATTGCAGCTAAGGTTTGGGATTGAATACCATCATACCAGAAGATTTTGTTGGTTATCATACTCTGAACTTCTTTTTCAGGTTCCTCAAATCTTCTACCTACTCATCTAGATATCTATCAGCATGATTGTGTTCTCAGGAGGCATGTTTAGGAAGCTAGCCCAGAATACAAATTTTCCATCCACATCATTTATTTACAAGTATGAGAAAATTTTCCATTTCTAGGCCAGTTATTCCATGCAATGGATAAGCCATTAGAAATGAAATATTGTTCTGAAAAGTGCAAGTTATGGCTTTGCAGAAATTTCTCCTCAAAGGGGGTTTCCATTTTTATGCTTGCCATAAAATTTCAGTTATTATGGTATGGATGGGGCTAAGTTTGGGCAAGATTTATCTCCCAGAGGCATCTATAAAATTGGAACAATAAAGCTCTATAGATGAATAGCTTTAGAAGATAACTGAGTCCAAACCATTCTTTACTTCTCAGCTCTTTTACTTGCACAAGTTTCTAATCAATTTCTTTTCCTAATAAATAATGAGATTGGTTCTAAAAAATAATGAGGATTTCGGATGATTAATCCCTATTAGATAAATTTATCATTGATGATTAATCAGAAATAGATCTTGAGCAAGGAACAAGATCTTTATGAACTTCTTTGTCTACTTCTAACATTAGGATGGATTCTGAACTCTGATATATGGGGGTTTTCCTTCTAATGTTCTTCCCTCCAAGAAGCCATCCAACTAAAACTACTCATATGTAGAAGCAACTTGATATTTGCAAAAGGTTCCACTTTTATATGTTTTGGGTATTGGTTATTGCAGTCCCTGTAATTGCTTCCACACACTGACTGACTGTGACCTGTGTTACCCAGTCACTTTGTGTTCCCTTGGTGATGGGGTTTCTAGAGTCGATAGGTGTAGGACTCAGAAACATCTCCAAGCCAAGATCTCACAAAGGACACAATGACCAGAATATAAAATAAGCAAATAACTCAAGATCCAATGGATGGATGGAAACCATTTTTTAACACAAAGTAACAAGTAAGATGAGCCAAATTGGAAATCAATCCAACAGCTAGATTAAAAGTTATGATGAATTCCTAGTGCTGCTGGAACTAGTGAACATAAACAAGTGATTTTTTGACACATTGAAAAGCCAATGATCTATATGGCGGGGACGTATCAAAAAGTGACATTACATCACAAACTAATGAGACAACATCATATAGAAATTGCAAACTGATCCAAAGGCTAGATTCCTAGTTAAGAAGGTATTCCTGTTGAAGTAGGTAGCTTCCTGTGGCTGGAATCGGCAGCAGGGTTACAACAGGCTATGCCAACAGTAATGGCAGATCAGATTCAAGTAATCACTAGCAGAAAACAGTAGACAACAATCCCAATCGATAACAAGCGGTAGTCAGCATTAAGGTGAAGCACAGAAATCTTAATAATAACAGCAGCCAGATCTGAATATTGGGTGAGTATCGATGGAAGGGATAAAAGCCATTAATGGAGATAGTGCAGCTTTATGTGATCAGCAAATAAAACCATAACAGATCTGGATCGATGGAAGATGAATGGAAGAATATCAGATCTGAAATATTAACAATACTTACTTGATACTTAATGAAGGAGAAGAAGAAGGATATGATCAAAGGAATCCCACCAATGATCTTGACAGCCTCCCAGCATCGGAGATTCTCTTATCTCAACTGACTCTCTCAGTAATTGTTTCCAGCAAACATGGGCAACAACCATTGTTGTTCATTAATCTCAATCGTGTGGCCTTAATGCCTTACATTATTTTAAATAAAAACAAAAAATAAGTTCCATCGATTGGGGATGAGAAGTCTCCCTATCAATGGCTATGTTCCATAGTTGTCAAGGAGACAAGGTGATCCAAGGCGTTCAGGGCCATCTTGGGCTCCACCTAGGCGACCAAGGCGTTCCTGGTGTATTGTTTTTTATTTCCAAAATATTAATGCTATTAATGTTTATATATATGCAGCATTATACATAAATAATCAACATTTAAGACATAATTAATATGAAAAAACTAACAAGGCAACAAATAATGAGTTAAGTAGGCAACACGTATTTATAACTAACATTTGCGTACTTTTAACAAATTTGATCAGAGTGTAACTCCTTTAATATAGTTCGGATTCAAACAATCTCGAATTCGTTGCAAAGCTAGCGTAATCAGCTTTAACAAATCTGAGATTGCTTGAATCCGAGTTATAATGAAGGAGTTACACTCCGGTCGAACCTTGTTCGGAGTACACGAATGCTGTTTAAAGTCATCTGAATATAAATTATTTTTTGGGCATCAAAACAAGAGATTATTTTGGTGCGATCTTAGTTTTTAGTGATGCTTTACTATAATAAGATTTATGGAATTTTTATATTTAGAAAAAAACCTAGCATTTGGAAGTTGAAAATTGCCCCCGCACTTAAAAATACGGTTTTTGTTCTTGAATTGGAGGGTTGACTTTATATCCTTCTGGAATTTGAATTTTAGACTATTTTTATTGGATTCAAATATTTTTTTTTGGGGGGGGGAGGGGGGGGTAGCTTATTTATTCATAAAAAAATTAAAGAAACATTTACTTAAATAATATTTGTCATAAATAAGTACTGCCTGATAAATGTTGTTTCTATCTAGCCTAATAAATCTTGTGAAGAAAATTCAGAGATTAAAGGAAAATATGAGAACAACAAAAGATACATTGAAAACAAGGTGGCAGCCCAGACATTCTGGCGTCCAAGGTGCCCTAGGCGTTGGCGACGCCCAGGCAACCTGGGCGACGCCCAGGCAACCTGGGCGACCGCCTTTCTAACGATCATAAGGTGTCCAGGCCTATAAAAATCGCCCGGATGCCTAGGCGACGCCTTGACAACTATGCTATGTCCCGATAGCTATCTACTTTCTAAAAACAATAAACAAATCCTATAGCCAACTTCACTAACATGCCTATAGTTGACTAACTTCTTGGTGGGGCTAATCAATTAAGTAACTAATCAAGTAATGGGCCTCATAGTGGGCCATTACATGAATTAAAATAAAACTGAAATATTAAACTAAAAACCAGTTAATAAAAGCCACAGATAAATACCCAACTCAACACTTGACAAGTAACAAAGGAAAGCCCAGCCCAAGCTGTGGGCCATTTCCTTGGCCAAATCGTGGCCAATGGTGTGGCCAGTGGCTGCATCAGTTGGAGTTCCCCCTGTGTTCCTGTTGACACTTGATGCGATAAGAGCCAACATGATTATGGGGATGGTTATGTGTCCGAAACGCAGCACATACCCAAAGGCCAGAAAGTAGAAGGCCATGAGGAAGAAGATCAATCCTCTTTAGATACATTTATTCCCCCCCTCCTCTCTCTCTCTCTCTCTCTCTCTCTCTCTCTCATTGTGTTTTTTGTTGATAGCTTACATTAACTACTCTATCTGATATATAATAGCAAGATCCCTGCTCATACCCATTTTGGACACATCCATGTATTCTAATTTTAGGGGCTGGTAGATCTGACTCCATGATGCATGTCTGTACTCAATCCCATATCTGAACCCATTTTAACATAACCTGTGGCCTAATATATTACCTTAATGTGGCCACTCTAAGATATGTGTTGTGACATATCAAACCTTCCTGTTTTCCTTTTTGTCTAGCCCAAATTGTGTGTCCAGTATACAAATCATGTACTGGATTTTTGATGGATTCAGCATGTTACCCTTTTTTGCCACATTTCAAAAATTTTAGAAAAAAAGTGTGAGGAGTCTATACCAAGGAATGAGCATGATCCAGATGATTAGTGCATTTTGGTGAGCTTTTTGATCCCTCCCACGGCCCTGCCAAAAAAAGTGTAAGCAATTCAAACATAGACGGAGAAAGAAGTTCTGGCACTCCAGTTTCTGTCACAATCCTATTTTACAGTAGGATTCACTGAAGTCAGAGGTGGATACCATATTGTGCACTACTTGCAGTTGGTTTTTCCTCTCCTTATTCATCAATGGCCCTCTAAAGTTAAATCCTGCTTCTGCCCCTGCTGACTGACCAGCACTGAATGTTGCATATTGGTTCTTTTATATGGGGTTCTATTTGGCCCTGGTTAAAAAACTAGTTTTAGTTATCAAGATTATAATTATAATGACAAGAATGGAGAAAACACTGAAAGATGAAGTGTTATTTTTTTTTATTTTTTTTGGGGTGGGGGGGGGGGATTTCTTTAAACTATATAGTGGATTTTAAATTCCAATTTGAAAGTGACTAACAGAGAAATCCAATAAATGCATAAATATGAAAAAATGGTTCCTCTCTAATGTTCTTACCTTGTTCTTGTTCTTAACTTGATCTTAATTGTGGTTTCTGGTTACTTATTGACCTCCATGTATCTATCCCCAGTTATTCCGTCTTCATGGTATGATTAATTTAGTGTCAACAGACATAACTTTTCCTTGATGATAATACTGCAGGTTAATTTGATAACTACTATATTTTAATGATAACCAGCTTCCCCACTCAGTATTTGCATCTCCCCCAACCCCAAGATCATTTTTTTTTTCTGGGAGGGGGGCATTATATCTGTTCTGTAGAATGTAAGATGGTTAAGCTTTATTATCTTTGTTTTTGGTTGTTGCAGCGGTTCACCCGACTAGGAGGCAAGCTCCCCAAAGGTGTTTTGCTTGTCGGCCCACCTGGGACAGGTAAGACTATGTTAGCAAGGGCCATTGCTGGAGAAGCTGGGGTGCCTTTTTTCTCATGCAGTGGCAGTGAGTTTGAGGAGATGTTTGTGGGTGTGGGAGCAAGGAGAGTAAGGGATCTTTTTGCAGCGGCCAAGAAGCGTTCTCCCTGTATAATATTCATCGATGAAATAGATGCTATAGGGGGTAGCCGTAACCCAAAGGACCAACAGTATATGAAGATGACTTTGAATCAGTTGCTCGTCGAACTGGATGGTTTCAAACAAAATGAAGGGATTATTGTAATTGCTGCAACCAACTTCCCAGAATCATTGGACAAAGCGCTGGTTAGACCTGGACGGTTTGACCGCCACATTGTTGTTCCCAATCCAGATGTAGAAGGACGGCGGCAGATCATGGAATCCCACATGTCCAAGGTAATTTATCTAGTCTATTGTGACATCTAAGGTACCTTGGAAGACCATGAGAAGTTATAGAAAATTGGTACATGCTGCTGATGTGCTTCGTCTGTGGGGACTAAACTCAGATAAGGTGCCTGAGGAAATTTTCATTTAGATGAAAATGGCCATTTAGATGTATATTGGTTTGTCTTAACTAATTCCATGAATGATCTACCACCATCCATTGGGGAATATCCAGATATACAATCTCTTGGCCAAGCAAAGTTGAAGGTGTCCGGTCCTGCATTGTACTAACTGCATTCTTGCCAGTAGATGTTACGTTCTACTCAAGGAATGACTTTGATAATATCCATTTGTTTATTTTTCCTTGATTTTCTTCCTTCTTCCGGTTTACTTAATCTGAATACTGTCCTGCAGGTGCTCAAGGCAGATGATGTTGATCTGATGATCATTGCCAGAGGCACACCTGGATTTTCAGGTGCTGATCTTGCAAACTTGGTAAACATTGCTGCTCTCAAGGCTGCAATGGATGGTGCTAAAGCAGTGAGCATGGATGATCTAGAATATGCCAAGGACAAAATTATGATGGGAAGTGAGCGCAAATCAGCTGTAATATCCAATGAATCACGGAAACTGACGGCTTTCCATGAGGGAGGTCATGCTCTTGTGGCCATCCACACGGATGGGGCTCTTTCAGTTCACAAGGCAACCATTGTTCCACGAGGTATGGCTCTTGGCATGGTTGCACAATTGCCTGACAAGGATGAGACGAGTATTTCACGCAAGCAGATGCTTGCTCGGCTGGATGTATGCATGGGTGGGCGGGTTGCAGAAGAGCTCATATTTGGAGACAGTGAAGTTACCTCTGGTGCATCTGATGATCTAAAGCAAGCAACATCTTTGGCAAGAGCAATGGTGACCAAGTATGGGATGAGCCGAGAGGTAGGGCTTGTTTCTCACGACTATGATGACAATGGGAAGAGTATGAGCACCGAGACGAGACTTCTCATTGAGAAGGAGGTTAGACAGTTCTTGGATAGGGCCTACAATAACGCAAAAACCATTCTGACTACTCATAATAAGGAGTTGCATGCACTGGCTAATGCTCTGCTTGAGCAGGAAACCCTAACAGGGAGTCAGATCAAAGCTTTGCTTGCCAGGGTGAACTCCCAGCAGCAGCAGCAGGAAGTGCAACAGCAGGTTGTTTCATCACAAAGTAGTTCAAAGTCTGCACCTGTGCCTCCTTCTACACCAGCTGCAGCCGCATCTGCTGCTGCAGCTGCTGCAGCTGCAGCTGCTGCAACAGCTGCAGCGAAGGCCAAAGGTGTTGCTCCTGTGGGTTCTTAATGCAAGTGGTGCTGGTAAGATTTGGATAACCTAGTTACTCCCTTATTGAATTTAATGTGCATATATTAATTATTCCTACAATTTATCATCTTGAAAGGAAGGAGAGAACCCTTAGAGGTTGCAGTTTCTTGCTGTCTGTTCATGTAAACACTATCTGTTAATTTTGAAGTGAACACAAGCAGTAGAAAGTTCCAACGGTAATTTCATCGATCGATTGTAGTAGTTGGGAGTAAACTCAGGAACCAATAATTTCCATGCTGGCTTCATTTTCTCTTGAAGTTAATCCAACTAAGGGTAAAAAAAAAGTTATTAAATGAAGATTGCCCCAAGAACTCACCCATTTTATTTTATTTTGAGGTGATGCTCCCCTTGCGGTGAGGCAGACTTGTACTGGTATTGTTGGGTTCATGTGCCAAAATGCAGCTAGAAATGCTCACCATGTGACAGACTTGCATGGTAATTAGTGGGTTTATGCGCCAAAATGCAGCTGGAAAGAAGCATTGTAATAGTCAAAAATTCAGTTTAAAGTTGTAGGAATGCCATTTTTATAGTAATAGAAACTGATGAATTTTTCGTAATTCATTAGTGATTATGAAAGTTTCACTTCCGCTACACGTTTTGAGTTTGAAATCTGACTGGAAAACTCTATGGACTACCTATGGACTCACCCACATTTGCTAAAATGGCGAATTGGGATACTGCCTAATTTAACGAAAGGCAATTTTATATATATATATATATATATATATATATATATATATATATATATATATATATATATATGTGTGTGTGTGTGTGTGTGTGTTTGGTCTAAGCCATGGCATTACAATTATCACGACTGTCAATGATGATTGAAACGTAATTCATTTGGTGGGATATGCGGTTGTCTGAATTCTCAACTGATGAATGGGGTTTTTCTCTGTGTTTTTCTCAAGACCTTTTGTTGAACTGAGTTTCTTTATTTTTCAAGCAACTTTCAAGTGTGGAAGAACTTGACTCCTTTGGATGTTATTAGTATGGATAACATATCTTCTGTAGTTGGGGGCAAATTAAATTATCATGTAGCGGTTATAGCGGTGCAAAGAGGAGTTTTCATCATGGCATGATGGAAGAACTTGACTCCCTTCTGATTAGCATCTGGTGAAAGAAAGTGAAGAGAGATTGAATTAAGTCCCCCATTGGTAAAGCTGAAGCAAACAAAATGAAATTAAAAGAAAGGGTGGCGGTAGCTGCTATTCCCAGCCATGAGAGGTCCAACCACTTTTTAGTTAAGTTTCGTTTGTTTTGATTATGTTTGTTAAAATTCGTTTTAAACGTGTATCGTACTATATTCATATTTTAATCTACATTTTCAATGAGTAATAAGTCAATTAATCTCATATAGTTTAATATTCTAATTGACTTCTACATGTAACCGATGTGGGATTTAAGGCTGCCATTTCTTCATAATTGTTTCTAAACACATTATTTTATTACTCGTTAGAGTGCGCTGTGGGTCATAATCATAGTTATTTGATTCTCCGAATTATTTGTAAATTATTCTTCTGAACAGAAAAATACGAATAATTCTTCCGAATTTGAATTATATTCAATGATTTTGAAAAATTCTAGCAATTTTTGTCTAGAGATAAATATCATGAATAATTCCTTGGAATCTGAAGTATACCAAATAATTCTGATACTTAAAAAAACCATTAATACTACCATTTTCAAACCATTAATGCTACCATTTTCAAACAAAATTTTCCTTAAAAAAATTTAATTCCTTAACAATTAAATATGAATTTGAAAATCAAATCATTATACAAAGTAAATCATTAATTTCATTAGGTAATGTGGAATTAATGAGTATAAAAATCATACCACATAATACAAATCAAGTCATTACTTTCGTGTGCTTTTCCAATTAGGATTAAATATGAGTCTAAAAATAATATTATCATACAAACCATGAGGAAGTAATTAACGAACATGAAAATGAGACGGATTTCATGAGGGTGATTGGATGAATTTATAAACATGTTTGATTTATGAACATCAGCTATACTAAATTGGTATTGCCGTCATAATAAAATCTAATGATTCACATTATATACTGTAATAAAATCAAACGAATCCACCTTTATAAAGATATATACATCTATTATGTATTATATTGTTATTTATAAATTAAATATTATTCTAATATCACTTGTATAATATGAAAATGTAATAATTGATTGATATTGTGAAATATGAGCACCAAATATTAAAAATTAACATCCGAATTTTTTTTAGACAAGAATTATTCTCGAACTGATCCGAATTCGAATTTTATTTTAAGTCCGTTTTTTTTACCGCATCTTTAACCAAATTCTTAAATTATCAAAACGATTTATTCCGAACTATTCTCCTTCTGAATAATTCCCGAACCCGAATTAAATAACTATAGTCATAACAAATGTATATTGTAGTTCTCTCTCTCTCTCTCTCTCTCTCCATATGGATTACTGTTTGGAGTCTTGGACAAACAAAAAACATTAATTAACTACTTGACTGAAAAAGATAATTCTCACCATTTTATGGTTAGATATATTATAAATGTCATTTGTCCCAATTGATTTAGGTATAATTCTTTAATTTATAGGATTATATTGCCCTTTTTTTCACCGTACCTTATTATAATTGATCCGTTTAAAACCCGTACTGTCCGTTTTAGTATTTATGTCGTTCTCGAAATGTTTGACCGTATCTTTCTTGTTTTGCTCCATTTAAAATCCATTCCGTTCCGTTTTATTTTTTTGCTGTTCCCGTTTTAACTAACTATGATTTTGATATAAAATTTTACTTTACATCAAAATAAACGGTCTTAGGGGAAAAATTAAATAAATAGAAGGAAACTGTCACCTCACCTTACTATTCTATCACAATTTTGCATTTTAGTCCTCTCATGCCCTCATGTTGGCATGAGAAAAATCTTGTGGCTATAGTTTACTGTGTGCATAAATCGATTGGTTTTCTGTTTGGTGTTTAATTGTTAGATGCTGCTATTTCTCTACTTCAACTTGATCCTACAGTACTATGATGATATAACCTCCATCCCTTCTTTACAGGTTCCGTTTGATTGCTAGGGAAATTAAAGGTAAAGAAAAAGAAATTTTCAAACTTAAAAATGATATTTTTGTAATCATTTCAGTATATGATTATAGTTTCATATTTCGTCATCAACTTAATATTTTACTTTGCATCAAAATCCCTTGTATTTGAAAAATAAAATGAAAATTAGGCAAAAGTTTTTGTATTTGGCCGTGCATGTGCACAATCGCATTAAATGCCCACCAATGAGGATAAATGCCCATATGAAATTCCATAAACAGCCCTTAATAAGATGAATAGTACAATCGTCTCTGTCTCATAAAAATTACATCTAAAAAGTATCATTCCTAAATATGATAAAAACTTTAAATAGTTTACACAATTATGTTAAATAATGATAATGAAAATTTTCATTTTACGTTTAGAAATGTTCACTTCTTTTCTCTTAAGTTCCCCTACATATTGGTCACCTTTGAACTACTGTGACATAGCCGTGCATAATATGGCAGATAAAAAGTGCCATATTAAAATGACTTTTTTTTCATCACTGATTCATTGTCGCTATGAGACAAACAGAACCATTATAAGAAAGAATCAGAAGATATGTTGATCCAAATATGGACCATTTTATAAGGAGATGGTCTTAGTTAGAAGGGTGTTACCGAAACCATCGGCATCTCCAGTCACTTTCCTGAGGTATGAAGGAAAATGCAGTCAAACTGTCGTTCCTGACAACATCATAAACAACCTCATCAACTTCGTGAATAAACCGTATGGAACCCTTCAATCTCCCTGACCACACTATAAGAGACCAACCCATATGTGTTAGATAGGATTCCAACCCCACTAGGGCTAGAGGATTCGAATATAGATCGATCCAGAAAGCCATAATATTTCAATGGAAGCTGTTGTCAGTCAAAGCTGCCGCCTCTCTGGACCCCTTTTAAGCTTTATTAAGATTTCATGGAGTGGAAAATTTGAAAAAATCAAAATCAAAATCTAAAGAAAGAACTAGGAAGACGACGAGAACTTGAATTCTTGTTGCAAGTAAGCTTACGTCAAAGTCTAAGAATACAAGAACACATTATATGCATGGTATGGGGTCTTACAAGTTTTCTTATATTAGAGAGCTTGTCCACAATTCTTTCTCATCTAGTAGTGTTACTAGGAAGAACACTTTTTAGTTTTAGTTACTTTTTCCCATAAAAAATAATAATAATTTAACACAATTCTTAAATTCAAATATAAATATTCATTAGCAAGGGAAAGAAGCAATAGACTAAGTAATAAGCCGCCACAAAATCCAAAACTTTTGTGTATCTAGAATATCTCTGCATAGTACAACTAAGTACCAAAAAAGAATTAGATGGGTGTCTACGTGGAATTGTATGTATTAGGAAGAAGATTAATGGTTCCACAATATCAGTTCTCTCAGCTGTTTGGCAAAAAGGGGTGGGACCCATGAAGGGTCCACCATGTTGGTAGGTAATCCTGAATCTTGAATCATTGATTCATTGAATGGATACCGTTTGGCTTCCCTTTTTTGGTTTTCCTCTTTCTTCAAAAATTTTTCACTGTTGGATATCTTTGAATGCAATGAACTAAATGGAATTCTCTGATGATGATGATGATGTTGTGGATGGTGGGGGATGTAGGTGCACTACTTGTAACTCATTGGGAAACCATGAAAAACGTTAAGGAAATGACAAAGTCAAGCCCCTCAAGTTGGCTGGTCATCAAATTACATCAGCAACGATCCTGGCGATGGCTTCCCGGAAGGCCGACTCGTCCCACTGGCTTCCCTATAAAACAAAAACCAGAAAGTGAAACAGATTCCCATTACAAAACGTAACTCTCTCTTTCTCATGTTTCCTCCTTCCTTAAATTTGTGTACTTTCCTCGTAATTTCCTATTATCCATATGTGGTTACAGTATATACTTTACTATAAACTAGAATGTTGGCCTCAAACTTGTAAATGGGGACTCTCACAGGATTACTTTGTCTATAGAAAAAGGATATTTTTATCGATACTGATTCGGTGACTGTTAGACACCGATAGTTGTGTCTGTCGGATCAACACAAGACCCATTACCCAATCACTCCTGTCTCAAATACCAAAACTTCCCTTTATGTATTGTGGTTTCCATGATAACCTAACAAGTGTGCTTTAAAAGGAATCAGTGTCGGCTAGTGTCAAATAGAAAGACCCTATAAAAAATAAAAAATAAATCCCTAATCCCTCCTCATCCCTCATCCTCTAAAAAAAAAAAAAAAAAAACACATTGGCTATTTTAATGCTCCTCCATTAATATATTCTAAGGATTTTGGAATATTTATATTTCATACACTCATTGTTCAGTTTTCCATTATCTTCTATGGTTTATGTGATATTTTTTTATTTTTTTGGGCATCAGAGTCTTTTGTATAACTGTTTAGTTGGGATAGAAATCCTCTCATGCCCTTCATACTGTCCTGAAGAAATTCAGTGACTGTAGTTTATTGTATGTACATACCGATGTATTGGTACATCAGTATAAGCGCACAGTGGATGACTGCCATTGGATTTCCTCATGCCGACATAAGGGGCATGAGAGGATTTGAATCCGTTTAGTTGAGAGAATTTTTTACTTCTAACAAACCTTATTAACAAAGGTCTTTTCATCGTCAAATGTGTGTCACTCCCTAAATGAAATATCAAAACTATCCCTTATATTAAGATCACTATGATGATGCCCTTAAATAGACACTCATTTGATTGTTACAACAAATCTTGTTATAAATGGGAATACGTCCATAAAAATAGCATATGTGAACGACATGCTAAGAAAAAAAGTCACATGTTAACTGGTTAAACATACCTTAGTATTGAATCTTATGATAACTCGGTTGAGTGGACTTGTCTGCTGCTGTTGTTGTGTGTCTGCTTCCACCGACACCAATCCCATGTCCACCTTCTTTAGAAATTCGAGTATTCGAATGACCAAATCCATCATATTACATTCTACTCTCACATTCACTCTGAGTTCTATCCCTTCCCCTTCTGATGTGGAAGCAGCTGCTTGGATAACCTGAATCTCCACTCTCTCATTACTTGATGAAGAAGTAGAACCACCAACTTCTTCACCTGCTTCACTTGCAGACGAAATCCGAGATTCCAATAGCTGGTTCTTTTTTTTCAGCTCCAAAACCTCAGCTTTCAAAGCATGCAAGTAATCCCTAGTGCTTGAGAGCACTGACGCCTTATCTTTCTATAACAAAAATATATCTCAGTACTATGAACAAATTAAACCACAAGAACTGTCATATCATATTATTAATAGGGATTCAAGTCAGAAACCTTAAAAGCTCAAACAGGCAAGACTAGAGCTAGATCAGCTCCATGGCATGGGAACCCTATTCTTGTTATTCTGCAATTAAAGATTAGGGCTTCAAGATAGAATACTTCAAAGTTCAAACAGGCAAACCTAGAGCTAGAACTCCATGGCCATAGGAACACTATTCTTGTTGTTCTCAATTAAAAATCTGACACATTATCTACATTTACTAGAACATTAGATTTGATTAGTTAACAAATCGAAGATTTATGTTAGAAATAATGGTAGATAGGGCGTCCCAATGCACGAAGCTCTTGCTATGCAGGGTCTGAAAAGGGGCTGAATGTACGTAGCCTTACTCTCACAACATGGAGAGATTGTTTGCGTAAGAATAATGCTAGATACTAAGTTAAAATATGCTAGTTGTAACAAAATATCATACTTCATTACCCAGAAAAAAGAAAAAAAGAAAAGAAAATGTCATACCTTGGATCCTGGAGGTAATAATGTTCTAAGTGCCTGAAAACTTTCATTAAGCTTCTCTCGTCGTTTGCGCTCTGATATCATGTGGGTTAACTGAGTGGGAGTGGGTTTGGGGCGAGTTCCTTGCATTTGTTCTTGAAATCTCTTTAATCTCACGCTTGAGAGGAAGGAAATTGCACGCTTCAGCATATTTTCCCTTTGTGAAGTAGATTTCATTTGGACTTTGGGAGCTAGAGGTGGGATGTAAGTTGTGAAAGCACCTCGGTAATTCCGGGGATTTTGTTGGGGTTGATAAGATGATGCAGAAGATGAAGGGGAAGATATAACAGCAAGCATGGCTCTTGCCATGGCTGCATCATCCCTTTGAGGATTTGGGAATGGAAGATGACTAAGCCCATGGTATGGTTGCTGCATGGTTTGCTGTTGCTCACTGGCTGCAGCTTCTTTAAGGGATTCTGCTGGCACGTTTGAACTACTTGGAATGTTGAAGACAAGAAATGGATTCTCTGGAGGTGGACTACCCATAGATGGTGATCTCAATGACGATGAAGACGATGAAGGCCGGTTCTGTTCCGGCGCAAAAGGAAGCTCTCTGGGTTGAGATTGAGACCTAAGATAGAAGTCATCAGGAAACCATCTTCTCATCTCCATTTCCATGTTAATCTACTCAAGAAAGCCCAAGAAAAAAATAAATAAATTAGTAAGCCTCAAACTCAAGAGTATGTGAGATTCGGTTGATATGAAATTGAAATTAAGTTAAAATTAACCTGTGTTGGGGCTGAATAGCCCATCTCAATCTCACCACTTCTGCATCCCATGAATGCAGCACCCTGTCAAGAAATTAAATGGATGAAACAAATTCATCATCAACCTTGATCTCTTTTTCCTTTATGTATGTCTCATACTTGAGAAACAAATTAAAAAAGGAAGATATTAGTGTTCCAGACAAACCTCAATCCTAGCTTCCTGTGACCAAAAAAAAAAAAAAGAGACCAAATTAAACACTAGTTTAATCTTCTCATCTTCATGACAAAGCAGCTTTGATTTCCACATTTTGAACTAGTCTCATACCTGATAGAACTGGCGTTGGATTTCATTTGAAACCCTACTCAGAAGCTCCTGTTCCTTGAACTCTAAATAGGGAAGACCTTCCTTGAAAGCAAGTCCAGGAACATACCTAAACAGTGAGCCAACAAAGAATGATACAAAATGAGAACTTGACATGATTATCATGTTTATACATGACAACAACTAGGTAGCTAGCTTACCCATTGCCCACGTTATATATGTATTGCTGATAATCATTGAAAAGCCTTCGAGCAAAAATGCCACCGGGTTGGTCTCTTTGTTCATTGTAAAGCCCATCCTTGAACATTAAAGAGCTGAAGAGAAAACCACAGTAAAGAAAATTTAAAGCATAAGATCAAGGAAAGAAAAAGTGGGTGAGAGAGAGAAAGAGATTCTTACTTGAATGGGGATGCATAATAGGACCATATGCAGACATAGGTGCATCCGACAGTTTGAACTAAACTATGAAGAAAGCGGGTTCGGGCTTCTTCGTCCAGGAAGAAAACCTGGTCCATGAGGCAGGGGAGAGCCCCTACTACTGTTGCTCCATGATCAGAAGATTGAGATATTCATGAGTTGAGACCTTTATGCCATCGGCCTCTGTACTTTCTTTATGTGGGGGAGGGAAGAAGGTAAGAACGAAAGAGATCAGATAGAGACCTAGAATATCATGTATATGGAAAAAGGTTTTTTTCTTGTAAAAAAAAGGCTTTGTCTGATCGTAACCGGCTGCGGTACCAAGTGTCATCCGTTCTATACGTACAATTAAATCCTAAAGTTCATTCCCTTAAAAAACCGAAATTACCCCTTTAAGTTGCACTATTTTCAGGATTAACAACCATGCTGCAATAAATAAAGGGTTATTTTGGAAGAAAAATTAGGGCTAAAAATTTATTGTAACCGGGTCAGTTACATTTAGATGGATTTTATAAAAAAAATTGCAAAAGTTTTTAGGAAGAGAGAGAATAATTATAATATGACACATGGGAGAATGAAATTTTCCTCCTTCCACGTAATTCAACTGAACTGTATTCCGAAAATTTGACTGAGGCTTGAAAATTATGAGCTGATAGAGAAAGAATCTACAGTAGAAAAGACAGAGAGAGAGAGAGAGAGTTGAAAATGATGAGGTGGTAGAGGGAGAAGGGAAGACTATGGAAAAGTAGTAGCACAACAAGGAATAGGCAACCAATGATAGAAAAAGTCCGGGGGTCAAAGTCCTGGCGGGCGAGGATTTTAGAGAGAGATTTGAAAAATAGTATATAAAAGGGGAACACCGTTCATGTCATTTTCTCTCTTTGAGTCTCCATTCGTGAGCCGTATATTGAGAATATATAGTTTTCATACATGTACCTCATCCTCAAGGGGATTTCACCACAATTGATATTCAATTGGTTCTACATGTTAGAGATGGGTTCCATATCATATCTACGGTGATAGAATCCCATGAAAAATATATATACGTATAGATGATTCGAACTTCGTGTCATGGTTTGTGAGTTTGTTCCCTGGCCCCTCATCAGTCACCTGCTCTTATTCCCCAACTTCAATTCCTTAATTGTCGACTATAAGTTCACCCTTTCTCTCCCTCCCATCTCTACAAATGATCATGAGCATGGTTTTAAATTCATGGTATGAAAAGGGTATTGATCACTCTAATAGACCATTAATGTAAAAAAATATATAGTTAAATTAAGGTATCCAGTATCACAACAAGAATATGTATTTTTGGCGACACTTTTTCTGATGAGAAAATTTTTCCTGTCGTCTAATATCATATGTAACTACGGACTTTTTAAAGCGTAGCCTAGAAATTATTTTAGCCGACAGTAAATAAAATCCCGTCGTGAAATATATGTTTAATTCCGTCGCCAAAAATAGGAATTCTTGTAGTTTATGATATACGATTGATCTGATCCCGATATCTAAAACCATGACCACTGACCCACAGACGGACAAATTATATGCAGGCAACACTGCAAACCTAACCCTTATGCTGTTCTTGAGATTTCACACATACTATAGAGAGTCAATTCGATGTAAATATAATATTGCATGTTCTCACTTGGACAGACATGCTTTTGGGCCGGCTTGAATAATTCAAATTGATTATGATCACATATTGAAACCCATCTGACCTAATTCAATGATCCGTATCATTTAATGGAAAAGTATAGATCTGATGAGTCCTCGTTTAACTGCGTTCCTTCTTATTGGGTCAATCATAACTACTTTTCCATTATTTTGAGAGGATGGGGGGAGAATGCCAGCCTATAAGAGGGACCCTCATGCAGCAATCAACATTCAGTCTATGCTGGTCGGTTTCTAATATCACAACTTGCATAATACCATATGCTGCTGCTAAATATCCAACACCTCTCTGTCCATCGAGGTGATTCTGCTATACATGCATGCATGCATTTTATTTTGTGACCTGCTGGAGCATCAACCTGTAAAATATATATCATCTTTGTGTAGGCTTATTAGTTTCTGGTTTAGTTGATTTTGGATCTCCGGAGGATTGGAGAAAACTTTGAATCAAAGTTTGGATTCGCATCAACAGTACTGAGTGTTCTTTAGTATTAGCACATAGGTACACCTTTATTTATTCAATAGTAATTTATATTCCATTGTGTTCCAAGAACTCTGTATGACACATTAAGTTTGAACAGAAACCCTGGATTTTGATAAATTCTTACAAAACTTTCTATTTTTTTCCTCGTAATATAACGATAACTATTAAGTTAATTTTCATTTTAAAAGTTCAAACTAGTAAGTAGGGACTCTCAAGTTCATAAGACAACCAATGCAGGATTATTCTCAACACATATTCCTCATCATGTGTTACCCTTTTTTTTTTTGGTGGGAGTACACATGACATGTGTAGTCCCTCTTTTGGGTGACGTAAAAGGGAACTTAAAGATCTGATTCCATGCATGATAAGTTTTCATCTCAAAAGTTCAAACTAAAATAGAATGACTCACAAGTTTATAAAACACCCAAGGTTCGAGACTAAACTAATGTGGAATTGTTCCCAACAATATCAACCCCTCCATACCCACTTTAATGAACCCTGTGGTTAGTGGGCATGTGCTCTCTCGTGGCCTTGGGATCTTCCTATCCACTTTGTCTTCCCATGAAGTATTCTCACAAAACTGTAGCATGATTTTAGAAATCTAATCGAAAACAGCCAACTGCAATTCCGATTATACCTGATTCTTGCAACTCTCTTTTGAATCGCCATGAATGCACTTAGATCCTCATATTTTATCATTTTTTCCTCGGAGTTAATAAAATAACAGAAAATTAATGTTACTTATCTCTTGTAGCAAGATCTATCTCTTGTAGCAGGATCTATCCACATTTGAATCGCCATGACTGCACTTGGGTCTTCATATTTTAGCATTTTTTTTCTTTGAGTTAATAAAATTGCATAAAATTATTGTAAAACTTACCTCTTGTAGCAAGATCTATCTACAAATGTCTTGAATTAAAAAAAAATCCAACAAACCACAGATTTGGAGAAATCTTTGCTTCTTTTCTATTCCAAGTTGTAGGATTTAGGTTGATTCTGAACCGATCTCAATTTGATGCTGATTCCATATCCAATTCTATTTTTTACAACTTTACTAAACACTTTGGTCCTTGTAGATGTTCCTTATTGTTGTCGCACCAAATGGGTTGGTCCTAGATTCGTACCTGCAAGGAAAGGGAAAAAAGACACCGTAAAATGGTTGGGCTGGGATGCCCCAGGACTACTCCGATGCCTAAGTTAGTCCAGTGAAACAAGCAGTATGGAACAATCACAAAAGTCGTTCCTTTATCTAAAAACAGGAGTTCAAGTAGTTGCCTTAGCTCAAGCTTGGGTGAAAGGGTATATGAGAGTAAAAGAGAATTCTCCAAGAGCCAAAAGTCCTGCTTTCTCGTTCAGTTCCTTTATTTATAGTCAAGGGCTAGGTAGAGATAGAGGCAAAGGGTAGAGATAGAGGCAAAGGTTTCAGCAGGAGGGAGAGACAGTTCAATACCCGATTTGAGAACCTGGTAACCCAGCATCCTCACCCATTGAACCATAGTCCGACGCTTCCCTTCGCTCACGTCCAATTTGTTGGATCGATATCTAGTTCCACTAGCGGTAGAGAGTTGGATAGGTACCCCCAGCAGTTGCTTCAGCTGCTTACCTTGAACCAATTGGAAGAGCACAACAGATATGTTTCGAACAATTCAAGCCAAATCCTGAAGAAAGCTAAAAAGCGTTGTTTGATGAGCCTGCGCAGTATCAAGTAGTTGGTCAGGTAAAGGCTGACCAAGCCAATGATACTTAGCTGGTCTTTTCGAATGATCATCCACACTAGGAGTGAGACACGGCCTGGACTCCCACGGGGGGCAGCATTGCGGAATCTCGGACAATGGGCAAAAGCCCGATCCAATAATATCGCGTGAATGAAGTGGTGACTCGCCACGTGTCCAAGTTGCTGGATACGTGTCTCGCTTGATGGTGGCTTGCACGTTCATCCTGGCTGGAGTGATGGTTGGTGGGCGCTGATCGAGATGGCAGGTATGGGCCATCGTGTTGGTAGACCCACTTGATCCCACGCTAGGAATGAGAGAAGGACTTCCCTCCCATCGTGTAGATTGACAGACATGATGCACATTTAATGCGCATGGTTCACATTAAAAGTGCATCGCCAACGTGTATATCTATTAGTTGATCCCATGCTGGATTGACCATTGGATTATTGCACATGTTCTTTCAATGATGCCACGTGTCTAACTGGATGTTTGATCATCATGATGAAATAGGTCACATGCCAATCCGAAGTATCTAAGGCACAACAATTGTGCTATACTATTGGGTGTTGAAAAGGCTTTGGTGACCAGCTTCGGAGGGAAAGACTATCCGAGGCAGAATTAGCACGCGCATGGAAGATTGCTTCCAATGCACGCCTTTGAAGGATGTCAGTGGGTCCTCTTTTGATTTGTGCCTCAGAAAGCCTCCACAGAGGGAAATTAAGGTGCACATGTGTCGCATTCTCATCGGTGGAGTATAACCCCCAAATCACTTATTTTCTTCCCCCACTTTTTTGTGTAGCTTTTGGGGCATGTGGTCTCTTCTCTATTGTGTTATGCACACCTTATGTTTGCATATATGTGAGATTTCTTTCAACAAGTTTGGATAAAATAAATAAATTAGAAACAAAGTGAAATTTTTTTCTATATGGTCGGTTAAAAAATAATCTTCTTAATAGGCACACATTGTTCGTTAAATTCAATCATTTACCCTTCCATCTAATTAATGCACTCCATTGTAGTCTAGGGCACCTTTGTGGTAATGTAAAGTTTCAATCCCACCCAATTTGCCATATGTCAATTTCTAGATGTTTGTTATAGAGATTCTTTCTTTAGATTCTGTTTGTTCTTTTTTTTGTTTGCATAAACGAACAATGGAAAATCTTAATTTATTTGAATTTTTTTCTGTCATTTTCATATGAAAGCAAACAGAACTTTAATGAGTGTATAGAAGGACCCTGGTAAAAAAACAGAGTCCTTAGTCCAGACGGGGTTTTGCTGTCAGCATTCCCCTCATGCGTTCATTTTGGTCGAAGTTTGACCCAATGGACTCTGAAGGCCAAACCGCACAGCAGGCCCATGTTTGGTTCCCCTTTGTGGACTTACTGGGCCTATTTGTGGTTTAAATTTAACGTAGAGGCGTACTGGCTTATTTGTCTTAGATTCTCATGGGCGAAATACTGCCATTTCCCTGGGGCCCTTTTGGTTATGTTTGAAAGTTAAGAAAATAAAAAATTTTGAATTGAAAAAGAGAAATAAATCAATAAATTAATCATTGTTTCATCATTATTTTTATTTTATACTATTTTTTTTTTCTTGACATATAAATAGAACTCAAGTGCCACCGACTAGAATTGATTCCAAGTTTTTTGGAAATGTGATAAGACTGCACCAAATTTGGGCCTAGGCTCAATAGCTTTGTTACTTTGGGCCCCTTTTGATTGAGGAAGGCATAGTCAGATTAAAAAAGATCATCTCCTATTGTCTATAGTCTCTTTCAGTAGTGATCTAGTGACTGGAGTTCACTCGATGTGTAAGTGAATTTCAGTCGTTGGATCACTGCTGGAGTCCCTCCAACGATAGGAGAGGATCTGAACCCTAGTAAGATGCATGATCTTGGGAGTTTCTGTGAAGCCTTCTCTTCACCAAGTACAGTATTTTGGTATTGACATCGATCCAAGATTGAATCAAATTCCTAGAGTGATGAATATAAGCCCAATTGAAATTCACAATGAGTTATACATTTGTGTATTGATAAGACCCTTCATTTTTTTTTTTGAAGCTTGGATCCCAAGAGAAACCATGAAACCTAATAGAAGAGCTTGCCCATGATTAAATAATTTGTAATAGCTTCATTAGACCATACATATCTCTTGGTATATCTAAATAATAGGTTGGAGCATAAACTAGAATTGATTGTTAAAAATTAATTAAAAACCAATAAAAATCTGCTTGATAAAATCACTTAAATAATGTCTTTAGCCTATTCAAGACTTTTCCTCATTCCACCATTGAGAGTTAAAACTAAAGATAAACGGTCCAAATCGGAAGTGGGTTCGTTTATCAATAGCCAAGTCGGATTCACATCGTCTCCTTCCAATGGTTCTGGGAGGACGCGGCAGCCTGCCCTGGATGGCCACCACGTGGCTCTCGAGTGAATCCAAAACCCATATCCGAGCCTACACCCCCTGTCGGCTTGGCTTGTCGGCTGGGTGTCTGCTCGAACATGGGTCTCGGATTCACAGAGAGCCACATGACGACCATCCAAGGTAGATTGTCGCTGTCTTGGAAGAAGAGGATGCAGATCCTAGCGAAGTCTCCATCATTATTTCCAAACAAACATTTACTTGTTTCTTTGGACTCTAGAAATCCCACGCGTTTCCAAGACTATATTGTCTTTAGGGTTGTAAGTTTAGCGCTATGAACCTAAGCCTGCCTATGCTCGTCCGGAGTCCTCAATAGGATCTGCTTGGGGCTTTTTAACCCATATGTTGGGCCATGGTTGAGATTTCCAAGCCTGAGGTAGAGCTGGGCCCTGCCTAAGCTTATTCCTCTGTCTGAGCCCGACACTGCTTGGCCCAATATGAATATTAAAATATATAAATATATAATTACATAAGAGTTGAGCTGAGCCAAGATCAACCAGGGCCGAGTTGGGCTTGGGTTGAGTTATGTCAGCCTAACCTTGAGAGCAGGGATGGGTCTGGTCTGGGCCTGGACTAAGTTAAAGAGACAGAGGATTAAAACCCCAACCCAACCAAGTCAAGTTGCACCTCTAGCACTAACCGGCCGTCATCTTCGTCAAAAAACTAGAAGCTTTAAGGAGCACCGTCACCATGGAAAAGGTTTTTCTAAGATATAGCTATAAAACCAATTAGCATCATAGTTGTCTCAAGGCAATAAGTCCAATTTCTTTTATTCTGTTTTGTTTTCTGCAGATTGAACCCACAATGAAAATCCCATATACGAATTCTAATAGGAACAAGAACCAATTAAATCAAACTAATTAGTAATTAGTTTGGTTACTTATAATCCATTGTTAGTCAAATCTGTTTTGATTTATGTCTAATATATATTAGGATCTCTTTAGTATGATTATAAAGTTAATTATATAATACAAGTGGTTGTTTGGTATGATTTATAGTATTTATTTATATTTAAATAATTGATATATTTAAAATCTACAAATAGATTAGAAGATATTTATTTTCTATTATTACTTCTTTATATCTAATGATATTAAATAATTATTATTTATAATTCATAATTTATTCTCATAAATAATATATTATAAATAATTCATAATATAAATATAAACTATACTGAAAACAGTCTTAATCAACCATTTAAATGCAAACCATACCAATTTACGCCTCCCAATCCAAAAATGAAAATCGAATGCCATTTCAAGGCATTTAAAAAAGTTTTGCCACGTGTCCATCGATAGAGCCTTCGCGCACCAGATTGGGCAATATGTAGGCGCTTCCGTAGAATCGGCGTTGTAGCGACGCAGAAAGCTCCTCTGTGTATGCTTGCTTTAAAACCTCTTACGGTTTTTAATGGGGACGGATGGCGTGCCTTGTTTGTAATTTGCAATCGGTGTTCCCAACTTCAGCTATCACTCAGGCCCGAGCTTCAACTTCGAGGGTTCTCCTTCACCAGTTGCCTATCCTCGCCTGCCGCCCCCAGGTCGTCAGAAGCCGCAGGAGTATGGCTCAGACTGCTTCCATCAATGAAGGCGAAAGCCCCCCAGGTAATGTAAAAAGAAAAACCAAACCCATATCAACTTTGACGTTGCCATGATCTATAGATTCTGATAATGCATAGTAGTCAGAATTCAGTCATTCAGGAGATTAGCCTGCATCACGCGGCTTCTTACCATCAAAATCATCTCTATCGGCTTCTCTGAATTGTATCTCATGCGTGTCTGCGTATCGATCAGAAAACTTCTCCCTCATCACCTTCGAGAGGTGCTTCCCTCACTAAATGATTGTGTAGTGTTGTTGGGCTTATCCTCCGATTCTATGATGACGGCATTTATTTGGGGGCATCTTGCTGCTTCGATTTGTTATTATGTTATATCATCAGTCCTTCTTGATTATCTTTCTCAGTGGGTGAATTGAGCATTCGTTTTCTTCGACTTGAGAACTCTCAATTTGTTCCATGTGCTGGTACATAATTCCTATTCTTCGTAGAATTTGATCCGAACGTACAAACCAAAAAGGTTCATGAAAGGGGTAAAGGTTCTGTTCATCAATTGCATGTAAATTGGATGGAGGAAAAAAAAAAAGGGGAAAAAAATCCTGTTGCCTTCAAAATAGTAGAACTTCCATAATAGCATGTGAGCAATTAAAATCTTTCGCTATTTTTTTTTTCTCTACAGTGGTTCCACAACAAAGAGTTATAATAGAGAACAGCCATGGTGAAAAACTTGTTGGAGTGTTACACGATACAGGTTCTACGGAGATTGTAATTTTGTGCCATGGATTTCGATCCTCCAAGGTTAGTAAATTCTGATATTTGAAGCACTTCTATTTATTCTCCCATCACACACTATCCCCACCATCAAACATAATTACTTAGGATTCTTAAGTAAGCACTAGGATTTGGCTATGCTCCGCACCAAGCACAAAAAAATTGTGTAAGCCTATCTGCCTATGTAAGGATTGTTAGTCAGACCCGCATGCATGAGTTGTTGTTGAACATCATTCTATTTTATCACTTTCAAAGAAAAATATTCCAGTGTTGGTTTCTGATTGGACTCTGCAGCCTTAAATGTGACCCTGGTTTTCTTCCATCACTACACACTGGTTTGACATTTATCTTTTCTTAAGCTTATATCTTTATGGGTAACCGGATATTTCATAAATATTCAATGGTTTCAGAGTTCATTTGGGGATCAATGGATTATGATATGGATGATACTGCTTGATACAAAAGAATATAATCAAGTGAGAGTCTTAAAAATAAAGAAGTAAAATTTGAAACAAAAATTTGAGTAGTTACAAGATCAATCACTAGTTCGTTTGGCACCCAAAACTTAAATATATTGCTTTCTTAATCAACTCTATTGCTTTCCATAACTAAAAAATGATTATCATGAAAAATATCACTTATCATTTAGTGAGGGGTATAAAAATGATGCATGTGGAGTTTGACACTTGTAATATGTTGATTAAGTACCTTTTGCAATTGCATGGGCATGAAAACAGCTCTTTCCTCACCAGCCTTGATCCACAAAGCTCTTGACTTCTCATCTCCATTTTAATATCCTCTTTTACCAATGCCCTGCTCAGAGTTTTCTATCAGTTTCTTCTTCTGAGGGCAGAGAGCTTCCCCTTTTTTCTATCAAACTCTTCAAGTTTTCATTTGAACTTCTTCTTCCTTGATAGAGCCTTACATTTCTGAGTTCTGGGTTGTTATTTTCTCTTTCACCTTTTCCTTTTTGGTATTTTTATTTCATTGATATAGAAAAAAGAGGATGATTACTGTTGATAGTATATCTCCCCCCCATCCCCCCCACCGAAAAAAAAAAAAAAAAAGCGAAGGATGTCTGTCAAACAGCAAGGAATCCCAGGTGAAAGCAAAACCGTTCCTATTTAGCCCAATAAGTTCTTATAAGGTTGCACTCAATGGGTTAAGTACTTGGCAATATCAGCACAAATTCTTCGGAGAACTCTTTTATTGTCTTCAAATGTGCTTCTGTTTCTCTCCTTCCATTGACCCCACCCCACTGCATACTGCAATAGCTTTCATAGAACAGAAATTTTCACCCCGAAGAGAAGGTCTCTTAGGCCAGTAAGAAAACAGTCACCACATGTCCAGGCCAAGTGATTTGAACCCCAAACAATAAACAGATCCTCTGATTCTTTCCATCTTTTTTTTTTTTTTTAATTTTTTTTATACATAGATCATTTATTAAAAAGGAGAAAAGGAAGGGGGAGAATATACAAGCACGAAGGGTAACCCAAGTGGGCTCAACAAACCCCAACCCGAGAAACCTTCTCCGAAAGGGCTCTCGAAACACCTCACAAGAATAATAACTGCCCAACCAGGGCATGAACCAACGATCAATCAAAGTTACAAACTTACAAGTAATATCCCACTGAGCTAGATATGAGAATGCCGGGACGGGGACCTGGCCGAGAATGTTATACCTTTGCATCTATCTCTCACTTCCATTTGAATGTCACTGTAAATCTGATCTCTTGTCTTGGATTTGTTGCAGAAAATCCTTTGGTTGCTCTCTTTCCAAATGTGAGTGATGGTTGCACAGAAATCTGATTCTTTCCATCATTGCTCCAGATTACATGTCTCAAGTTTCTTCTCTTAACATGAGTAGGAATCTGAATCTTATACAATTTTTTGAGATCAGTGTTCGAAAACATTCCCCCTGAACCAGGGGAAGGTCTATCCTGTTGGAAAATTGATTTTGGAAGTCTCATCATCCTCTCACCGAATGTCTAACCATCCTCTAACTCAAAATTTCATCATCCTCATTTTTCATTGCTAGAAGTCTGAACCTCTATACATCATGAAAACACAATTCCCTTCTCCGTAGCTTACCGATGAAAATATCCTACATCAGTTTGTGGTCGGTCTCCTCACCCAAGTCCTCATTATTCTTTGTGCTTCACTTTTCTTTGTTTCTTTCTCTTTTAACTCATAGTCATTTTCCATAGTAGTATTCTGAGCTCAGATGATTGTATACGGCATCAATCCTTATGTAAACCTTTTCCACGAATGGAAATTTTCTTAGTTTATCCATGATTAGTGTTGAACTTTAGAATAATGTTTTGACTTGTCAAGAAAGACAGAGGTCAATATTATTTATATAGACAACGAGAAGTACAAGGGGAATAAAATAAATAAACAATCCTAGACAATTACCTTGGATTAAACGGCACACATATTACTACATTCCCCCTCAAGTTGGAGCATAGATATCAACCATGTCTAACTTGGATATAATAGGATGAAGGTCTTGCTGGGAATTCCATTGGTAAAAACATCGGCCAAATGATCTGCAGACGTGACAAAGGCAATGCAAATGAGACCTTGTTCTAACTTCTCCTTGATGAAGTGACAATCAATCTCTACATGCTTTGTCCTATCGTGCTGAACCGGATTATGAGCAATGCTAATTGCAGAATTGCTATCACAAAAAAATTACATGGGAATCTAGGAATACACAAATTCTGAAGGATCCCTTAAAGCCAAAGAAGTTCACAGATACCATAGGTCATAGCTCTAAACTCAGCCTCTGCTTTCGAGTGGGAAACCATTGTCTGCTTCTTTTTTTGCCAGGTAACTAGATTACCACCAACCAGGGTACAATAGCCGGAGGTAGAACGTCTATCGTCAAAAGAACCAGCCCAATTAGCATTAGTATTAAGTCTCAATATGCATATGCTCATGGGGAGACAAAAAAACTCCTCGACTAGGAGCAGATTTCAAGTAACCCAGAATCTGATACGTAATCTCAAAGTGGCTAGAGAACGGGTCATGCATATACTGACTGACCAAGCTAACCGCAAATGCAATGTCTGGCCTAGTATGAGAGAGATAAATCAAGGGGCCAACTGATCTCTGATAGCCTCATTTGACCACAAGTTCACCATCCTTTTGCATCAAATGGAAATTAGCCTCAAGAGGAGTGTTAGCCGGTTTGCACCCGAGCATCCCAATGTCAGCTAAAGGGTCAAGTGTATACTTCTGCTAAGAGAGGAAGATACCTAGATCTAATGATTCTGATCGAGCTACCTCAATCCCTAAGAAATATCGTAACAGTCTTTAATCTCAAACTCAGTACCTAAAAAAGTTTTCAAACGAGTGATTTCAGCCACATCACTCCCTGTAACTACAATGTCATCAACATAAATAATGAAAACAGTGATTAACACCAACCTTCTTGATGAACAGAGTTTGATCAGCATTACTCTGTTTGTAACCCACTGATATCATGGCTTTTTGGAAGTGTCCATACCATGCTCAAGGAAGTCATTTCAGGCTATATAATGCTCGTTTCAATTTGCAAACTTTACTAGAGGTTTGCTGTCTAGAAAAAATGGGAGGAACATCCATGTTCACCTCCTCTTCTAGTTCACCATGAAGGAATGCATTTTTTATATCCAATTGATGTAATTCCCAGCCGAAGTTAACTGCACAAGGGAGAAGAACTCGAATAGTATTCAGCTTGGTTACATGAGCAAATGTTTCCTGGTAATTGTTGCCGAATGTCTGAGTTAAGTCCCTGACGACTAACCTTGTCTTGTATCTATCAATCGTGCCATCAACTTTTTGCTTCACTGTAAAGGTTCATATGCAGCTCACAGGTTTATTCCCCAGATGAAGAGTGACTCATGTTTCATTTTTGTCAAGAGTCTGCATCTCTTCCACCATTGCAGCCTTCCATTAAGGATCAGCCAAAGCTTCTTGTCAGTGTGAAGGGATGAAAACAAAGGACAAGGAAGAGACAAATGCATGAAAGGAGGGTGGCGGAGATTAATAAGAAACAACGTTAGAAATTGGATATTGAGTACAGGTTCTAACACCTTTAAGGAGGGTAATAGGCAAATCACGAGTAGGGTCAGAAATGAGCTCACCGAATGGAGGTAGTGGCAGAGTACTTGGATCAAGGGGTGGCAATTGGAGTGGTGTAATGATAGTGGTGAGTTCATGATGCAGCAGCGGTGCACTCATATTTTGAGCTTATATTATTTTGGTTGGCCCATTAGTGGATCCAATTAGGGTTTTCTCGACCTGGGTCCTGCATCAATTCATCTTCTTGTTGTTTGAATTTGGAGCGAACAAACACCTTTACAGGAGCTAAAGGTTGGTCTGAGACAAAAATCGGGGAGGACTCCCCCTTAGCCAAAGCCAGAGCCATATCCATATCAGTATAATCTGGGGCCATGGTTTTAATCTTCGGAGCTGGGACCATGGTAGGCCTCTGCTAGGACATCTTTAGATGAAGCAAGCACATCTTTCCATGAATCAAACTCCCCACTGAAGAGGTATAGGAGCTGGAAAAAAATTCCTTAGTCCCATGGAACACCACATCCATAGAAATGAACATCCAGTGAGTAGAAGGATGATAACATTTATACCCCTTCTGGGTAGTGGAGTAGCCAAGGAATATACACCTGAGACCACGCAGATCAAGTTTACCATATTGGTGTTACGAACAAAGCACAAGCAGCCAAAGACCTTCGGAGGTACAACAAGGGTAAAAGAGCTAAGAAGTGCCTCCAAGGGACATCTAGAGTTGAAAACACGTGAGGCATCCAATTGATGAGATAGGCAGCAGTGAGGATGGCTTCACTCTAGTAGGACAGGAACATGCATTTGAAACATAAGGGATAGAGCGACCTCCAGCAGATGCCAATTCTTGCACTCAGCCACGTCATTCTAAGTAGGAGTGTCAACATAACTGGTCTAATGGATAATGTCATTATCGGCCAGGAATGATTGAAAAGGCCCATTAACATACTCCTTCCCATTAATGGTACAAATAATGGCAACCTTCGCATCATACTATTTCTGAATTATCTGATGAAAGAGTGTAAAGTAGCGAAATACCTCACTCTTTTGGCACAACAAGTATATCCGAGTAAAACAAGTATGTCAATCAATGAATGTTGCAAACCATTTATAGCCAGAGACAGAAACACAATGAGAAAAACCCTAAACATCAAAATGAATTAAATGAAAAGGAGTTACACTTCTTTTATCAGATGTAGAATAAACGGAACGAGTTTGCTTTGCAAAAATGCATCACAAAAAAATTGTTCCCAATTACAAAGCTTAAGAAAACTAGGAAAAAAACTTGACTAAAGTCCCAATGGGTAGAGGACCCAAATGGTGATGCCAAACGTAAATCAGCCATTGTACTGTGGAGGAGGATAAAGCTTGAGTCACCAAGGCAGAAGACGCGGAAGAAGTGACTCGACTAAGTACAAGTTGTCAACTACTTTACCACTACCAATCGTTTGTTCCGTCACCAAGTCTTGTAGCACATAATGAGACAGGAAAAAAAGTGACTTTGCAATTAAAATCTCAAGTGAGACTACTAATGGAGTACAGATTAGTAGAGAAATTTGGAATGTGCCAGACATATGATAAAGAAGGGGAAAGAGAGCATTTTATAGAGCCCTTCCTAGTTATAAAGGAAATGGAACCTTTACTAGAACTAGAAAAATACTCAAAAAATGAATGAGAGGAACCAATCATAGGATCAGTGGCTCCTGAGTCAATGATCTAAGGGAAAACAGTAGAGGCACAGTAACCACCGATGGAAATACCTGAGTTGCTGAAGTTTGAAGCAGAGGCCCTTGGCAGGGAAGTCGCTGCGGATGCCGACGATAAAGGGCTAGACTGAGATAGAAAACGGCGAAGCTGGGTCATCAAATCCTCTTGGGAAAGAGAGACCCCAAGGGGAACAATATCAGCAATCTTAGTTTGATTTGCCATCGAACTCAACATTGAGGCTAGCCAAAAAAACATACACATGAAACTTGTCTTCTTGTTTGGCAAACTTCGTTGCATCTGTGGAACAGGAGATAGAGAAATCTTCATAATAATCTAACTCTTGCCACATATCTCGCAACGCAGAATAATACTGAGATAAAGTCATCTCCTTTTACTTAGTATTATGATTCTTTTTTTGAAGCTCATATACTAGTACATCATTCCCTACCTGAGAATAGTTATCTTTCGTCGCTTTCCATATGGTGGTAGCCGAATCCAGTCATAGGTAACCCCAAGCAATGTTCGGATCCATGGAACTGATAAGATAAGACATCACTAATAGTTGTCCGAACTCTATTTACTAAGATCACAATCAATAGCGTTGGGCTTTTTAGCCTCCCCTGTAAGGTAGCCTGAGAAGCCACAAAAAGCTATAGAAAGGAAGCAAGAGCAAGACCACATCAGATAATTGTTCCATCCTATTTTATAGAACAAAAAGGGAACAAAGAAAAGCCAAAGAAGCCGCGATCTCTAGAGGCCTCTGGTACAGTTGATGTGGTTGTCACGTCCGACATGGCTATGGTTCAGAGATCAATGGAGAAAGAACAAGAGTTCTAACTTCTAACAACAGGGTATAGGAACGAGGCCAATGAAAGCATTTCAAAGAACATCTGATCTCAGGGAAAAACGAGATCACAAATCACAGGGATATATAAAAATGAACCCTTGGTGGGAAGCATCACCACCGAGGGGAGAGATTGGCAGCGCTAGGAGGAGGGTGTTGAAGCTAGAAGGAAGCAATGGTGGAAAAGACGAAGGTGAGAGGAGAGAGAGAAGCGTGGAAGCAATAGAGAATTTAGGGAGAGGCAGCGGCACTGACTTGGAGAGGAAAGCGCTAGGACGCTGGCGGTAGGGTTTGGATTCGATGATGATCCTCACTCTAATACTATATTAAACTTTAGGATAATGATTTGACTTGTCAAAAAAGACAGAGGTCAGTATTATTTATATAGGCAACAAGAAGTACAAGGGGAATGAAATAAATAAACAACCATAAACAATTATACCCTTGGACATAAGGGTACCCATATTACAACAATTAGAAATGACCTTTTGAAAACCATGTAAATTTGCTAGTGGCGGCATATATTGCATATTTAAATGTCTAATCTTACCCTATTTTATTCTATGTTGTATCATTCCTACTATTCTGCTCATACTAGGTTGTGCTTCTCTTGGTTGACTGATGACTCGGGTTTATGCATATAGGAATCTGATACTTTGATGAATATTGCTGCTGCTCTAGAGAAAGAAGGAATCAGTGTCTTTCGTTTTGATTTTGCAGGGAATGGGTAAGTTTGAAAAGCAACAACAACCAAGCTGATTGAGAATATAATACTGGTTCTTTCATTTTTGGATATAGATCTTGAGGCCTAACTGTATACAGCTATCGCTCGTTCATGTCCTTGTTGCTAGCATATGGGATATTTAAAGAGGTCTAAGTTTGTCTGCTATGTTATTCATCAATAAACATTGAAGAGCATGTTATCATATATACTTTTAATGTTAAAGCTATGTCAATTGTTTAAGATCTTTTTTCTGGAGGTTCTGTCTTGAAATAGTTCTCTCTTATTTAATTTTTCTAATCTTCTATGTACAATTACATTTGTTGGATTTCTATGGAGTCAAGGTTTAAAACCTCAGTAAAATGCTTGACCTCACATAGATGAGTGCGGCATGTGGTCTTCTACACTCTCCTAAACGTACAATGATATGAACATGGCTAGTTCAAAATCATTTTTCAACTTGAGCATTTATTTTTGTTCAAAAATCCACTATCACGAGAAAGGAACAAGTAAACTACAGTTGTACAGTGGGAATATAACGGGTTAGAAGAAAACCACCAATTTCCATGAGAGCAGATTAGTGCTACACAAATGTTGATTGCTGAAGCTGATATTGGTGTATAAAGATTCAGTGAATCAGCAAAGTTGGACTCCATAGGCATCTACATGCATGCATGTTCATATGAGACCTAGAAAAATGAACTTCTGATTCATCTGCATATTTGCAATTGCAAATGCGTGTGTCCATATGCATGTAAAAGAAAACGTAGAAGTAAAGGGCTGTCCTAAGTCTAAACATAGACATTTCATATTTGTGATGAGTAAAATAATTGCACGTGAGATGGACAAGTGGCAAGATGGGGAAGGATAGAATTAGAAATGGATACATATGGGGAAACTTAGGAGTTGCACCGATAGTTCGGATTCATTGCAACCAGCAGCAGCCACTGTTGGCCGCACTCTGGCTGGAGCAGCAGCCACAGCTACCACCACTGGAGAAGAAGAAGAAGAAGAAGAAACATACCTGGCAGCAGCAATGGCAGTGGCTACGGCGACTTCAAAAGAACAAAACACATTGCTAAGCCGGAATCCAATTTGGAAATGCCTTCTGGGAGCTTTACAGTCTTTGAGCATGTCATCCAAGTGAGCAAAAGAGTTTCCCTTCCCTTACCAAGATTTAAAATCCTATACTCCACTGCCAAGCTGCTAAGCTCCAATTGTTGCTGTGACCTGCTACCCCTTAGACCGCTGGCTCTTGTTCTTCACTATTGCTGCCTCTTGTAGTCTTGTAGGTTGCGCGCATGCTCTCTACAATTTCACAACACCAAACAAAGAAGCCAATGGTGGCCCCTCTCTCTCTCTTTCTTGCGGGAGCTTTGGTGCAGAAATGTAAAGAGCTTGGAAATGGGGGAAATTAAAACCACTTTGGCATTGGTGACACTGCTCAATGGCCCCACTATTGACCATAGTTGTGAAGGAGCCAAGGCGAACCAAGGCGTTAGAGGCTTGACGGGGCGCCTAGGCGACCAAGGCGCCTTATTTTCTAAGGTGTCACAAGGGCGCCTGGACGCCTATGATTTTGACTTAGATATCATTTCCAAGATTTGTTCATTGACCTTTATCATTGAATTTCATTTATGCCGTTATTTTCTGTGAAGAATAAATATTACACATGAACTATTCTTCAAATTACATTCTTGCCCCTGCTTTAGTAGTACTACCCTACTATAAGTCTTCAACCCATTTAGGGATTATTATCTGTACCAAGGTATGGAGCATTCTTGTATACAAAATTTGGGCACTAACTTATCTGCCATGTGACATGTTGGATATTTGATCTAACCACCTAACATCATATGTTTGGAACTAATCACTGTTTATTTATGATGTATTATGCTTCGAAACAGTAATTTGCATGTATCCTAGGCATATTCATGATCTTCCAATTCAACTATGAAATGTAGACATTTGGGATACATGCAAATTGGAAGATCATGAAATGTAGACATTTCCAAGCGAATATTTAGCATATCTTGTGTCTTTCCGAAACATTTCCGAAACATCTCTTAAAACCACCTCTTGATACGCTGACCAATGCATACTTTATACCTTGGTTCAAATGATAGTCCATCCTTGATAGTTTTTAATAAAGACATACCAAACAGTTACATGAAAAATAAAAAACAGAAAAGACAGTTTTACATCTGCTCAATGCGATTAATATCAACTATCAAGGGGATCCAATCCATAGACCCCTGAGACAATTTTACATCTTTCTTCAGTAGTTTCATCCTTATTTTCTGAAGGTGTTAACGATATAAGGGTGGTTATTGTAAGGGAACGGATCCACTTAACTTAGGCCCATTCCTCCTTTAGTCTTAATAAATAATGTAAGTGATGGGCCTGATTACACAGGCCCATTAGCGATCTGTTCTGGACTGCATAGGCACTGATCATTAGATCAGTGTCCTATGTGGACTGGGATTAGGATTTAGTTTGTCTAGATCTTCTATGAATTGGAGTTTCTCTCCCTACCTCAATCCTAGCCCCTTTATTTCTGAGTTTTGCTTTCTATTTATATTACAGTAGGAGGAGGGATTATTTAAACAATTGATTCTGCTCGTCTTGCTAGAATTAGGACAATCTCTCTCTCTCTCTCTCTCTCTCTCTCTCTCTCTCTCTCACGGTTGTAGTGCTTTATAGAGGGGATATGTCCTTTCATTGAATCTCATTAGTATATCAGGGATGCCGAATAACCGTCAACTCTACATTTCATGATCTTCCAATTCAACTAAAAAATCCCTTATTCCCTGTTTCAGGTTTCAACATAACAAAGACAATAATTTGGGATCACCAAATCTGCTAGTCACTGCAGGAGCAAAGGATTAGCTATACCTTGAATATTCTATTACATGCAATTATGAGAACTGTCAAATCTAACTAAACTAATCACAAAGTAAAAAATAAATTATAATTAAGTCCAGACCCATCTCAAACTCTGAGCCAGAACACAGTTTTTGGCCTATGAGCAGTCAGTCATCCAGTCTATGAAATTAAAATAATAATAATTTGGAATCACTCCCCTCCCCAACAGAAAATACACCAAGAGTTGTCTACGAAGAGAGAGAAACCAGGTGAATGGGGAAAGGAGTGGATCTCAGCTCCCATGTAATTTTTCCCCTAATACAGAAACAGAGGATTCTTTCAAAAGGAAAAGTAAATAAGCTCTCCTAATGGGTGGTATTTTCTTAACCAAAGAACTTGAAAACTCTTCAAATCCAGAATTGATACTTCTCTTCCTCCTTCTCGATTGAATCAAGAATGATGAACTGATACTTCCCAATGAAGACAGACGATCAGAACCATTCAAGAACACCATTCGCTAGCAGCGATTAATCTCCGCAGCACCTGCTGCTACCTTCCCTCCATCACCTTTATAAAGTAAAACAGAGAAGAAAAATGATAAAAAAAGAAAATATGGCGGCTTGAGAGTTGAAGCTTCTCTGTTTCTTTCTTTCCAAGCTTGTCAAGCTTTTGTAAGCAAAGAGATTAAAAACCTAAATGCACGAATCAGAGTGCAGAAGTAGCAAAAAGGCAGTTTTGAACTTTTTATAGCAGAGAATGGCAATGGAATGAAAAAAATGCCCTGAGTAGTTGCAACTAAATTTTCTCCAGTAATAGAGACCCCATCATACTTTTTTTTGATTGAGCTATTGTGGGCTCCAAGCGGACAGAAAAGGAGAAGGCTTCCTAGAGGGTGACAAAGAAGGTTTCCTCCTGGGAACTGGCTTTCGAATTGCATAAGCAGGGTTCTCTAGCATGGAAAGAGGGTTTATGTTTGCTTAGCGATTTTCCATGAAATTATTTAGTTGCCTGCAATTTGAGTTGTTATCAACTTGTGTTCATCATCATTTTAGCTGGAGAAGGAAAATGAGCTACTCACCCATTTCCAGATTTCTTTTGATAAGAAAAAGGCGTAAAAATCATACCAAATAGCATCCGAAATCAAAATCACCTCCACAGATAGAA
The DNA here is from genome assembly GCA_028583415.1 of Protea cynaroides. Lineage (NCBI taxonomy): Eukaryota > Viridiplantae > Streptophyta > Magnoliopsida > Proteales > Proteaceae > Protea > Protea cynaroides. The sequence goes on from CM053276.1 coordinate 112,280,400, forward strand.
ATAGAAAGCATACCAAAGAAAGCATAAAACTGTAACATTTCCTTCCATTTTTGTGCAATTTGTGCTCTGATCGCCAGATATGAGAATTCTGAAAGTCAGTCATGCACTTATTGTTCATTTTAGCTCGAAATAGGCAGAAATAATTTCTGCTGGAGGAGTAGAATGAACTACTCACACCTTTCCAGATTTCTATTGAAAAAAAAAGGCGTAAAATCATACCAAATTAGCATCAGATTTCGAAATCACCTCCCCGGATAGAAATAAAAATCATACCAAAGAAAGCGTAAAACTGTAACATTTCCTTTCATTTTTGTGCAATTTGTGCTTTGTTATCTGGTTCTGATTGCCAGATATGAGAATTCTGAAAGTAAGCCCTGCACTTTTCGTTCATTTTGACAAAATACAAGAACTGATTATGCTTCGCTTTCAGGGAAAGTGAAGGTTCATTTCAGTATGGTAACTATCGCAGAGAAGCTGAGGATTTGCGTGCTGTAGTGCTACATTTTTCTGGGGCTAAACATCATGCCAGTGCAATTCTTGGCCATAGTAAAGGTAGTCTGCTATATGCTCACTATTATGTAGATTTATACAATGCTATCCACAAGTGGTGAAAAGATCAGAAGTTGTTTATGTATCAAGAGGCGTTTCGTGGTTCTTTTTAGGTGATACACAATTTAACATAGTAAAGCTTGAAATGAAATTTCACCATCATGAGCTACATTTAGGGGAACAGGAGTTGACTATAAATTTTTAGAAGTGAAATCATTATTGTTGGCTTGCAATGTATTGCCTTGTAAGATCCAAAATGATCCTGTAAGTTTGTTCTTTTGGCTTGAATTTTGTTAGCGTAATAAAATTGTAACCGTACACTGCTTTGTCGTAGTCAAAGGAGTTAGTGATAGTTTTTAGGACTTGGACTTCTATTAGTATATGGATTTCTAATTAGTTTATTAGTTTGCTTTATTAGTTTCCTTTATCAATTAGGCTTGTTAGTTTCATTTTCCTATTTTGAGTTTACTTTGTCTTTAGTTTGTGATTAGGACTCTAATTTGTAAAGTCTTAAATCCTATCTAATAGTTGTTTTCTATTTTCTATAAATACAAGTTACAAGGAGAGGAATAGACACATTGATTCTCTCCATCTTCTTTTATTTTTTCTATTTTGTTCCATGGTATTGGAGCAATCCCCTGGGTTGCCGTTTTGAGTCTTTTAAGGTTCTCAGTTAAGTGTGTAGGCGTGCAGCCACCACTATTACTGCTCTTGCTACTGCTTTTTGCTCCTGCTACTTGGTTCATAGTGACCTATACTGTACTGATACTACTATTTGGCTTACAATGACCTATACTATGCTGCTACTACTACTAATTGATTCACAGTGTCCTATACTATGTTGCTACTACTACTTGGTTCACAGTGACCTATATTGTGCTGCTTCTACTACTGTTGTTATTACTGCTATTGCTACCATTATTACTGCTCTTACTAATACAACTGCTGCTTCCGTTGATATATTGTTTCAAGTTGAAACTCTCACATTCCCCCATGTTCCAGCTTGAGGGGGTTGTTAACATAATAAAATTGTAACCGTACACTGCTTTGACTTAGTCAAAGTAGTTAGTGATAGTTTCTAGGACTTGACTCGTATTAGTATATGGACTTCTAATTAGATTATTAGTTTGCTTTATTAGCTTCCTTTACCAATTAGGCTTGTTAATTTCTTTTTCCTATTTTGAGTTTACTTTGTCTTTAATTGTGATTATGACCCTGACTTGTAGAGTTTTAAATCCTATCTAATAGTTGTTTTCTATTTTCTATGAATACAAGCTACAAGGAGAGGAGCTCTTCTCTTATTTTTTCTATTTTGTCACCAAACTTGTTATCATTTTAGTCCATCCAATATCCATACTGATTTATGACATTGGATGCTCATGCTCTTACAACACCTTCTGATGATAGTTGATATGATATCATCCACTACATATCTATCTGTCACCATGGCTGTTGCATGTTGACCACTAAAATTAGTTATGTTATTATGGATTTTGTATGTCAAATTTCTTCAGAAACCCAGAATTTCCTCTTATGAAATGATTCAATGAGGCCATCTGCGTATCTAACGTCACTTTGAAACTTTAGATCCAAATCCACTTGACTCTTATCATTGAATTAGCAACCCTAAGAATTATGGTGTAAATACGATTGGGATTAAATAAAAAACAAATAGAATAAAAAAATTGCATTGCTCGACCCCATCAAAACATTGAACTATTTACATGAGACAACCTCTTGCTTGGGGAAGGAAGGGAGACTTTAGTACCCCTTAGAAGGTGAATCCTCTTTGCACCATTTACTAAAATATATTTTCACTGTTGCTTTCACTTATTGCTCTGATTTTCAGTTCTCGTGTAAGTGGTTTTCATTGAACTGTGCGCCTTCATATAAAATGTAATTCTGACACCTTTTCTTTCTCTCTTTTTTAATATTTAAATCAGACCTTCACAATTCTCTGTGAAAAACAGGCTCTATTCACATACTCAAATAAAAAACTTTTTGAAACCTTGTCTTGAAACACTTGACAATACCTTAGTTATTGGAGAAGAGACCAAAAAATTAATGAAAAATCTCCAGTATTGTTCTAATGATTGTCATCTATGGAATTTATGCTTCAAGGGAGAAACCTTTTGTCAATCGGGAAAATATTTAGGGTCCATTAGGTGACCCATGCATTTATGGGTCCCTTCATGAATCAAGACATGAACTTACAGCCAACCAACTGGAGAGGCTAGATTCCCTTTTGGTCATTTTATCTTTTTGTTTCATGTTGAGTTGTTGGGATCCTATCCATCTTGCTATGTTAGACAACCACCATATTACTTCAATATATGGTAATTTTTATAAATGGTCAATCCTGTTCACTATTTCTCTGTTTGCTGAAAATGATTCCTGTAGGAGGAAATGTGGTGCTCCTGTATGCTTCTAGGTACCCTGATGTCCATACAGTTATCAATGTTTCGGGACGGTTTAATCTTGAAAGAGGTATTGCGGGTCGCTTGGGTAAAAATTTTATGGAGAGAATCAAGAAAGATGGATTCATCGATGTTATGGACAATACAGGTAAGCTATTACTTGTATTAAGAACTATATGGTTATGCTTCATGTCATCCCAATACATAGAGGTTAATCCCAGGTAGGCTCACAATTTTGCTCAAGTTTGATAATGATTTATCTTTCTTTCACTATATGTTCATTTATTGTGAGCGTCGCATGTATCTGTGGGCATCAATGTTTTCAATGTCCTTTGCATGGTATTGTGTCTAGCAACAAACTAGATGCTTATGTATTTGTCTGTGAGAGGCTTAGATCTTCAAAGCAATGTTTGGTGAGTGTCAGTATTTTCCTGGCCTCAATTTGAGAATTATGAATAAATCTCTGTGCCTATCATTAGTCCCTAATTCTCATATGAAACGAAATTATTTGTAGTTTTTATGCACTGTATTCTTTTCGTACTAGACTGACATTTAATTTTACTGTAGGCAAAGTTGAATACCGTGTGACAGAAGAAAGTCTAATGGATCGCCTGACCACTGATATGAGAGCAGCATGCCTTTCAATTCAAAGAGACTGCAGGTAGTAATACACTTGATCAGGCAGTGTTGAAATTGTTGACTATCCACAGCATGTGGTAACAAATTTATTTTCCTAGTAAACTTTGTTTCACAGAATCAGTTTCCTAACAAATCATGCTGCTGTCAAGGCCTTTCCTTTTCCCTTATTCTCCTTTATGACCTAATTTTTCTGGGGACTTTAATCTTACTTTCTGAGCAATCCCCAACAAGATGTTACTGAGCTTCACCTGGAGAGATATTAGACATGTAGAAGGATTATCATTCTTCAACATTAATGGAAGGACAAGCCACTTCAGATTTTAGTATAGACATGCTCAGCTTAGAATATTTGACAACAGTAGTTCTGAATTCTTATACCAGAAAGTGGAGCTCCTGCTTGCACATTTTAATGGTCTTCTAGGTTTCTTCAAAGAACTAATCAAAAGAGATGATCTTGTATTTTCCAATTGTCTGTATTTGTACTCTTGCATTTCATTTGTTTCCATTATGACTCGAATCTTAATATTTCTCCTATTTATTGTTGATTGTTAGTTTTATTTTTTTCCTCTGTTCATCCCACCCCCCCCCCAACAACGCCCATAATAAATTAATAACATCATACTGATAAATCTACAGGGTCTTAACTGTTCATGGTTCTAAGGATGAAATCGTGCCAGCAGAAGATGCTCTGGAGTTTGCCAAGGTCATACCCAACCACAAACTGCACATTATAGAAGGAGCTGATCATGGATACACTGCACATCAAGCTGAGTTAACTTCAATTGTGTTAGAGTTCATGAGGACAGGAATGCAGCTAGAGAAGGATATGCCCAACCAGGTATCATCATGCCCAAGAGCATATAATGATACCCATTCACGATTCTGATGTGGCTTCAGTGTTAATAGAATTAAGAACCCAAGGAGCAAATCAAAGTGAATATGGGTAGAGTATTTTCCCTAGGCAAAGTCCTGATGTGTGCTATTTAAAGTAGAGTTTATTTACTTTGTTCTTGATATGTTCCAATTACTGCAGGTGGAAGATGAAAATGCACCAAGAGGCACTTGAGACTTCCCTTGGACTCAGTGAAGCCATGATGCAGTTCCATCATCTGGCTTTCAAGATTCTCCACCTAGTTCCAATGGGGTTTATAGATTTGGGTAATGTAAGCTGTAGTGGACATTGAGATTTGAGTAATATTAGTAGCTATAGTGGACATTACCATTACAGATGTAAGATTTTTGGCATATACTTTTGAGACTTCAGCTCCAAATTAGTATGATCTAGCCCATCAGAATGAATTCACTGTTGCTAACTTCTGACACATACATATCATCTAAATCACAGTTGTTCAGCTTAAGTACCCTGGAGGTCTTTCTGTTGCCACAAACAAACAATGATGTAAAAAATGTATATCAAGAAAGAGAGAAGGGGGTTCGGGACATTTGAATCTGATAAACTTGGTTGTGCAAGTGCAAAAAGCTACCTCATATATTCTCTTAGAGGTCTCAGGTGGATACAATTCTGTTACTTCCTGCCCTAAGATTGCCTGTAGCCAGAGGGAGAAGAATTCATGACCGCAGTTCCCGATTACTACCTGCCCTACGATAGCCTTCTATTTTTGTAGGTTGCTTCACCCCTCGAACCCTAATTATAGATCTTTTAGCTGATCCAAGCAAAGAAGCAGCACGCTCAGGCAGAGAGAAGGAAGTGAACAGAATTTTCAAGTTAACGAAGCAAGTCCAATTGCCCTAGATAGAACAGAGTTTCCTTATTCCGCAATTTCATACGTGGGTGGGGGCAACTTTATTCCCCTGTGGTGCACATAATTTTCACCCGAATAACAAAACCTGCAACGAAGTATTATTACAGATGCAATTTATTATGAAGGTAAGAAGCACAACCACATAATCCCAATAAGGTGTTAAATCCCTCAAATGGGCAAACTGGGAACAGCCCTCATGTTTGGATGTTGGATTGTTTCCTGGTCTTTGATCAAGAAAGCTACAACATAAAAGACTCGGGTACACCGACCAATATTATTTCCATTCATAATGACAGTGTCCAAGGCAGAGAAGTTGCCTCTAAAAGCCCGTATTGCAATTGATCAACTTGTTATCATTGCATTAAAAAAAGTGAATTGACGTTACCATTAAAAAAAAAAGTGAAGGATGTGCAGTGTCCATCATTAGGTCACCAAGTTGTGTGGTGGAAGTGGAATAACCTCACAGAACCAGAGAGTTGATTACAGATAAAGCACCAAACATCCCAACTTATATCCCATTAACATAGTCAAAGATCACTTGATTTTTTTGGCCTGAATTTGCATATCAAACCCAAGCCATAAATTTCATTAAAAAAAAAAAAGGCCATTAATATCTGCCTACTGTAAAACAGAACATAGAGTAAATATTGATGATTTTAGAAACAAAATAAGACCACTTTACTCTCAAGCTCACAACTCAAATACAGGCAATAAGCTTGGGTTGAAGATTTTTTTACATCCTCATCTTATAGACCTGAAATGACCTCAGTAAAAGGTCACTGTGAAGGTGGCTTCGAAGTATCATTTGGTTCCTGTTTTGATCCTGACATAGCTGCAGTGGCTGCAGCTGTCATGGCAGCTGCAGCTGCTCCCAACTTTACACCACCTGCAGCCTTCATTACACCTGCCACTTTTGCAAATGCAGCAATACCTCCGACAAGTATGGCCCTCAATGCAACAGTAGGTTTTACCTCCATTTATGTTACCTGAGACAAAAGAAGTCAGTGCCATGGTTAAGAAGGTGTAAACCAAACCCTATCCAGAGAACACACAATGTCTTAACAGCCGAAGCCACTATATCTCCATGAACTCATCAATTTTTTTTATCGCAACTCTATTAAAACATTTATATAGCAATAGAAATGGAAAGGTGGTGATATTTCCAACCATGTTTTTAATATTTCCACTCCACCACTGGTTTAGCTGAAAATGAAAAAAAAATTCTAAGAGTCAAATGAACAAAACAAAAGAACCATTTTGTCTTCTTGCATCTAAACACTATGAGAATATGAATAATGGAGGAGGAAAACACCAAACCAGATTAGCTACTGGCTTTAGAAGGATGAGGGATTAACATATTGATGTTGGGCTGGATGGAGTTCAATAGAGTATGCTCAAAGCATTTCTTGTTTATTAAGGAGGTCTTTAGTCAAGCAAGTTTGTGAAATTCATCATGACCCCAAATATTTTTCAAGGGGTAAAAAGATAAAGATCGAGTACTAGAATGATGCAAGAAATGAAGGTAGACTCCCACTGACAATGCCAGTATCTTAAAAACATAAACTTACAACCACCCCCCCGGGGGCCCCCACCCGAATATCTTAAAAGCAGCTTCACCAGATCACAGAAGTCGTAGTTGTCTCTAACAATCTAGGTACCCACATCAACATTAAAACTTCAATGAAGAAATGAGAGAGTAGTTTCAATAAACTTATAATAACAAGGTGCTAAACATGCCATTTGGTATCCAGTAATTCCAGTCTAGAGTGTACCAACAAATAGTTGTTGCTTTTGTTGCTTTTTTACCCTCTTTATTTGGATCAAAATGAAATCAATCCAGTATTGTCAGCTTACCAACCAGACTAAAAGAACATGCATACCATAAAAGAGCTGAAAATTACCATTTCATTGTACTGATATTTAGATACTGCATCAAACTTCTACTCTGCCAAGTTTATTTTATTGTGTTGATTGATAATAGAATCTACTATTACTGCAAAGCATCAGGAAACTGTACAAGTGGAAGAACAAGTGCATTCAACACCTTTCCATTATCCCCTCTTTAAACTATAACTCTTAGTTTTACCCTCATTTGATTATTGTTCTTTGTAATTCGGAGACTTTAATACATGGTCCACAATGTTAAAGCCCCAATTTGATTGAGTTTGTCAAATGTCCTAGTTTAATTTCAATCAAGGTTAAGTGTATTGTTTCTTTATATACATATACAGTTGGTTGGCTATAAGTTCAAGTTTTGAAATTAAAAGGAGAAAAACTTTGTAACAAAATAAAAAGAAAAAGAGAAGATGGAGAAGAGGGAGAGAGAGTCAATGTGTATTGTTCTCCTTCCTTACAGCATTATTTATAGATACTCAAATAAGGGAAATAAGGGAAATAAGATAGGTCTAAGACTCCACTCACAAGGTAAGGAGTCCTAGTTACAAAAGAGATGGGATCTGTTGAATGATGGAATGACTTGTCTGTAATAGACAGAGATCCTCTTATTTATAATATGAGAATGATTACAAAGAAATAAAGAGATAGTATAGATAGTACAATACAGGTAGTACAATGAGGGTAGTACAAGTAGTACAATTGTACAATACAGGTAGTACAATGAATTTAGACAAAAAATGAAATACGTAATATTCTCAACACTCCCCCTCAAGTTGGTGCATATATATCATGCATGCCCAACTTAGACAATATCATATGGAAGGATTTCCCTGGCAGACCTTTGGTGAAAATGTCTGCTAATTGGTCCTCTGATCTGACAAACGGAATCTCGATTTGTCCACTGTCCAGTTTCTCTTTGATGAAGTGACGGTCTACCTCAATATGTTTTGTCCTATCATGCTGAACCGGAAAATTAGCAATGCTAATGGCTGCTTGATTATCACAGAATAATTTCATGGACTGGTTACACATAACCTTCAAATCTTTGAGTAGTCGTTGTAACCATAGTAGTTCGCATATTCCATGCGCCATTGCTCTGTATTCTGCTTCTGCACTGGATCGAGCAACTACATTTTGCTTCTTGCTGCGCCAGGTTACCAGATTGCCACCCAAGAATGTGCAATAACCAGAGATAGACTTACAATCAGGACTTCCTGCCCAATCTGCATCAGTATAAGCCTCCACCTAGATTTGTTTATTTGGTGAATCTGAAATGGCATATGCTTCCATTTTCAGAGGGTCATTAGGAGATAACAGGATTCCTCTTCCACGGGCTGACTTTAGTTTGAGTATGGGTCGTGCATAAACTGGCTTACCAAACTAACTGCGAATGCAATATCTGGTCGTGTGTGAGCAAGATATATGAGTCTGCCAACAAGTCTCTGATATCTTCCTTGGTCTTCTGGTGTGCCTTCTTTTGCTCTTAGCTTGGTATTGGGATCGAGAGGAGTATCACAAGGTCAAGCCCCAAGAAACCCTGTTTCTGAGAGAAGATCAAGAACATACTTTCTTTGAGACAGATAGATGCCTTTTGCAGATTTGGCAACTTCAATCCCAAGAAAATACCTAAGTTTGCCAAGGTCTTTGATCTCAAACTCCTTCCTTAGAAATGCCTTTAGTTTCGTGATTTCATCATTGTTATTGTCAGCAATGATGATATCATCTACATATACAAGTAAGGCAGTAAAAGTGTTAGGGGAATGTTTTATAAATAAAGTATAGTCAGCATTGCTTTGAACATAGCCAAATGCTACCATAGCTTTATTAAATCTTCCAAACCATACTCTAGGGGATTGTTTTAGACCATAAAGAGATCGCTTCAACTTACAGACTTTTCCTTGGCTTTTATCATCTGTGAAATCCGAAGGGCAGTCCATATAGACATCTTCAGTAAGTTCTCCATGAAGGAATGCATTTTTTACATCTAACTGTTGCAAGTCCCAGTTGTGATGTACAGCACAAGACAGTAAAACCCTGATGGTAGTCATTTTGGCCACTGGAGTGAAGGTTTCTTGGTAGTCAATCCCATATGTTTGAGTAAATCCCCGTGCAACCAATCTAGCCTTGTACCGATCAATAGTCCCATCTAGTTTCTGTTTCACTGTAAAGATCCACTTGCATCCTACTGACCTTGATCCTGCAGGAAGTGGAACAAGATCCCATGTACCATTTTTCTTCAGAGCCCTCATTTCTTCCACCATTGCAGCTTTCCACCTTTCATCCATAATTGCATCCTGCCATTTTTGAGGAATAGACACCGAAGAGAGCAAAGACACAAAAACACGAAAAGAAGGGGAAAGGGAGTCATAGGAAACATAATTGGAAATAAGATGTAGGGTGCAGGCCCTAGTTTCTTTTCGAAGTGCAATTAGAAGATCAAGATCAGAAGGAGTAAGTTCCTTACCAGAAGAAGGCTCAGTAAACTCAGTTTCTGGATCCAGGGCTAGCGAAGGGACATGTGCAGGAGTGGTAGTAGCCTTTCCTTGCTTGTCTTTGGCACGGCTATAAACTTGCAAAGGTGGCTTGGTGGTTGGATGCTTGGATGGTGCAGTTGTATCGAGCACTTATTCTTGGACTATTTCTGGTACATCAGGTATATCTGGTTTAAGTACATTAGGGATATCAGGTGCATCTTCAACTGTCTGTGTCTCCCCCTGAAGAGGAGCCTGATAATAGGAGAGATGTTCATGAAAAATGACATCTCTACTAACAAGGACCTGACGAGAGGGAGGATGATAACACTTGTATCCTTTCTGTGTTGCGGAATACCCTAAAAATATGCACTTTAATTCACGTGGATCAAGCTTGCCAGGGGAACGATGGTTACGAGCATAACAAAGACAACCAAAGACTCTAGGAGGAAGAACAAAATCACAATTTCCACATAAGATGTCCAAGGGAGCCTTGTTGTCTAAAACTCGAGAAGGAAGGCGGTTGATCAGGGATGCTGTAGTGAGAACAGCATCACTCCAGTATTGAGCGGGAACATGTCTCTCAAACATTAGTGCTCTAACTGTTTCGAGTAAGTGACGGTTTTTTCTTTCAGCAACTCCATTCTGAGCAGGAGTGTCCACACAACTTGTCTGATGAATTATCCCGTTATCAGCCGAGTATTGCTGAAAAAATCCTTCAAGATATTCCTTACCATTGTCACTACGGAGCATCTTCAACTAAGTTTGAAACTGCGTCTTGATCATATTGTGGAAATGGCGGAAGCATGCAAAGACCTCATTTTTTTAACGCATCAGATAGACCCATGTAGTACGAGTGTGACAATCAGTAAAGATTACAAACCACCTATGACCAAAAATAGAGGTAGTCCATGTTGGACCCCAAACATCAGAATGGACTAAATCAAAGATACAAGGACTTCTTGAAGCAGAAGGTAAATAAGAAATACGAGTCTGTTTGGCCAAAACACAAGTCTCACATAATAACTCATCTTTATTACATTGTTTAAATAATTTTGAAAAAAAATGAGATAGAACAGCAGAAGAGGGATGCCCAAGATGGCGGTGCCACTGCTGAAGGGTACTGACTACGGAATGGGAGGAAGGTGCTGAACGACCATTGTCAATCAAGTACAGACCACCTTGCACACTAGCATGTCCAATCGTCTTCCCATTCTCCAGATCCTGAATCACACAATAGGTAGAAAAAAATGTTACTTTATAATTTAGAGACTCTGTAAGACTACTAATGGAGAGTAAATTTGTAGATAAATTAGGAACATGTAGAACGGAATTCAAATCAAGGGAGGAAGAACAGTGGATGGATTCAATTTCAGATATAGGAGAGAGGGATCCATCAGCGACCTTCACAGTATTATGTCTAGAAGAAGGAGAGTATAAATAAAAGGACTCAGACGAACCAGTCATGTGGTCACTGGCTCCAGTATCTATAACCCAAGGGCTAGAGATAGAGAAAACGCAATGACCATCATGGGAAATACCTGACTAAACAAAAAAAGAACCTGGATTGGTAGATGCAGATGTGGATGATTGATTTGTAGTCGCAGGAGGTAGTCGAAGGAGATGCCGGAGAGTCTGAAGTTCTTGTGTAGAGAGTTGTGGCAGAGGACCAATAGGAGGACTTGCTTTAGTTTGATGTGCCTGAGGTGCGTGGGAGGACTTTGCCTTGTGCATACCTTTTTCCCAGCGTTTTGCTTCAAAATCTGTCGGTTTTCCATGAAGTTTCCAGCATCTGTCTTTGATGTGTCAAAACTTGCTACAATACTCACATTTGATAGCAATACGGGAAACAGGAGGATTCTTGTATGTCTGAGTATTTGTCTGGAGAGCAGACTTATCCGGAACAGAAGGGGACAACATTGTTATTCGTCGTTGTTCCTCTAACTGAACCATGGAATAAGCCTGTTCGAGGGTGGGGAAAGGGTCCCTGTTGAGAATCTGTGAGCGAATAGGATCAAGCTTCACATTTAGTCTTGCCAGAAAAGTATAAACCCTGTATTTCTCTTCCCTTTTGTGAAATAGGGTAGCATCTTCTTCACATTTAGCATGAATAAAATCATAAAAATCAATTGTTTGTCAATAGCTCCTCAACTTAGTATAATATTAGGATACAGTCAATTCTTTTTTGATAGTTTCATGAACACTTTTTTGAATGGCATAAATTAAAGCAGCATTTTCAACTTGGGAATAGGTGTCCTTAGCAGACTTCCAAATTTGTGCAGCAGTATCCAATAACAAATAACCCTCGGCTATAATGGGTTGCATGGAATTGAGGAGATATTGCATTACCAATGAATTTTCAGCATTCCATTTCTCCAAAACAATGTCCTTGGTCAGAGGTTTTTCCTTGGTGCCGGTGAGATATCCCGATAATCCCCGAGCTGTAATTGAGAGTTGGGTGGCCCGAGACCACATTAGGTAATTACCACCATCAAGTTTAGTGGTATTAGTGGGAATAGTGAGATTGTCCATTTTAAAACTCTCTATCCCAGAAGAGGTTACTTCAAATGTCATCCTTGAATTGTGTATTCAAGAACAAACACCCAAAAACAATATGAACAGCCTCCCTATTTGGTTATAGCACAATATATGGAGATCAAAGTAGAAATATCACTTGTCAGATATCCTAACTTGTCCCATGTGCAACATAATATATGAAAATCAATTCTGGTTTGCACCCACTTTTTTGTTTATTGGGGTAAACTTAGAAACTCATAGATATCCGACTAGACTGAACCATATTATTAATATCCAGACTGATAAAAAAAAATTGATTTCCAATAAAGAGAATAAAAAAATGATCCGTAATGAAGGATAAAAAGAAGGGCAGTACCTATATCATTGTATGACTCCCTCTTTGGTTGTTGCCCCTAGTGGGGAGAGAAAAAAAAAACAAAAGAAAAATAAAAGAAAATAAGGAAAGTCGGTGGTTGGCGGTGGTAGGTTGGCGGCGGCGGTGGTGAGGCGGCGGAGGGATCTGGCGGTAGAGCTAACTTGGCTCTGATACCATGTTGAATGATGGAATGACTTGTCTGTAATAGACAGAGGTCCTCTTATTTATAATGTGAGAATGAATACAAAGAAAGAAAGAGGTAGTACAGGTAGTACAATACAGGTAGTACAATGAGGGTAGTACAGGTAGTACAATTGTACAATACAGGTAGTACAATGAATCTAGACAAAAAATGAAATACGTAATATTCTCAACAAAATCCTAATTACAAAATAACTCTAGACTCCTAATTACATATAATGAAATAAAGACAAGATAAGATAAGAAGAGGACTTAGTCAACTAAATCCTAAAGCCTAAAAGGCAGTCAGCTGACAGCTTGACAGCTGGACAGCACCAAACCCAAGATGGGATTGATGCTAATAGGTAATGTGACAATGGGAATGGACCATGGTGAATGGGTCCATTCCCTTCTAGATACATTATTAACAAACTTTTTATAGCTAAAATTAATAAGTAAATGAGAAGTTCCTTCATGAGAATCTTTTGGGGATGTATTTATTGGCTGTTTATATTAAGAAGTGATCACATGTCAAAACTTGCAGGAAAATGCTCAATCACAATGCCTCAAATGACCTGTTACAGACCCCAACTGATTGTATTATGCTGCGTACCATCAGTTTTGCATTTTTTTTACTTCAAGATACATTTTAGAAATTTGGGAATTTTTTTTTTCTTTTGGGAATTATCTGTATTGGAATTTTTCTTGTCATAAGTTTTGATTCTCAGTTTTGTCATTCAATACACAAGTTGTTGATGTAGGTTGTCTTGTCACTTTAAAGGGTGTCTGGGTGAGCTTCTTTCTAAAAGGAATTAAAAAATAAAATGAAATCATCAGGACAATTATTGATGTAATTTTCATCCATCAAAAAATTGATCCATTTGGTGTATATAATTATCAAATCTTATTAATTCTGAGTCTACAAGATTTTTCAAGCTTAAATTGAAGACCTAGGGTTGACAAGAATAAAACATACACTGATGGTGGTCATACCACAAAAACTACAGTTAACATCCAGTTCTTCCCTCTTCTAAACTCTTACGTAAACCAATTTAGTGAACCTGGCAAATGAAAACAATAACTCCAGAAGCCTACCCTAAACAAACATGACTCTTCTGGTAAGTGAATTGTAAACCATTGATGCCAAATATAATCACTGAACCCAGAGACTTTGATATGACCTGTAAACAACTTCAGGTCAGGTCCAGGCATAAATGTTTACAGAATTCCATCTGACCCAATTAACAGGTTACTGTAATATCATTCTATGCGGTGCAGAAACAGTAAACCCTATTAGAGGTTTAGAGTCATCTCATGCCAAGAGCAAACCATACTTATCCGAGTCAAATGTATAGACATGATCAATAAATTTTGATTAGTGAAATATCCAAAACTATTAAGAATATGAAGTCCTAATCAAATGTATATTATAAACAACAACAACAAAGACTTATCCCAACTAAATGGGGTCGGCCACATGTATTCTTGACCACCAATTAGCTCTGTTCGATGTCATACTTGAAGCGAGGCCTAAGCTATACATGTCTTTCTTCACCACCTCCCCTAGAGTCATCTTAGATCTACCCCTAGCTCTTTTAATCCCTTCAATTTGAATCAAATCACTCCTCCGAATAGAAGCATCTAATGGCCTCCGTTGAACATGGTCATACCATCTCAAACGACTTTCTCGTAGCTTATCATGTATCGGCACTATTCCCAAATCAGCTCTAATACTATCATTCCTTACCTTATCCTTCATAGTTTTGCCACACATCTATCTTAACATCCTCATCTCAGCTACACTAAGTTTATCAATATGATGCTTCTTAATTGCCCAGTATTTTGCACCATACATCATAGCCGGTCGAATAATTATCTGTTATGTGGGAAAAACATCATCCACTTAAAATCTTACAATTGGCATCCATTATCCTCGAAGCCGACCATGAATGATATGGTGCGCTCGGCTTACACCGCTAAGAGTTATAGTCCTATTAGGACACGATGCTGGTCGGAGGTACAAACATCTTCGGTTACGTTTCTTGATCGGAGGTCAGAGTCTTAAGGCGACTAGGTTACATCAGAGGAGTCCTTCTCCTAGTACAATACGGTGCCGATCATCACAGTCATACGGCCACCCGTGTGGTGACACGTGTCACTCTTGTCATTCACTGACTTGGCTTCCTTGGCTACAGTTTCCCACTCCTACTCGGAGTCTATGACCTGGGCGTCCCTCAGAGCAACACCTGACAGTCCTATTGGCGATCTACTTCCCTGAGTCCCGGTACTTCCATGCTTCTTCCCAATCTCTATAATTAGAGGACGATCCCTCAAGGTAAGGGACAAACACAATCTCACTATTCACTCTCAATTCTCTCATATGCTCAAACTCTCTCATCGTTCCCCTCTTTCTCTAAAATGGGGATAGCTTCCTGTTATCTCTTGACTGTTTACATTGGGAATCTGACTTAGGCATCGGAGTGCACCCGGGGCTTAGTCGCCCAACTCCCTTGTTTAACTTCTATGATTGCAGGTTGCTCGGATTGCAGACCGGCTAACGATTTCCAACCGTAACAGTTTGGCGCCCACTGTGGGGCCTTTTGATTGAGTTTGACTGACAGCATACGAGAATCTCAACCTCACTCAACCACTTCCGATGGCACACAGGAGAACTCGTGCTCAGGCTTCACAACCACCATCTGAACCCTCCGTGTAAGTTCAGGTGGACAACAGCGCAAGTACTGCGGGGGTAAATCATACCCCAACGCGAGTACCTGCACCGACAGCGACGGCGCTGCAGCCACCCCCTCAGTACGTAACTCGCCAACAATTTGACGAGCTGAGGAAGCAGATCAATCAGTTGGCTCAAACCTTGAGAGGCGCGAGCAAGTAACTCGGCGGCCGGAGGAGCAGGAGTAAACCCTCCGCCCGTGCCAGCGCCGAATACACCACCAGCGGCCCACTTGGCCGCTCATCATCAACCTGCGCCGGCGGGGTCAGTCAGAGCTGCACCAAGTAACTTTCACCCTCCCGTAGGATCTCGTGATTGGAGCAGAGTTTCTCATCAGCCCGCCCGGAGCGTGGCTGGATCATCTGCTCGGCATCATCCAACCGACCACCATCCGGCGCAGGGATTACATGGTGTACACCCTCAACCAGAGAGGGATGTGAGGTCCTTCCTCGACGCCCTCTGCCAGCAGCGAGTTAATTTGGAGACGCCGACGACAGCTGCAGCGCCACCCCGGGCGACTCCCCAGTCAGAGGTCGAGCGGCAGTTGTTGGAATTGGCTACACGGCTCCAACAGATGGAACAGAACCATGTCGCTCCACCAAGGACGGCCTACACGGCCGTCACAGCACTTTTCGATGAAATCATGAGGGCTCCCCCTCCTGACAATTTTAAGATGCCCGTTTTGGACTCATACAACGGGACCACTGATCCCGAGCAGCATCTAGATACGTTCGTCTCCACGACACTCTTCTACCCGCTCAGCGACAGCCTAATCTGCCGAGCGTTTCCTTCGACGCTCAGAGGCGTTGCCCTCACATGGTTTAACCTACCTCCGAGGAGCATCACTTCGTTCGAACAGCTATCGAATAAGTTTCTGACGCACTTCCAGGCAAGCCGGGTGCGCAAGAAGACATCCCACCACTTATCGACGGTGAAGCAACAGAAAGATGAATCCCTGCGGGACTTCATTAAGCGCTTCAATGCCGAGGTGCTGGAAATTAAGGATGTCGAGCCTGCAGTGCACATATCCAGCTTGCAGGTCGGAGTGACAGACGGGCAGCTTTGTTGGTCCCTTGCCAAAAAGCCTCCAAAGAACTTTGACGACCTGCTGGTCAAATGCGAGAAGTACGCTTCAGCAGACAAAACGACCAAGGCCCAGAAAAACAATGTGGTCAACAATTTGAAGACCGACCAAAAGTCAGATGACAAAAAGAGATCCGAGTTGGCGGATCAGACACAGAGCTCCAGTAACCCTAAGAAGCAGAGGTCCGGCAAAGAACAGGTAAACCGGCACCCATACAAGACTTTTGATTACTATACTCCGCTCACCACTTCGATGACGGAGATCCTAGAGGTAATCAGGAATGATCGGAACCTCCGACCACCTTTGAAACCCCTAGGTGAAGGAAGGAATAAGGATCGTTCCAGATACTGTCGCTTCCGTCGCGACCATGGTCACGACACGGATGAGTGCAAATACCTTAAGGGAGAAATTGAAGATCTCATCCGACGGGGTTACTACCGCAATTTCGTCAGAGACATTGGCAGGGGACCAACGCCGGCTCGGAGAGATCACGGGCTACCCCCTCCACCTCCAAGGAACCAGCAACCAAATGACTGTCATCCAACCAACTCACAGCAATTGTCTTCTGCAGTTCTCAAAATAGCCATTCCTTTCGGCCCAGCCGACCTACTCGCGCCCACAAGCAGGCCCGAGCAGCACGCCGGCCATCGGTGACTCTGCCTATTCGTACCCACAAGCAGGTACGACTAGCACGCAGACCTCACAAGCATCTGCCTACCCATACCCACAAGCTGGTAAGGGTAGCATGCAGATCACACATGGCACCGCCTGCTCACACCCACAAGCAGGTATGAGCAACACCCAGGTGCTCAACAATTCTGCCTACCCATACCCACAAGTAGGTAAGGGTAGCACGCAGATCACACATGACACCGCCTGCTTACACCCACAAGCAGGTATGAGCAGCATGTAGGTGCTCAACAATTCTGCCTACCCATACCCACAAGTAGGTAAGGGTAGCACGCAGATCACACATGACACCGCCTGCTCACACCCACAAGCAGGTATGAGTAGCATGCAGGTGCTCAACAATTCCGTCTACCCATACCCACAAGCAGGTAAGGGTAGCTTGCAGACCACACATGACACCGACTACCCATACCCACAAGCAGGTATGAGTAGCATCCGGGCACCCGGTGACTCTGCCCGTTCATAACCTCGAGCAGGCATGACTGGCGCGCAGCACATCTCCACTACCGCCGCTTGGCTACCCAAGTCGAGACAAGCGCAACATACCGCTCAGGGATAGGTACCAAAATTTCCCATGCCTTTGCCATTTCAGTCAACATTTAAGTGTCATCGGCCTGCTCAACCATCAAGCCGACAACACTTCAGGGGTAGGGGCAATACAACAACACCAACACATGAAAGCGCAAAAGCCAAACAATGCACAAAGAAGTCGACAGAGGTTAAGGAAAATAGATTTGAAAATTTCATTCAACACCCACAATGGGCAGTAGTACAAAGCCTTGTGGCAGAACTTTACAAAAAATAAGGAAAAAATACAATAGCCGCACAGGCAGAATAACTCTCAAGTCGGCTAGTCCTTGACAGTGGGATCAGTTGGGACGTCGCTCGGAAGCTGCACTTCGAAAAGCTCGACGATCAGCGTCTGGGGAACCTCGTAGGCCGGCAAATCGTCCTCCAGCATGTCCTCGGCCTCCCTATGCACGGTCGGCTCCAACACCTCCTCCTCGACCAGGATTGGAATATCGGAGCAATCGAAGAACACACCCTTCCCAACGAGCTGCTCCTTCAAGTAACAACCCCTTTCTGGAAGAACCCGCTGGCAGCCTCCTCCAAGTCGTCGGCGTACTGAACAGACAATCGATAGTCAGCCACTGCCTCTTCCCGGATCTCGGCCTGGAACTCCTCCACCTTGGCCAACGCCTCCTTGGCCGACTTAGCATCGTCCTTAGCCACCCGTTTAGCGTCCTTAGCCACCCGTTTAGCGTCCTCAGCCACCAGGAGTTTCACTTCAGCAGCGTACACCCTCTAATGCTCCTCCGAAAGGGCGTTCTCAGCTTTGTCCAGAGAAGTCCGGAGGTTAGACTTCTTTAAGGCAAGGCCTTCAGCCTCGGAGGTCTTCTCGCTCAGTTTCTCTTCGGCTGCCTTCATAGCCTCTCGGAGGGAGGATTCCACAGCCCTCCTCTCTTCTAACTCCATCGTCATGGACGCAGCCTTCTGACACAGCTTGGCCACGAGGTTGTTGCCCTGCATATTAGAAAAGGGGAATACTTAGTCAAACTTCTAAAACAAAGCGACAGTAGAAGTGATGGAAAGAGAACCAACCGTCTTACCTAGGTGCTGGCGAGGAAGATCCTCTTCAGTAGATCTCCCATCTCTAAAGAAGACGTGAAGGCCATATCCTCAGGAAGGCGGTTCTGGGTCAGCATAATCATAGCCGCCCACAAGCTCTTGAACACTGAATCGGTGTCCTTCATGTTGAATTCGAGAACGAACATCGCCGCCTCCACCTTCTTCCTAGTGCCGCCCTCCACGGGGATAACGGACTCCCCCTGCGCTTTCGCGTAGGCAGCCTCGATCAAGTTGACCACCTTAATTGCTTGAAGGGGCTGGACTTCCTTCGCCACAACCCCCTTTCGGTCGTCCCCTCGTTGACCAACCATCACGGTCGGCCTGGTCTTGTATATGTCGACCGGCAATTCTTGGGCCGATAGGATCTTCTTCTTCTTGGGGACCTCTGCGGCAGACCTCTTACCCTTGGGGTCGTCTGCCACTGCACGTGTCCGTGTGGTGGCCCCGCCAGCCAAGTCATCCCTCTGATCGGTCTTCTTTCCTGCTTCTGCGGCCCCCTTGCGCAGGATCCGAGCCACCAGCTGATCATTGGAGAAGTTCACTGCAACAGAAGAAATAAACAAACGGTCAGTACTGACGAAAAAATATCCGATCGGATTACAATGGTTAAAGACAAAAACTCACCGAGCAGGCCGTGCTCTGCCAACTTCTAGGGATCCGCTAGGTAAACGGTCTGGCGCTCCTTTACCTTCTGAAAGACCCTTTTCTCCTCCGAGGTCAGGAAGGGCATCTTGTTGAAGCCCGTTGCGTCCACCACGAGCCACGCGTTGGACAGAGGAAGTGTCGGACCACCCGGTAGAGGACCCACGAAGAAAAACTTCTCCTTCCACCCATGGATAGAAGAAGGCTTCTGAGAAATCAGGGAGAGCTTCTTCGCGTCCCTCTGACTGAAATAATACCAGCCGCTCATGGAGCGAGTCTCGGTCAGACTAGAAAATTGGAATAAGGACCGGAACAAGTTCACGGTCGGAGTCTCGCCCAATCGGCGGATGAACATGATGAACACATGGTGCTACAGTAGTGGCTTGACGTCTGCCGCGCCGGGCGCGGCGTGACAGGTTGACGTCAGCCATAATGATGGCTCTGGCGATGATTAATAGCGCCGATTCTCGAGACTATCAGATTAGATGTCCACCGTTCAATGAAGCCGACCGTTCGTGATCATAACGGTTATTTATGGCGCTTCGTCCCGAGATGCGTCGATTGGTTCTCGGCCGTCGGATAAGCATGGTGGTTTGGATCGCTTAAAGATCATCGGTCAAGAGGCGCAACGGTTCGCAGCTCTGACGCCTCGAATTCCATGTCCATCTGGTAGTGGGAATATCTGGCGACAACTACCATGCACTCACCAAGGAGATCCGATCGTGATGGGGAATTCTTTGAAGACGACAAGACGACGGACGATCGCAACTCATCAGATTCCAAGTATGTCCGAGCGGATCCAGAGTATTTTGGTCGGTATATTTGCACTATCAAATTCCTTGAATCCGACAGCGCAAGGGGCATCTGTTATGTGGGAAAAACATCATCCACTTAAAATCTTACACTTGACATCCATTATCCTTGAAGCCGACCATGAATGATATGGTGCGCTCGGCTTACACCGCTCGGAGTTATAGTCCTGTTAGGGCACGATGCTAGTAGGAGGTATAAACATCTTCGGTTACGTTTCTTGGTCGGAGGTCAGAGTCCTAAGGCAACTAGGTTACGTCAGAGGAGTCCTTCTCTTAGTACGATACAGTGCCGATCATCACGGTCATACGGCCACCCGTGTGGTGACACGTGTCACTCTTGTCATTCACCGACTTGACTTCCTTGGCTACAGTTTCCCACTCCTACTCGGAGTCTATGACCTGGGCGTCCCTCAGAATGACACCTGACAGTCCTATTGGCAATCTACTTTCCTGAGTCCCGATACTTCCATGCTTCTTCCCAATTTCTATAAGTAGAGGACGATCCCTCAAGGTAAGGGACAGACACAATCTCACTATTCACTCTCAATTCTGTCATACGCTCAAACTCTCTCATCGTTCCCCTCTTTCTCTAAACTGGGGATAGCTTCCTGCTATCTCTTGACTGTTTACATTGGGAATCTGACTTAGGCATCGGAGTGCACCCGGGGCTTACTCGCCCAACTCCCTTGTTTAACTTCTGTGATTGCAGGTTGCTCGGATTGCAGACTGGCAGGCGATTTCCAACCGTAACACTGTCCTATAGAATTTTTCTTTAAGTTTTAAAGGAATACACCAATCACACAACACTCCAGACGCACTTCTCCACTTCATCCATCCTATTTTAATCCTCTATGAAACATCATCGTCTATATCACCTTCTTTGTTTATGATTGAACCTAAATACCTAAAATGATCACTTTGTTGTATCTCCTTCTCAAGAATGGTCACCACCTCATTATCCGTCCTTATATGACTAAAGTTACACACCATATACTCCGTCTTCGTTCTACTTATCTTAAAACATTTTTATTCCAATAATGATCTCCATAGCTCCAACTTTGCACTAATCCTTGTTTTTGTCTCATCCACCAAAATAATATCATCAGCGAAAAGCATACACCAAGGAACTTCATCTTGAATGTCTCCGGTTAGATCATCCATAATGAGGGCAAACAAATAAGGACTTAAAGCTAATCCTTAATGTAACCCCATTGTGATTGGGAATTCACGACCTTGACCCCCTACGGTTTTCACACTAGTCACCACATTATAATACAAATCCTTAACTATGTCCACATATTTGCTTGAAATGCATCTCTTCTCTAGTACTTGCCAGATTAACTCCCTAGGGACTGTATCATAAGCCTTTTCTAGATCAATAAAAACCACATGGAGGTCCTTCTTGCTTTCTCTACATCTTTCCATAAGTCTCTTAAGCAAGTAAATAGCCTCTATCGTGGATCTACCTGGCATAAAACCAAATTGGTTCTCCGTAATGGTAGTTTCTTTTCTCAAGCGAGTTTCAATAACTCTCTCCCACAGTTTCATAGCATGACTCATTAGTTTTATGCCTCTGTAGTTAGTGCAACTCTGAATATTACCTTTGTTTTTGTAGATCAAAACCACAATACTTCTCCTCCATTCATTTGGCATTTTTCCTGAGCTCATAATTTTATTGAACTTAGTTAGCCAAGATACTCCATACATTCCTAGGCTCTTCCAAACTTCTATTGGGACCTTATTTAGGCCTGGTGTTTTGCCTACATTCATCCTCCTTAAAGCTTCTTTCATTTCTGTCATCTTAATTTTGCGTATATACCTATGACCCATGATGTTATGGTAGGTAATGTAGCAATCTGGTGCACTATTTATTGAGATGTCTTAATTTAGTAGGCTGTAGAAATAATCGTCCCATCTTTCTTTAATGTCCTTATCCCTTACTAGAACTCTATCATCTGCACTTTTAATACGTCTAACATGGTCTAAATCTCTACTCTTTCTTTCCCTCATCTTAGCTATTTTATAGATAGTTTTTTCTCCAAAGATCTTCATATTTCTTCGCCTTTACTTTTCCCACAATCTTCTTGGCTTCATTTCTAGCAATTCTATATCTTTTTAGATCATCTATATCCTTAGTCTTTTGCCATACCTTAAAACTATCTTTCTTAGCTTTAATGGCTGCTTGAACCCCATCATCCCACCACCAAGACTCTCTAGGAGAATGATATTTTCCTTTCGATACACCTAGAACCTCTTTAGTAACTTTCTTAATACAAGCAATCATCTCATTCCACATTGTATTAATGTCTCCCTCAAAGTTCCGTAATCCTTGTTTAACCACATTATCAGTAAAAAAATTCAAGGTATTTCCTCGTAAGCACCACCACCTTATCCTAGGGCAAAAAACCTGACATTTCCTACTACTTAGCAAAGTGAGACATATATCCAAGACCAATAATCTATATTGAGTGGTTAGACTCTCCCCAAGTATAACTTTACAATCCTTATATAACAATCTATCGAAACTTCTGGTTAGAAATAAATCTATTTGGCTTTTATGATGCCCACTTTTGAAGGTGACTAGATGCTCCTCTCTCTTTTCAAAGTATGTGTTTACGATGGATAAATCATAAGCCACAAAGTCTAAAATTGAGGTCCCTTCCTCATTCCTCACTCCAAAACCATATCCCATGCACATCTTATAACCTCTATGATCTCCCCCTACATGTCCATTCATATCACCCCCTATTATAATATTTTCTCTTTGTTGTAAACCTTGCACTAATCCATCCATGTGTTCCCAAAAATATAGTTTACTATTCGCATCCAATCCTACTTGGGGTGCGTAAGCGCTAATTATATTGACTATCTCTTTCCCCATCACTAACTTGATGGCTATAATCCTATCACCAAATCTTTTCACATCCACCACATTATTCCTTAAATCTTTATCCATTATTATACCTACTCCGTTGCTATTATTTTTATCCCCCGTATACCAAAGTTTAAAGCCATCCAACTCCTTAACTTTTTTACCCTTCCATCTAGTCTCTTGTATGTAAACTATGTTAATCCTTGTTCTCCTCAAAACATCTATCAATTCTAAACTTTTATCCGTTAAAGATCCTATGTTCCAAGATGCTATTTTAATCCTACGCTTATGGACTAGCTTCTTTGCCCACACTTGTCCACGGTGTGAGAACCCTTGCCAGCAGTGGCCCTAGCCAACTTTTCACTGCATTTGGGCAATGCGGTGGCCCTTGCCCATTTTTCGCTACACCATGGACCAAGTGTAACACGTCGTTTACAAAGAACACCCTTGTGAATCCATGAATTGGATTGTACTTAATGGAATAAAAAGTGTTTAAAATAAGGCAATGAAATAGGGGGATACCATGCGGTGCACTGCAGTAGGAGGGACATGCAAGATAACTGACCCAATGTCTTCCTAACCATTTCTCTTTCTAACTTCCTACCAAAAGGAGAATGGAATTTTTAATAGCATCCCTTAGTATTTCAAACTAGAATTTGGAATTTGGATGGGTGGTACCTTCAACATGTTGGCATTAAATTTACAGATTGTAGTTACAATTTTAACATTTTAATGACGAATATATGAAACTTTGCGTGTACATGAAGTATGTGTTCTTTCTCGATGAATTCTACCGCGTGCCACCTCCCGCAGCAATTGGCAAAAGAAAGAAGAAGAAAATTCCCAACCCCATCCTTCAAATTAGTATAAGTTGTAATGACACCGCACATGCTGAACTGGGTCGAGCAGCTAGCTATTCTTTTAACTAAGAGAGAGAGAGAGAGAGAGAGATAAGGATAAATGAAATCACCTTCAAATAAAGACAAAATTCCATCTCACGTTTCACATATCATCATCTCTCCACGCCCGGAAACAAAGCAACAACGAATTTCTCATTTCATATATACAAGCGCGGACAAAAAGATAAAGACAGAAGAATAAAAGTTTCTAACAGCATACGCAAATTGGGTAAAGGGTTAACTATCGAACAGAGTTTACTGGGTACGAATTGACATAGTTTCAACCACTTAAGCGCATCAATTCAGTCTTCGTCTTAATTTTTAACATTCCTCTTTAACATAAAAATGAAAAATGCGTAATCATGGGAACCGAAGCTCAGGAAGTGTTCTGCATCAATCTTGTGTGTGGGAGATAATAAAATGAATGTCAAACTGGAAGACGGAAAATAAAAATGCAGAAACCGAGAAAAAGATGATTGCTTTTGTGCACCTTCAAAATACCCTTAAAAATATTAAAAAGAAGTTTCGTACCTGTATAAAAGAAACTCGAATGATATCACTCCGATCTTCCTCTTCGTCGTTCCGAGTCCTGATGCAAGAAAGCGAGAGATTGGCAGGAGCACCGCCGGTTCCTAGTTATAAACAGAGAGAGGGAGAAAAAAGAGAGAGATTATTGACGGTGGAAGGATGCGCTAGGATACTGTTGGTCCAAATTCAACGCAGTTTTATGCATAATTTATTGATCATCAAGCTTAGAGCCACTAACAAGGTTCTTCGGGGGTAGGCTTCCATCGATTTCGATTCGAATCATAAGTTCATAACTCGGAACCTTAGAAAGTGGTTTTTAAAAAATAATTAAAAAAAAAAAAACAAAAAACAAAAAAAGGGAAAGAAACAAATATTTTCATATGATTTTTTTTTGTTTCCAAAGACTTGTATTTTTTATTTTTTTTTTTTGGGTGAAAAAAAAGACTTGTATTTCGTAATATAAGAATTAAGTTTTATTGATTTTATGTTATTTTATAAATTAAATGAAAAAAAAATAAAAGAAAATTCTTATATTCGATTTTGAAATAGATTACAAGTTTCATAATCAATATTAATCGAAATCGATTGATTGACTCTATTGATTCAATCCGATTTTTTAAACCATAACCACAAAGAGGACAAGCTTAAGTAGTTACACTGGCACATTACAAGTTATGGTACTATAGAACATGTATCGATCGAATATTCGAATTTAATTAGAAACTTGAAACTAGATGAAGTTGGTCCCTTCCCTCAAAAAAATAATAAAAAGAGAGAGAATCCAATTAATTTGGATTTGAATATATTTATTTTGAGTATCTATATAATAAGTATATATTTAGATGGAAAAAAAATTAAATAAGGTTTTTACCATGTTTTGCAATGTTATTTAAGATGTCTTTTAGATATTTGACAAAAAAATAATCCTTCTACACCTACTATGAGTAAATAAATAAATAATATTATGTTTGGATGTTAAGAAAATAAAGATTTTAAAATAATAAAGAGATAGATATTTAAAGTCATCATTGTTTCATTGCTAGTCTTGTCCAATATGCTTTTTTTTTTTCCTTAACATCCAAATGTAGCTCACTTAAAATGTTTGGTGATTGAAATCTAAGGAACAAGATCAATGGGTGAATGCATATGTTCTATCATGTGAAAGTATAATGTGATAATCTAATTGTTTAAAAAAATGCATATCCAGGGCATGAGGCCCATACCACTACAAGGTACACATGCTATTTCCATACTAAAAAATAGTTTAACTAATTAACTCGATATCAAATGCCAATCCAAATTCAATGATTTATCCTCTCATCAATTTTTTGTTTTCTGAATAAGAAATCCTCCCATCTATCATTTTATTTATGTCCATGAATCATTTTATAGTCCTATGCATTTTCTTGGTAATATGAGACCATTTTATTATTTGTTTTGTCACATGATCGACGATGATGCAATTTAAACTTGACATGAGAACCAAAGATTGAATCTATTTATCCATAAATTTGATCCGTAATGACCATGTTTTTGCCCTATAGGATGCAGTCTATCAAAATCACCCCATAAATAAATGGTCTTAGTTCCTATGGACTTGGATCCTCTTATGTCACTCAGTCATATCAATTGTTCATTGGACGGATTGAATTGTTTGGTATACTTGTCGATGCATCTCAGCTCATGATAGAGAATTGATAGGCCAGGCAAGTGGAGAAGATTATTTTTTAATAAGTATATGCTAAATTTTTATTTTTTTAGGTAAAAATGCAAAATTTTTAGTTGAAAAAGCAAAAAGCACCACATTCTCCACTCTCTAGATTCCAGTCCCCAATTTTTCATGTCATATAAAAGCGAACCCAATAAAAAGAAGGAAAAAAAAAAAAAATTCCGGAAAGCTTCACCATACGATCGCAGAGATTCGTAAGCAAGGTAGCGTGGAGGCGTCGGTAAAGCAACAGATAAAGAACACACACAAAGCTTTGAGATACTCGCTTGGGGAGCTCCAATGGCGGAGAAACCGCAACCGGTTCGCGTTCTGTACTGTCCAGTGTGTAGTCTCCCTGCTGAATACTGTGAATTTGGACCGGACTTCGAGAAATGCAAGCCATGGTTGATTGAAAAAGCCCCTGACCTATATCCCAATCTCGTCAAAGGTGAAACCCTTCTTTTATTAGTTTTCCTTGATGTGTTGTTGTTTTGAACCGTAGGAAATATTGAACATCGATCTTCGCTATTGGAATATCGTTCTTCTTGTACCTTCCCCTGTGTTTATATGTCCTTCTATTTAAATTTTTAATAATTTCAGAAGCAAATGACAAGGAAGCTGACAAGGTTTCCGAACAACTCCAATCGGTTGGAATTTCTTCTACTGGCGTTGATGGGTCCGCTCCTGCAGCTCCATCAGGTACTCATTATTTATTTAATCTATTTTATTTATGTATTTCCCTATTTAGCCTTGTTTCCTACCAAATTCACTTGATATTTGATAACCGTCTGGTCTGACTACCAATGTTTGATTCACCTTTTCTTACGATCTCTAACATTCTATTGAAGACTTGATTAACTTAATCTTGGAAAGCTAAAACGACATGCTAACGCATTCTTCTCTTTTGATTAGCAGGCACCTCAACAGCTAAGCAAGAAGAAGTAAAACGTCTTCCTGGAGGGAAGATAAAGAAAAAAGTAAGAGCCTGAATATTTTTCTTCAGCCCGTGAATAATAGTTATAACACAATCTCTTGGCATAACGTATTACACTTATTGTATTTATAAATACCAAGGATGCTTTTTTGGCACGATATATATAATTGCATTATTTTATTTTAATTATTTCCAGGTGTAAAATTGGATGGACGAATCATCATTGTCTTTACCTTCCATGCTTGTTCGGTATTGGTGTATGGCATTAGCTTTTGCACACATCTGAGAGTTGTGACAATGAACTCAAAATGCAGGACGGAATATGATCGCTTTCTTTGTTTAGAAACCACCTGCCACTTATTTGTAGAATGCTTGGTTGTCCAACATCTATGATGGCACTGTGCTTTTGTTTTTGGGTTTCATTGGGCAAAACAGAAGGAGTTTAATGGTGTAATGTTATACTGGCCATTTATATGATTGAGTAAAAATGATATTTCTGGAGAACATGGTCCTGCTGATAGGTTGGGTTCTAGTCATATGGAAAGCAACAAAAGTAAGAATAGTTGATGGAAAATATGGAACTCAGACAATGATGCAGCAATATGTTACTTCCATTATAATTGACTGGTACATGGCAAGTGAGGAGTTTGAATGAATGCTCAATAGAGGTTTTCAAAGACAATGGTCTCAACATTGGATGATTTACAGTGAATGTTAACATGTTTATGTGCTAACTGGATGGCATAAAAGTTACTTGACCTACATTAATGAATTGTTTTATTTATCGGCTAAAATAATCTAGTGTTGATATGGGATGATGAGTAAAAGTTGGGACTAATAATTTAGTTGAACAGTGTCTTACAGGAGTTGTGTTTCAGCATGGAAAATATGGGTTTAAGTTGGAACTTGGGTAGTTTAGAGGTAATGGAGATCTGGTGGTTGGTTGGTTAATGGATTCAAGTTTAAAGTTCTTGAACTGACAGAAAACTGCAACAAGGATTTGGAATTTGTCCCAGGAATGAAAATGGATGCTGGAGAAGAGTAAATTGTCATTTGCAGCTGGTTGTATGAAGTTGAATGGGTTTGAGGTTTTTTTTAAGTTTTTTAGTTGGCAGTCAGTCAGAAAAGGGTTTGGGATTACAGGGAGTTATGGAGATAGTTGAGTATGAAGGTTTAATGGTTTAGAAACTAGGTCAGGGAAACAGAAGCTTTTTTGTTATACAGTGGAAGTTTCTAAACTAAAACACCTATAAAAATTATAACACCATCTTAAGGAGAGAGCTCTTCTCTCTCTCTCTCTCTCTCTCCTTGTCTGTCATTCATCTTTTTCTTCTCTACAGAAATTGAGAACAGATGAACTTTCCTATTGTCTGGACTTGCTTGCTAGTGTTCAACATGTGTGATCACGGCTAGAAAATGAAAAATAGGCGTGTCCTTTTCACGTAGCTCACTCTACTACTTGTTGATGCAAATACCACTAATAACCATGGGATCAATTAGTGCTATGTTCAGAAAAGACTGACTCAAACAGAAATGAGACCCCTAAACAATTTGAGTAGAAGGAACCAACTTAGATCTGGTTGTTAACCGAAAAGTGCAAAATTAATTTTAGAACTCTAAAACAAGAGAAATCAACTAATAACTAAAAGTGCAGCTTCAGACCCATTCTACTTTTAACTCCTCCCCCCAAAAAAGGGTACAAACCTAATGTTATATATTTTTTTTCTTTGATAAGTAATCAATTCATTGAAGGAAAAAAGCTAGAATAGGATAGAGTACAATTGAACAATAATACAACAATAAGAGGAAATGCCAATAGCCAGCAGACTATTAAAAATCTATGCCAAAGGATAGGAACCCAAATACAAAGGGTGTCTAACCACCCATTTGGCCAGCTCACCAGCAATATATATCTTATGTTTGGGGTGCCTAGACTAATGGTTGATGACTGAATGACCAAACTGACCTGAGCTTGTACATCTTTTGAAAGATACCAACTGGAAGGATACAATTCATCTTAATGCATTTTAAAATTTTGATTTGGATAATGTTTGTTTGGATTCAAGACAGACCATCAGAAGCTTTAGAAAGGTTCCAATTGGAAGGATCAGGTTCGACCATCATGTTTCAACATTTTTACGTCATTGGATTGGACCATGGCTGTTCTGTAGCTTTTTAAATCATGGGAACCACTAGACTAGATCAAAGGTCGTGACATCAGACTGCAAGTCTGATGTCGTATCTGTCTGATTTATCCTTCAATTAGTTGTGGTAGATTGGTATGGTATTCTATATTGATGGAGGAATGATATTCTGGATGGATGACTTTTCTAGGACAAGCAAGAAGTTGTTATTGAAAAAGTTGTTCGTAACAAACGCAAATGTGTCACCATGGTCAAAGGACTGGACCTTTTCGGTGAGAAATACTATGTAATCCTTGTCTAGCTTGTAATTCAAAGTTTATTTGGAAGATATCATTTTGATTAACATGTTAATCATTCTTTTATTTCTCAATTTTTTGGGAATAATGTTTCAGGAGTAAAACTGAGTGATGCTTCGAAGAAACTTGGAAAAAAATTTGCTACAGGAGCATCTGTTGTTAAGGTACATAAGAACTTTACACACTTATGTCAACTGTTTCTTGAAGCCTTCTTTCTGGTTATTTCTTATCTATGAACTTTTAAATTGCAGGGACCAACTGAAAAGGAGCAAATTGATGTTCAAGGAGACATATCCTATGATATCGTGGAGTTCATAACAGATACCTGGCCTGATGTAATTCCCTCTGACCATTTTATTTTGTAATATTTCATTCACTGAGTCTCACGTTTTTATGTATAAAGGCTTTTAATTTATTGCTTGATAGAAACTATCCACTGTGCTTCATAACCGTACACATGTTATATGATGGAACTTTCACTCAAAGTGTTGTTAAGATATACATAATTGACATTTTACTGATAACATTATTCATCTCTAAACATTGTCTCCTTGTATGAGTTTTTTCTACAATTTTTAGGTCATCTAAATTGATCAACTGTTCTGCTAGTTCTCTACTTGGATAGACATTTAATGTTTTCTGTGTAACTATGTTTTTATGGCCCATGCTTATGGGCGTAAATTCCACTCATCCATATGGAATTGTTTTACGGGTAAATTTCTCCCACCTCCCTTCTAGGAATCCTAAAAGACTACCACCCCCCAACTTGACTGAAAATATCTCCCACCTCCCATGCTTTTGAAAATAATCTCTCCCATTCAATTTGGTGATGACATTCATCATCACCAATATTTTTTGGACTATTATACCCTCAGATTGACTTAAAAGAGATTCTATCAAAAAATTTAATCGAATTTAATTTTTAAAAAATATATTAAAATATTAAAAAAAGAAAACGTGAGATTTTAATTTACTAAATAGATATAAGGTAATCGAATTTAATTAACTAAAATCGTAAAAAAAACAAAACGTGAGATTTACTTAAACTCTCCCAACTTTCTCTCTCTCCCTCTCTCTTTCTCTCTCTCTCTCTCTCTGTTTCGATTTTTTACTTTCTTCCTTATTTCTCTACAGCTGCTCTCCCTTCTTCAACTCGCCCAAGACCGCCTCATCTTCAACTCGCCGGAGATAACCTCATCTTCAACTCGCCGGAGACCACCGCTGCTGGAGTCCTTTCCCGCCGGTGCTCCTTGTTCTTCAATTTTTTCTTTTTCTTTTCGTTGCTCGTGGGATAAAAAAAAAAAAAAAAAAAAAACACAGAGGGGCTTGGGTTCATCTTGATCTCAAATGGATGGGAACACATCGAATGAAAAGGATGTTGAACGCGTTGATGGAATTGATTGGCAGAGATGGAGCGCAGTGTTTTCAAATGCGTTAATGGCGACGATGGTGATCAACTTGCTTTTAGTGATCCCCACCTTGGCTTTCCGCGTGAGGAGAGAGGAGATCAATGACATTCAAGCACGTGGGACTGGAGTGGCAGAAACCAGACAACGAGCTACGAATCCTGGCCTGCGTGCATGGTCCTTGTCATGTATCGACCATGGCCGGGATCATTGCTGCGTCGACTGGACCTCACAAGGCTATAACCCCTTACGTGATGCACCTGGTTAAGCTCACCTGGAGGAACAGAGCGTACGTGTTGTATCACACAAGAGATGAAAGAGATAGCGGCTACGACGAGCATTATGGTGGGAACGATGCAGTGGAGATCTGCCATGGCATCAATGCGTTAGCTGCCGAGACGGGCATCATAGGTTCGACATCCTTTTCATTCGATATGTTCCCATCCAATTTGAGATCAAGATGAACCCAGCCCCCTCTGTTTTTTTTTAACCCACAAACAACGAAAAGAAAAAGAAAAAAATTGAAGAACACGAAGCTGCGGCAAGAAAGAAATAGGGATAGAGAAAAAGAAAGAGATAGAGAGAAAGGGGGAGAGAAAGAAGATACTTGCGGTTAATGGTCTCTGTGATTTAGGGTTTCTCGAAATGAAGAACAAGGAGCAGTGGCAGACTCTAGTAGCGGCGGTCTCTGGCGAGTTGAAGATGAGGTGGTCTCCGGGTGAGTTGAAAATGAGGTGGTCTTCGGCGAGTTGAAGAAGGGAGAGCAGCGGTAGAGAGAAAGAGTTGGGAGAGTTTTAGTAAATCTCACGTTTTTTTTTTTTTTTTTTGAGATTTTAGTTAAATAAATTCGATTACTCTAAATCTATTTAGTAAACTAAAATCCCACATTTTCTTTTTTTAAATTAAATTTGATTAATTTTTTTTTAATAAAATCTCTTTTAAGTCAATTTGAGGGTACAATAGTCCAAAAATATTGGTGATGTTGAATGTCATCACCAAATTGAATGGAAGAGATTATTTTCAAAAGCAGGGGAGGTGGGAGACATTTTCAGTCAAGTTGGGGGGGTGATATAGGATTCCTAGAGGGGAGGTGGGAGAAATTTACCCTTGTTTTACAGGTTTTCCTGGTTGTTTTTTTGTGCTTGCTATTGATTGTCTCATCTGTGGATAGACACAAATTAATATGTTATGTGGCTATTGTTTCTGGCCATTGATCATGGGCATAATCTGCAGACTCATGTAAAATGTATTGGTTTGTTTGGGTGTTTATTTTCTGCTTATACACTTGCATAATGCATTCCTCTTGTGACATATGTAGATGATAATCTGTATTGTTACAGTGGCTGTTGCTGTATTCCTCCAATTATATATTTTTATCCTTTTTGGAGCTTCACGTTCCAGTGCAGTCATCATGTTCCTTTTTTTTTTTTTTTTTTTTTTTTTTTTTTCTTTTGGGTGGGGGGATATGGGAGTGGTGAGGGGGTTTTGTTTTTGTTTCAGTCAGGTATCGTCTGTTGTGCCATTTTCTCTTCTTCTTGCTCATGATTTTTGTTACTAAATCATAGAAAATAATCACCAGTAAGTAGAAGTCAGATCCTAGAGAAAGAGGACCTGCAGTAGTGGTGAAGAAAGAGGAATAAGAAAGAAAGGAAGAAAATAACCCAATATCCCCATAATATACTTATAAGAGGTAAAAATTGTAAAATTATAAGTAACTCCCTGACTAATGACTAATTTTTCTTAGGCCCCTGATTGTAATTTTATTACAAATACACCCATATGATACAATGTACTACACTTCTTAACACTCCCCCTTCAAGCTGAAGCATAAATGTCATTCAGGCCCAGCTTGGAACAATTTTGGAGAAACAAGGCCTTAGTCATTTGACCAAGTTGATTTGCAGCGCTAACAAATGTAGTATATAATCTTCTGTATATAGCATTTCTCACAAAGTGACAATCAATTGCAATTTGTTTTGTCATCTCTTGAAAAACTGGATTGATAGGAATATAAATCATTGCTTGATTGTCACAAAACATCTCCATAGGCCTATTAAGAAATCTCAATTCTTGCGTAGTAGACTTTAACCACATCAACTTGCAAGCTCTGTGAGCCATAGATCAAAACTCAGCCTCGACACTTGATGTAACCTCAATTGTTTGCTTTTTATTCCTCTATGTAACAATTTACCACCAATGAAGGTACAAATGTACAATAACCAGCCAGTTGTAGACCTATCAGCCTCAGATCTAGCCAAATTTGCAATATCAAGATGTCATGGGGTCTATAGATCAAATCTTTCCCTGAGGCACCCTTAAGGTACCAAAGAATGCGAAATGCTGCCTCCCAACGAACTTGTTTAGGACTGTCTGTAAACTGACTGATAACACCAATAGCAGAAGACAGATCATGTCTGCTAACAATCAGGCTGACAAGCTTGCCATCCAATCTCCTATACTGGTGTTTATTTTCACAAGTTTTACCTTCACCACTTCCAAACTAAACTTAAGGATCCATCGGGTGTATCCATTGGTTTAGCAGCTAACAACCTACTCTGAGTATGAAGATCTATCACGTTCTTTCTCTGTGACAAGTTAATACCTTTGTTTATTCAAACAACTTTAGTAACTAAAAAATGATGGAGAGAACCCAAGTTCTTTATTTGAAAATGTTTATGTAAATACACTTTAACATCTTCAATACCATCAAGATCTTTTCGAAAAAGAATAATATCATCTACGTACACAACCAACACCACAATCTTTGATTCCTGTTGCCGAAGTTAGAGTAACGCTACTGAAAACCTTATTCAACAAAAACCTTACTGAACTTATCAACCTAGGCTTGCGGAGACTGCTTCAGACTATCAATAGCCTTCAAAAGGTTACACACCTTTCCAGCATTCTCCTCCTGAGCAACATACCCAGGATGTTGCTCCAAATAAACCTCTTCAAACAAATCATCATAGAGAAAAGCATTCTTAATATCAAGTTAAATCAAAAGCCAGCCCATGTTAACAACAATGGAGATAAGCACAAAAACAGAATGAAGATGAGCAATCGGGAAAAGGTTTCAAAGTAATCAACACCTTATGTCTAAGTATAGCGCTTAGCAGCCAGCTGAGCTTTGAGCCTCTCAACAGTATTGTCAGGATTATGGTTAATGACATACGCCCAATGACACCGCACAAGTTCCTTACCTGGAGGCAAGTTCACCAAATCTCATGTACCACGACTTATAACAGCATCCATCTTCCATTCATAGCATGTTTCCATCCAGGTTGAGAAAGTGCTTCCTGAGAAGTGTTAGGAATAGAAACAAAAGACATTGATAAGGCAAAGGTACGAATAGAAGAAGGAAGATGATAAACATACACAGAATTAGTAATAGCATAACTTTTGAGTACAGGAATGAATACCTTTCGAACAGGAAAGGAAAATCAATATTATTAGTAGGATGAGGAGGAGCTCCTGATGAGGTACCACCATACCAGAAGGAGAGGACAGTAGAGAGGTAGCCTCATGAGGAGGTTTAGGATGCTGTGTATACACTTGCATAGGATTCGAAGATCTACCAGTAGGAGGAACAACTTTGGAGATGACATCAATAAGAGGAACCAACAAAGGCATAGGTGTTGGAGCCACAGAAGGAGGATTAGATTCAAAAAATGAACTATCTCCTCTTCCTAAAATTACCCCCTTTCTTGCAAGTTATTCCATCTTGTCCTTTCCTTACATTTGCTTCCAAGTTTGCTCCTTTTCTGTAATTTTAATTCTGGCCTTATCGCAACTCTTATTTGCTTACCAAACACAGTCCTAGACCTCTCTAGGAATTATGAAATTGCAATCATTAACATTATTTTATCGTATATTGTTCGTGGAGGGCCCATAGTGATCCCAAATAGGGTTTTTGCATTCCGGGACTGCCTCACCTGCCCTAGCTATTTTCTCTCTAGTGATTTTGTTTGTTTCCTGATTTGCTGTATGCTAATCAGATTTCTAGTTTCTGTTTCAAAATCTTAAAAGATGGAATAACTTAGTGTAGCTGAAATGAGGATGTTGAGATGGATGTGTGGTAAAACTAGGAAGGATAAGGTAAGGAATGATCATACTAGAGCTGATTTGGGAGTAGCGTCGATACATGATAAACTACGAGAAAACCGTTTGATATGGTATGACCATGTTCAATGGAGGCTGTTAAATGCTCCTGTACGGAGGAGTGATTTGATTCAGATTAAAGGATCTAAAAGAACTAGGGACAGACCTAAGATAACCCTATGGGAGGTGGTGAAGAAAAACATGCATAACTTAGGCCATAACTTAGGCCTTAGGCCATAACTTAGGCCTTGTTTCAAGTATGACATCGAACAAAGCTGATTGGAGGACAAGAATCCATGTAGCTGACCCCATTTAGTTGGGATAAGGCCTTGTTGTTGTTGTTGTATATGGTTCTGATTTCATGTTTAGGCTAGGGCTCTGCTGAAATTGGTTCTAATTTTAATAGCAAATCTGAATTCTGTTCTTGGTTTAATTCTTCTGATAAATCAACTCTGAGATTCATCTTTAGAATCCTGTTTTGACATTTGAATCTTTGCTTATCATTTTCTCTGGATTTCTGGGTTTTCAAGATTTCTTTCTCCAGAGGGATTCCTCAATCCTTGGAATCCACCTGTTGGATTTCCATCAGATTTCTCAGACCTGATGTACCTATTAATTTGAGCAATCTACCCAAATTTTCATGGCAATCCAAATTGTTTTGTTCAACTTAATAAACTTTTCTCCTAATCAAGTTTTGTCCTTTTTTTCCTGTGATCCTGTTGCAAGCTGATCTACCACTAGATCTCACTGGTTCGGGATTAGCACTGCAAAAGCCTTCTATCATTTTCTGTCAACAATATTGTGGTGGTTAATTTTATCGATTTTCAGGCATGTAGAGGACTTTCCATCTCCAGTTTATGAGGATAAATTAATATCATTAAGGAAAGATTTTTTCAAGACCACAGTTTCTTCAACACACTAGACAATAAAAATTGGCTGTTACATTGCATCAAAAACACCTAAAGTAGAACTATCAACTCCTGTTTCTTCAGAATTGAAAATTGGAGCCGTGATTTCATAGACCAACTATAAAGAAGCAACCCTATATGGAAGCTATGGAGTTAAATTTTGGGAGACACAAAATTAGTGTAGCTGAGATGAGGATGTTGAGATTGATGAGTGGTAAAACTAGAAAAGATAAAATAAAAATGAAAATTTTGAGGTGATCTAAGAGCCGTCCTGATAGGAGATAAGTTGAAGGAGTGTCAGTTAATATGTTATGGAGTATGGATTTTTGCAGTGGAAACTTTTGAGTGCAGCGGTAAGGAAGAGTGATATGACACATTAGAGGGATTAAAAGATAGATCAAAAGTGACTTGCGAAGTAGTAGTGACAAAAAATATGAATAGCCTAGGCTTGACAACTAAAATGACCTTAAATAGAGTTGAATGTCAGACAAATATTCTTGTAGCTGACCCCATTTACTTTAAAAAAAAAGTTTGTTTTAGGTTCAGTTGGATGCTTGGATAAGTGGCACTTGTTTATGGTGGTTTTAGGAGTTGGGAGTTAGTGATGCACGGCATTTTATATGTTTCTTGATGTCTTTTTTTAGTTATGGTGGTTGGTCATTGAATGGATAGCAATTAAACTTCTGCTTCATGGTGGCCATTAGCATGATTACCATGCTAATGCGTTAATATGCTGCGATTGTTGATTGGACCTAACACTGAACTTGTAATCCAAAAAGGGAAAAGGAATTATATACTCTGAATAAATTTGTGCTCTGACATGAAAAGTGTTATGCTTCTTGTAAGTCCACTTCACACTCTGACCTAAGAAAAACTCTGGAGCATCATTTGGAGATTAACTTTATAAGTGCAACTATGATCATTTGATTTATGTTACATGAACAACTTGTACCAGGGGCAGGAGATAGCTTTGTTTGAGTGCTCACA
This sequence comes from Protea cynaroides, assembly GCA_028583415.1. Taxonomy (NCBI): domain Eukaryota; kingdom Viridiplantae; phylum Streptophyta; class Magnoliopsida; order Proteales; family Proteaceae; genus Protea; species Protea cynaroides. The sequence continues at coordinate 112,317,576 of CM053276.1, forward strand.
ATGCTGTGCCTGCAAATTGTAGTGGAGCTAGAATTACCCTTATGACTATATTGGTCCTTGTTGTTTTTAATACTGCGTCCAAATATACAAGTTTCTATGTTAGTTCTCATTTTTCATGGTTTTTGGGTGGCTGGTAAGATTTATTGCCTTGCTAGAACTTTGCAGTCCTGATCTGGCTAGTTTTCTTTTATCCATCCAGACATTTTGTAGACGCTAAATTGATGTCTTTTTCTCTGCCTTTTTCAGGTGCCAGAAACAGCTATTTATTTCATTGAAGATGGCAGAAAGGTGCCTGCTGCATAAGTTGGTGTCATAAGAAGAATGTTGGTGCTGATTTTTGAAAAAAGGGCATTAGGTTTTCCATTCTAGATGGGTAACTTCTCACACATTTTAGTGTGATTCTATTGAAACTGGGCACTTAATGACCCAGAAAAAAATTTGAGAATGGAGTAGAAAGGTCAAATAGTAAAGTTCCAAGAGGTGGGATGTCATAATTGGTTAGAAACCTTGTCTTTAACCTTATTGGAGATCAATATGTTTTTGTAGTTGGAAATGTGTGTAGAAACGTGATGGATGTCTCATCTTCTGTGCATAGTTTTGAGATCTTTTATCCCGTGGTATTTCTTGGAATGTGGTTGATCGAAAACTTCCCAAAACGCATTTTTCAAGTTTTGGCCATGGTTTTTATTTCTTCACCCATGGTCATCACTGTCTGGATGGGGAACACTGTTTCTCTGCTGCCGGTCATTATCTGGGAAATGAATATCTGAATTAACAGCAAAATCACCTCCTTGTTAAATTTGTATTGTCCAGTTTGCAGATGGTCTTTGGATCCTGTGCAGTACAAATCCGATTCTGTTGCATATAGAACAATCTAAGGTTGGTAAGTCTTGTCTCTTTCAAAACCCTTTGACTCAGTTTGGGTGAAGGGGAATTGAAGGGAAGGGAAGTGAATTTTTAATTTAAATTTTTTTTTTTTACAGTTGTAACATAATATGATTGTATTATTTATTTAAAATTTTTAATATATTTAATAATGATATTTATAAGATGTAAAATTTATTTTATTTTTCAAATTAAATGGATTTGGATGTAAAATGAAATGTAAATTAATAATTAAATATAGAATAATTTAGAATTAATTACATTAATGTGCTAGTATATATTCTAATTATTATAGAAGTTTGTATTAAAATTTATAATTTTCATTTTATTTTCTTCAATTTTCCGTACAACCAAACAAAACCTTGAAAATGACACGAAACTGTGAGCTGTGATGAGCTGTGAATTTAAAGGCATTTCTTTAACGTGCATGAATAAGGGTAGTATTACGTTAGTCTTCAATAGCTAGCTATGGTCTACAGACAGGTGTAGCAGGGGAGGCGAGGCGAGGAGGCTGGGGCCTCACTCAAATGAATATTCCCATGACTATCCGTACAGGACAATTTAGTGACTGATGTTGATGTTGTCTTGTCTGGACACACGTTGATCATATTATAAATACAGCAGCTAGGAGAAATTACAAAAAAAAAAAAAAAAAGGGTCGGTCTTGAAGCAGAGGGTGCAGAACTTTCTGGCAAAGGACTAGATCGATCAGGACTCGACGAAAAAAACCAAATTAAAGGAGGTTGGGAATTAAAGAAGATCACATGATGAATCCAATCGGGACCGCAAGCTGATGCTGCTTCCTGTCAGCCACTTAATGCATTGCAGTGTTTGATTCTGTAGTTCCTTTCTTTTCCTCTACATGCAATATCATATTTTTCCATGCAACCAAATCAATCAAAGACACCATATCTCTCTTCCTACCTTCAACTGCTTCACAACAATTCACATGTTCTCTGTACTTTGACCACGTGATCGGCTGTCCATGGCTCTCTGTCCCACCAAGATCTCCAGTATATTGCACTACTAACTCCCCTCCCCCATATTTACTTGGACTTCCTTATGCTCTCTCTCTCTCTCTCTCTCTCTCTCTCTCTCTCTCTCTCTCTCTCTGCATGTGAAGTGCATAGTGGCATAGTGAAAGTACAGAGACAAGCTTGACATCTTTACCTGGTGCATGTGTAAAACTAGTACCATATCATCACTGTTTAGACAGGTAAGAACTGAGAAGATTTACATACACATATCCTTTGTTAATGGGTCCTACATTTGATACTCTTAAGATCCAGAGTCAAAGATATGATCCTCTCTAATTGCAATTATCCTTCTTCTAGTCATAATTCTTGCTCCCACCTTTTTCATGACCGGTCTGGTTATGTCAAGTTCTAATCTTTTTTTCTTTGTACATGATCAGGAAGATTTGGCATCCATTAATTATAAAAGAAAAGTGATTCCATTTGACACGACTGATTCTACTGTCAAAGAAATGTGAACATTAAAATTATTGACCTGTACAAAACTAGAATCCAATTTAATATCTAGGAGACAATGACACTACAACAAACATAAGAAATAAAAAGATCTTGGCAGGTCATTGGATTTTTTTTCCAAACAAAATCTTAGTATTGAACATGCCTATGTTTACTTCTCCCATCTTATAGATTTTCGAATCTATAGGTTGGATTTGTACTTTCGGATATCAAATACATATTTATAGGATTGAATAATTTTATGAAATGCAACTATATATATGCTTAATTAATTTAATATATGAAACTAAAAACATTCTTAGTAAGTCCATAAACATTGGTGTAAGTGTCATGGATAAAAAGTGTTCTTGAAAAATTTTCATCCCAAAAAGTTTGAACTAAATAGGTAAAGAAACTCTAAAATATAATCGGGGTGGGACTAAACTCTCACCAATTCCAAAATCATCATTACTGATATGTTTGTGTTGCTCTTACGAACTAAGTCATACACTACTAACCCAACTAATGTCTCATACACTACTAACCCAACTAATGTCTCCATGGGCATGAACTGATGCATGAGACACATCCATCTAATCTACTTCATGTATTAAGTTAATCTTCTTTAATTCCTCATAAGATAGGTTCAAGACTTATTGCAAGTAGTCCTTAATTAGCATAGTTACCATTACTGAAAGTAGGGGTGTCAATCGATCAGTTTTGATCGGGCTTAGTTGGTTTTTGGTTATTTAACCTCTCGCACCTAACCTACCTATTTGGCTCTTTGGGCTTCAAAAGCTAGGCATGAACATGTTTTTATTCCATCGGTTGGTTTCTGGTCCATAATCGGGCTCATGCTAAACGAGCTAATACCGAAATGATTATAGATATTTTCTTGTGGGATTGTAAAAGTTTCTTATTGGGTTTTGAATCCATAATTGTTCTTTTGTTATAGATTAGACACTTCCTTATAGGATTGTAAAAACTTTTATTGAGTTTGCGATCACCCATGTGGAAGAAAACGAAGATATAAGAAATGAGTAGAAGACTCAAGAAATGAAAGAGAATAAGAGACGTTCTATCATTTTAGGTTTTTAGCTTTATGGTTGTATTAGTTTAAAAGGTATATTTGATTCGTTCGGTCAGTTCGATTGGACAACAATCTTACTCCGTGAACATTTGTTTAGCAATCGATCCGGACCTAAACCTGACAAGTTTAATTACAGGGTCAATCTGGTTTTGGGATTTGGTCATGCGAAGATTTAGAGTCCCTACATTAATCACCAGCCTTGGTATCGCTGTAAGATTACTCCATTATGATCTGATGGACATTAGCTCAAATCTGAAAACAATCCCTCTCCAAAATAGAGGTAAAAGTCTAAAGTGAGATAAGGGTGTGCACGTTAGCTCCTACCCAGACCTCAAACAGTAGAAACGTTGTACAGTGGGTAAGCTTTCTTTTTTTATGAAGATTCAGAGACAACTACAGTGCGGATTAGAAAAAGAAGGGTGGGTTGACGTAGAATTAAGACACAAAAACAGTAAGTATGTAATTAGTTGGTTTGACGTTTCAGACCTGCCTGCAGGCTTAATCAAATACAAATCAAATCTGAAATGAAGAAAAATCAACTATTGTCTCCATCTCCAAGACTCCAACTCAACGTCGTTAACAACAGAAAAGATTTCAGACAGAACAAAAGCTTATTGATTTTGATAGATGCAAAGGAAAATCTTTTCAAATCAATCAAAAAGACAAAGGAAATCTTCAAAGAAATATCGAAGACCCCCCAATTCCCCCAATTGGAATTTATATACCAAACTCTGACCCAGAAGCATCCTTAAAAAGGTAACAAGACAGTCCCCTTCTTCCTCACAAGCATCCATGAGTTCATGAATCATGAGTCCCATGATGCATCATGTGTTCATCCCAATCCCTTGAGGATTCAGACGGTTGTGATCTAAGGGGTTCTTTTTTTGGGCCCACAAGAAAGGAAAAACTGTGGGATCGTTTGGTAATCATCCCAAAATTCCCCACTGAATAAATCAGTTGTTTGACAGATGGATACGATTTTGTTGTCTGGTTCGATCCGTATCTTTGAAAAAACAAAAATATGTAAGCAGGACGTCGTTTGCGAAACGGACGTCAAGATTTCCTCTCTGCAACCCAAGATTTCATCCTCCTTTAATTCCATGCAATCCTTTTTCTCTTCAATTGAGGATAAATACCCCTCAACTCAAGAAGCTATCATCTCTCTCTCTCTCTCTCTCTCTCTCTCTCTCTCTCTCTCTCTCTCTCTCTCTCTCTCTAATATGGATAAAATAAGTAAGAGTTGTTTCATGGTAATATTCTTTGTAATAAGTATGATGGGGAAGCTAAGGAAGCCATGGCCTTTTTCATTGCCATGGGAGCTAAAATCACTAGACATCGCTTCTAAACTTCGGTTTGATCCAGAAGCCATTAAAATGGCCTCTACTGATTACGGGAAAGTAACTCGACTGGTCCCTGCTGGGGTTCTCTATCCTTCTTCTGAGGAAGATATAGTAGAGCTCATAAGATGTTCATATGGTTCTTCATCTTCTCCTTTTAGTATTGCAGCGAGGGGTGAGGGTCATTCTGTTAGGGGTCAGGCCATGGTTGCAGATGGGGTTGTTATAAATATGAGAGCTTTGAGTAATAATGATGGAAGAATTCATGTTTATGGTGGGTCCGGTTATTGGTATGCTGACGTGGGTGGAGAGCAGCTTTGGATCGATGTATTGAATGCAACTTTGGATCACGGGGTTGCACCCAGGTCTTGGACAGATTATTTGTATCTCACTGTTGGAGGAACCCTCTCTAATGCTGGCATCAGTGGCCAATCCTTTCTTCATGGCCCTCAGATTACCAACGTTTATGAAATGGACGTTGTCACTGGTATACTATATATATATATATATATATATATTATTCTCTTCTCTTCATGACCGGATTTTTGTTTTGATAATCATTATTGATCAAATGAACATGCAGGACGAGGTGAGACGATGACCTGCTCTAAACACATGAACTCGGAGTTGTTTTATGCCGTTCTGGGAGGATTTGGCCAGTTTGGGATAATCACAAGAGCGAGGATTGCACTAGATCCGGCCCCAACCAGGGTAATGCATACGTAGTGCAGTGCATGCATGCTTGACATTTTTCTTGATGTAACCGGGTCGGTTACATGTGGTCAAAATTGAAATTAAAGGTGTTGATGTTTGGTTATTTCTGATGCAGAAATATTGTTATCTCATCTGTGTTTGATAAATAATGGTTGCAGGTGAAGTGGGTACGTATGATTTACATTGATTTCTCTGCATTCACAAGTGACCAAGAGCATCTTATAACATTCAACGAAGGGCAAGCAGGGAAGAAGGGTCTGGATTACGTGGAAGGTTTTCTGTTAATGTCCCAGAGTCCTGCTAATAATTGGAGGTCCTCATCATTCTTCTCCCACACTGACTATTCCAGGATTACTTCCCTAGCAACCCAACATGGTGTCCTTTATTGCTTAGAAGTGGCCAAGTATTACGACCCTTTCTCTGTCGATACTGTTGATAAGGTATATATATATATAAATGTCCATCTTTAATTTACCTACTTACATTCATTTCTTCATTCGATCTTTCTTTTTGTATAGTTTTCATAATTTATAGGAGAGAATCCAGATGTTTAGGGACTGTAAATTATTTGATAGTCGATGTAAGACTAAATTCCCAACAATCTTCGTAGTGCGTGGCAGTGTAGTGCGTGGCAGTACGTATTGCTAACACGTGAAAACCGTGGAGACAGTAAAATCTGCTTTGTTACTGATAAAATTTTCATTCTAGAAGTTTGAATTGACAGGTTGAGGGACTCTCAATGTATAAGGGTAGGGCAGCAGCAGGGTTGGGCTGGGTCAGATTTTCCCCAAGTCTCCTTTAGCCGAGCCTAGGCCCGGCCTGAACCTAATTCAAGGCCTGAAAATTTCAACGCTGACCGCCTTCAAGGCCAGGCCTGGCCAGACTAATTGACCTTGCACATGGGGAGGGGGAGGGGGAGGGGGAGGGGGAGAAGCACGGGTTGGGTTTTTGACTTCTTGGGATAAGCTGTCAACCAAGCGTTAACTAGTTCAAGGAGAAAGAAAAGAAAGAAAAAAAAAAAATAAAGAACAAGAGGAGCAGGAAGAAGAAGACAACGAACAATATCGAGCTGGTCGAGACCAAGCCAACAGGACCAAACTTACACCACTAATATAATTATTAATCGCTGTAGGAGTTAGGACTGAACTCTCAACACTTTTTAAATAATGTAATCTTGATTATGATTTTAACAATTCCTTTTTCAGGAATTAGCAGAGATGTTGGTCAAAGGGTTGAGCTTCATCCCGGGTCTCATTTTCACCAAAGATGTATCCTATGTAGATTTCCTGAATAGGGTTCGAAGTGGAGAACTAAAGCTTCGTTCAAAAGAACTTTGGGACGTCCCTCATCCATGGCTTAATCTCTTCGTACCCAAATCTCGAATCTTAGACTTTGATGCAGGTGTTTTCAAGGGTATCCTTCAACAAAACCCTGACACCAACGGCCCCATCCTTGTCTACCCCATGATTCGAAGCAAGTGAGTAGTAATTAAGAATTAATGAAGAACCAATATTATGAATTACCTAGTTTTGTTCTGAACTGATCTATTTGTATCTGCAGGTGGGATGATAGGATGTCAGCAGTCATACCAGATGAAGATATCTTCTACTCTATTGGACTACTGAAATCAAGTTATACAAATGGAAGCACAGATCATCATTTAGAGCTGGAAGACCAGAACAGGAAGATACTAGAGTTTTGTGAAGAGGCTGGGATTATGTTGAAGCAATATCTTCCAAATTACAGGACCAAGGGAGAGTGGATGAATCATTTTGGCCCTAAATGGGAGGTGTTCAAAGAAAGGAAGGACAAGTTTGATCCATTAGCGATACTGTCCCCAGGTCAAAGGATTTTTAATGTTCATGGATAATTCATCAAATTATAGCACGTTGATGATTTGGAGAAACAGTGAACCACACAATTGAAAGAGATGGATAATTCATCAAATTAAAAGTATATACAGTGTTCATGTATAGGTTGGTTCTTGTAGCTGTTGTAGGCTTTTTTGTTTCACTCAATAATTATAAGCACCTGTATTTTATTAAAATAAATAAATAAATAAATAAATAAGCACTTGTAGCTGCAAATCTTCCAATCCTGCTAAAAAAAATGCCCAAATCTGACTTCATTAGTAAAAAAATTATTTTTGGATAGGAAAGCATTTATTAAGAAACACATTTAAAAAAATTAAATGGGAGAAGTATGAATGATGCTGATATTCTATGGGGGTATTTAGAACAGATCCGTTTAATTGACACCGACTTGTGCCCATGGTTTATTGATGTCAATCTCTTTTCATGGACCAATATCATTGGATTGTTAAAGAAACCTCAAAATATAGCATAATATATTTGTATTTGTTTGTTGACACCGGATTATTGTTAATAAGAATATTTCATTTATAATATGTAAATTTTTTTATTGTCCTTTATTTTATTTATAAAAAAAAAACCTAAGTCAAGGGAAAAAAAAAAAAGGTTTCTAAATAAATTAAAAATAATTTACCATTTATATCTTCTTCTTTTTTTATACAGAATTATTTCATTATCAATATGTTATTGTCCGTGATTTGACCCCTTAGAGTGGTGTCCAAAAAAAAAAGAAAAAAAAAAGCTGGAAAATAAAGGTGGGATACAATCCAAGACTAAGACTAGGCAATAACCAGTGGTAGGGCATAAAATGGGAAGGTGGGATTACAATCCAAGAATAGGCAACAACCAGTGGTAGCGGGCATAAAATGGGATGGTGCAGAGCTGAGATCCACTCCGAGATGAATCCATAATCCGGATTTGGATTTTGAGTTTAGGCAAGGCGAGCAGGTTTAGGTTTGGCAAGAAGAGCCTGAAGTGGCAAAAGGGCCTATATAACTTTGATAGAGAAGAAACCAACTTAGACTTTAATACTCAAGTGTGATCCATTTACATGGTCCATTCATTAGAATTTTGAGTCCGATTCAGATTCATAATCATGTACATGGATATGATTTGGATCTGGATATTTTAGTGGGTAAGTAATCTAGTTTGGATTCAGGTAAATCCGACCCAAACCTGGACTGTTCCATCCCATTTAGTATACAAGCTATTAAAAGGGAATGGTGTTTAGTCACGTGGTGTTATGGTTGGGAGATAGGTCATCAAATTTAACAAGTAATCAATCCAAATAACTGAAAGTAGAGAGCCTGATGGAAAGATATATAAAGCATGATGGAAAGATATATAATAATAGGTGTGAAGGAAATAATTTCCCAAAGGCTCAATTTGTTTCCTTATGGAAAGGTGGAAAAGAAAAATTTTCCCCCTAAAAACAACATATTTTTTTCACAGTTTGTTTACCCTAAAGTGCAATATATGTAGGAATTGAAAAAATGGAAAATTTTTTTACAATAAACAAACGGGGCCAAAAGTGACATACAAAGAAAAACTCGGAGGCCATCATTTTCTCTGGTTAGGTAATTACCATAGTCTACCAAAAGTTTGCCCACACATAGTCGTCAAAACCCTAAACCTACATAGTTACTTAATGTTTCATAGACAACTTGCCAAATTAGAACCTCCTTAATGACCCAAAATATTTACTATATGGCAGGTCATTGGGCCCTAGTATTTGTGGGTGGATGGGAAGATCCCATGGTTTCTTATCTATATGTCAAGTTTCAGTTTAAAAGAACTTAAAAATTAGCACCAATGAAAAAAAAAAAAAAAAACATGAAAATCTAAGAATAAAGTGGAGTACTACATGTAACTTACATGCTTATTGAAACATATACAGCCATACAGGTGCATGAATATTCATGGAAAGATATTTGATTGAATTTGAATGTAAAATTTAACACCTTGCTCCATAATCTAATTTTAGAATTTACCATATCATCTTGTCCCATGACAGAATTATATAAACCCGTTAGAAGATAATTTCCCCAGTAATTTCTTTATGCCTTTTCTTTTAAATTATAACTCTAAGATTTCAATGGTTTTTTTTTTTTTTTTTTTTTTTTTTGGTATGAAATGAATTAGGACACAGTTTACAAAAAATTTCAGTATAAAAAAATGAATTAGGACACTAAAACGTGTGATTTGGATCCTCTTCTGTAGTCTAGTCGCACAAGTATTCCGTCGGACCGACTGAGATGCTTGACACACATACCAATGCATCCCGATTTTCCAATGAACGACTAAGGGTTGGATGACATGAGAAGATCTTTTTTTCCTACAACATTGGATGAACTCAAAAAACCAAAATGAATATCTATTTCTCCCCTGTGGAATTCACTTCTCTCCTTCCAAAAGAGGAAAGGGAGCCTTTGGGTTTGAGGACTAGTCAGTCAGAAGGCCTCATCTTGTATAATAAACCTACGCGAGAGGAGGAAAAAAAAAAGACAATAAAAATGCATGATATAATATGCCAAGTTTGAGTAATTAATTAGTTGATTGGTGACATGCCTTCGGTGTTATATATATGGATAAAATCCTCTTCTATTGCCTAATCTGTCAGTCATCCATCGGATAAGTTGGAATGCATTGGCATATTCGATGAACGATTGATACAACTGACGATAGGAGATGATACTGGTCTAACGTTATATTGTATTGCTCACATTAATGTCTTATTAGAAAAGAGTACCCTTTGTATAATTTTACCACAAAAGGGGAATATAAATTATTATTATTATTGTCATAGATTTATGTTATTCTAGTTAAACATCATAAGATATCTATATTACCATGTAGAAAGATGATATGTTTATTTTAATTGTTGGATAAAGAGTATATAGTCTAGATTAGCCACATGTCAAATTTCAAAATCTAATTTAATCAAATACCTCATTTGTATTGATATAAATCCTATGCATGTCCATGCATATGTACCAACATTATTGTTAAGTTCCCAATATGAATGATAATAGATGATTTAGATTTTAAAAGTCCGTAAAAAAATAAATGATTCAAATTTATGTTGTGATTTTTAAAATATTACTTTCTTTTGTTAGATGATTAACTTTTCAGAAAAAAAAAATCATACTATTAACAATGATTAATATCTTATCCACAAACAACTACAAATGAGGTTAGATTTCGAAACATTCCGAATCCCAGCTCTTAATGTGGCAGATTCTTTATATCAGAAAGGAAAAATGTCTCTAGACAACTAGATCGAAAATTTAAAATGAAACAAACAAAGCGTTGAAAAATCAAATATTGTAGTTTTATTTTTTTTTCCTTTTTCCCTTACATTTATTGTTGTCGTAAAACTTTAAAAAATCCTCTTTTTTTTTCGGTAAAAAAACTTTAAAAAATCATTGGATTATTTAAAAAAGGGTTGTGATTTGTGTAACCTCATGTGGTTACAGAAGCTTGTCTTTATATAAAACTGCCTTTCTTCTTACAATAGAGAACATTTTTTTCAATCGCAAGTGTATAAATGGTAATATAGAAATTTGTATCATACAATGATGTCATTAAATCTTTGTCTTATATGATCCATATCTATTGTGATCATGGTTTTAATTTGTATTAGAATATAATGGGAATTGGTATTGGATATAGGTATCAGTCAACTATCGATCAACTAGTTTGCTGACATGACATATCTTTATCTATCGGTTAAGTATCAATATTAATGAGATTTCAATCAAGTATCGATATCCATTTTGATTTAGTCAATCGTTTCGTATCCATAAACCTAAAACCGCAAATTGTGAAGAGTAAAAATTCACATCCATAATATAAGAAAAAAGAAAAAAGAAAAAAAAAGAAAGAAGGATCTAAAAGCTATAGGGGCAATATTGGAAGTGAAATCTTTATCAGTCTAAAATTTCCTGTTTTTAAGGGAAGGGTGAGATCTCTGCACCACAAGCTTGGAAAGCTAACAGAATAAGTTACAAACTATTTGAGTTTTTTTTTTTTTAAAATTATTTTTTCTTCAAATGACATCAATGGAGGATTTGATTATTTCAATCTCGACTTTACATAAATGAAACGAATGGTTGGATTTTATTTAAAATTAAGTTTCTTACTACTTCACATTGGTTTGTGTCAAAGACAGTCATTGATATTGAATTCTTTTTCACGAAATGTCAGGTACAATAACCTTAAAATATAATGGGTATTTTGGTATTTAAGATCGAAAGATTAGTGTACTTTTGCATGATCCAACAGATCCAATCTCCGATGTTGGTGTCAATAAGAACATCCCTAAAGTTAAAAGGATAGATAAGAAAACAAGGTGAAAGGTTTCGTAGATAGGCGATTATATATTTTTTCATTAAATTAAGAAATGTAATTTCAAAACTACCCTTCTTTTTTTTTTTAACTAAACGTATAGGAATCATATATATTAAAAAACCATCACATTTTAAAAAATAAAAAATAAAAAAAATAAACAAAAGGTTCTATCCCTAGGATGGAGTGTTGACGGTCTGAGACGATCTTCCAGATTTATCTCCCGAAATATCCGATAGAAGAAAATCCGTTAAAGATTTTACTAGTTCTTTTCTATATATGGGGTTTGAAGGAATGGATGGATGGCGTTTAATGAACCTATTAACGTCATCGTCCTCATCATCCTAGTTGTTGTTGTTTATTGTTATTGTGTCCCTCCTCTCTTTTCTCCCCTCTAATATCTCTCCAAATTCCGTTTTGATCGCAGTGGGAAAACAAAAAAAAAAAAACACCGGAAAACCCTCATCATCAAACCAACCCATCACCGGAAACGCAGCCGAGAAATCACCTCTTGCCTTTCTCCCTCTCAACTAATCAGAATATTAACAAAACAACCCGAGCATGAGCACCATGAGCACCAGTAGCACCATTACTGCCAATAATAATAATAATTTTAGTAATATTAGAGGAGGAAACAACGGCACCAGCAGCGGTGGGAGTCAGAATTTTAGTAATACTAGAGGAGGAAACAACGGCACCAGCAGCGGTGGTAGTCAGGCATGTGCTGCATGTAAATACCAGCGTAGGAAATGCACTCCTGGTTGCAGTTTGGCCCCTTATTTTCCACCGGAGCAACAACGTCAATTCCTCAATGCTCATAAGTTATTTGGGGTCAGCAATATCCTCAAGATCATTCGTAACCTTGATCCTTCTCAGAAGGATGAAGCTATGAGAACCATGATCATCCAGGCTGATATCCGAGCTACTGATCCTGTTGGTGGATGTTATCGTATCATTCATGAGTTGCAATGTCAGATCGAACGAGACAAGGCTGAGTTACAACTTGTCTTACACCAACTTGCTATTTGTCGTGCTCAAGTTCAGGCTCATTTGCAGTTATTGCAGCAACAGCAAGAAGCCGCTACCCTCTTCCCTAATGCTCAACCCATCAATTATCATCCAGACCCTCTCACCGCTTCTTATGTAAACCAAAACCCAATGATTCAACAAGGGTATCTTGTGCAGGATAATAATCAAAATCAATGGGTGATTCAGCAGGAGGATTCTAATCCTGATAGGATGAATGACATGGAGGCCTCCTCGTCTTCTTCTTCTTTGCATGTTAATAAGGAGCCACCTTTCATGAATGAATGCGAGGACATCAAACCACTTCTTGGAATATTTGATGACAGGCAGCAACACTCCCTTCCTTTCGATCACAAAGACAACATCGATTGCAGGTTGGTATTATCTATACTCATCATTTGTTCTTGAATCAGACTTAATCCCATGCATGCAGGCTAGTGATTTCATTTCTAATGGAAGGAGAGCCATTTTTTAGGTTTTACTGTCACATTTGGATTCAATCCTACACAAATTCCCACTTGTTGTTACCCCTTTTTTTTCTTTTTCTTTTTTTTTTCATTTTTTTTTTCAAATTCAAATTCTATGCTTCGGAATTAATCAGTTCCCCCAAATATTTTCCGATAAAAAAAATTGAACTTTCCCGGTTACGCAATTGACAGGTCACTGGTTCATTGTCATGTAACCATGATTCAAATCAAGAGAAACTTGAAACTTGAAACGTATATTTAGTTCCGTCAAAGTTCACAGCCTCAACATTGACCCATGCAGTCATGGTTGTAATCTTTTTGTTTACAGTATTAAAAATCGTGAATTTTTTTTTTTTTTGGGTAAATAAAATTGCGAAGTTGCTAAGCTGCAGGTTGCTTTTCCAAAAACCTTGAGCATGAAAAAAGAAAAAGAAAAGAAGAAAAGGGTAATTATCTTGGTGGTGGCTTACCAACCCTTAGAAAATGTTTTTGTTTCTTGAATTCCATTTGTTTTCATGTAAATTGTGAAGTAAAATAGGAATTTTTTTTTTTACATTTTGCTTTAATGTAAAATGTAAACAAAAAGAAAACAAGGGAAAATTTTAGATGTAGGAAATTTTTTCAAGTAAATTATTATTTACACAGAAAAATTTACATCAACACAAATAGAGTCATAAGAAATAAATAGTCACACAATTTCAATCATGACATTACTTTTGTATATTTAGTGATATATTTTTTAGGAAAAGGTTTGAGTGGGAGCTACGCACCACCTACCCCCCCCCCCCCTTCTTTTCTATCTCTTTAGTGAGTGATCCGTGGCCATCCATGCTGACAAATGGGTGCTAACAACAACACCACTTAGAGAACTCTCTCCTCACAAATAAATAGAAGAAAATATTTGTTGCTTCATTATTTAGTCTTAATTAATTATAGTATCGGTCATTAATTGCTTCAATCTTAATTTGTTGATCTTGATTTTTACATTTCATCATTGAGCATGGACCATACTAATCTTCTTTGTATCATTCCAATTTTATCGATATCTCCAAAGAGACTGTTTTTATGTCATTGATGAGTTATTTACTGCTTAAAAGATAAAAGTTGTGTCTATCAATTGCGTTTGTAAGTGCGCGTGCATTGAATATTTGTTGTTGTTTAAAATAGCAAATTGGAGGTTACCTCACAAGAATCTCATTTTCCGATTCCACTTAGGGTAAGATCTTCTCTTTTCTTTTCTTTTTTGCTAATAGTTATCCAGACCTTCACTAGTCTTATGGGCCAATACTGACCCACAACCACATGGACTGGATAATTTCAGGGTTGAATGAGAACCATTCTACTTGCACCTAGAATAGAAAAAAAAAACACTTAAATTATAAGCAGTTGTTATTCTCCCTGCTATTTCAGTTTTCAAAGATGGACATTATCAGCCATCCCCATTCAATACCTTCAACTTTTGACATATCACAACCCTTTTGGTCAGTGAACTTGTAAATCTATTACAAAGGTTATTTCATAAAAATTAGAATAGTTTTAGTTAAACTTACTCATACAGACCTATTTTAAGTGTGATTTTAAATTATTAATAGAAGGAATTAGAACAAATTGAATTTCTAATATCTGTTGTTATTGCTCTAGTCACTGTTGTTGTTATTTATACTGCTTATATTCTCAAAGTTGGCAGTTTCAATTCACATCCATGTTTACATGTGACTTGTGAGGTAAAGAAATTAGTTAAAGGTAGCTATTATTTTAATTATTTGTCAAAAAAATTTGCCTCAAATATATGTGGTTTAATTTTTCAGTGACAAGGCTGTTCTAAAAGAAGAAGAGGATGCTGATTCAGTAGCGCTTAAAGGAGAAATTAACTCTATGGAGCACGTTCAAGAGCATGATTTAAAGGGGGCAGCTTCTTTTTTTACTCTTACAAATTGCAACAGCTAAAGCCAGCACTGAGAAACAAAATTCCTCTCTCTCTCTCTCTCTCTCTCTCTCTCTCTCTCTCTCTCTGTTTGTTTGTTTTACTGTTTGTGTCTTTTGTTGTTGTTTTTTTTAGTGTAAATACCAACAACCAAATGATGAGGAATGGAGAACAGGAGTGCTCTAACATAGTGCTTCTTTAACAATTTTGCGTAATATGAAGTGTTAAATGTGCAATTTTATTTTGACAAGAAAATCCTTTTGGCATGGATCGAGTTTTTCTTCATCCAGGGTGTTGGTGGTAGTAGATTGCATGGTTATGATCATATCCTTTGCTTTCTATCACCTAGACTTTCTCCAATCTGAAGAGTAATGTCAGCGATCTGACTTGATAAGCAAAATTGCAGAAAGGTGGGCACTTATTTGGCTGGGTTTACTTGAGCCCACCCAATCCCAACCCCAAAAACACTTGAGGGTTGGGGTGAATTCTCTTTGGCAATGGATTGGGCCCAGGGTAATGCCATTGTAACCACGAAGCTGCCCGAGCTGAATTCTCAGATTTTATGTGTACGTATCAAATGTAAAAATGAGATTTTTATGGCCACAGTTTAGAAAGCATTTTATAAAAAATTAAGAAACCTACCCGAGCCCCATCCAACGTTAGAAATCCTGAGCCCTGTTCTTGGCTTGAATATCTCTAATCAGGTTGGGCTTAGTCTAGGTTGGACTGCACAGACATTCGGTTGGGCTTGAGTCACCACTAACCATTCCAGCCACCCAATTCCCACCTCCAACAGTATGACTGAATTAAGTAATGCCACTTCGAATCCTTGTTGCTAGGTCAGAACACATGTTTCTTTCTCTCTCCTCCTCTGCCCTACTGATGAATCCTTGTTGCCCGCATTCATTAGTGAGCTCAAGCAATAGCACCACTCAGAGAACCTTCTCCCAATACAATTACATTTGAATTCGCTGTATAGCTTGCCAAGTTTGACTTGCCTGGCCTGAGGTTTCGATAGATTGGGCTAAGATTTATATTTTTAGTGAACTGCTTGACAGGATTTCTGCTTGGTAACTATTTGTTCCAGTGATTTTCTTTGGCTGCCAGTATTTTTGCGTTATATGGATGCCTGCCAGGTGATGATCCTACTGCAACCTCAAGAAGGATACTTGTGGAAGATGGCATTGTTCCATCTTCATCATCACCAACTGCTCGTGAATATGGTGTCACTGCATATGAGATTTGGAAGGAAGATACACTGACACATACAGAGAGATTCAGACCCGGGCAGGGGAAAAAAATTTCAGGCAACCGGAGTGGCTGAAAATTACGCACGTGTCCACTTATTTTACTTGCAAGCAGTGACTTGTTGAATTGCAAAAAGCTAAAATTCCACCAAATCGAACATTTCCTTTTCTGGGTTACGGAATAATCTCCGACAAGCTGGGAAGTCAGAAATCCCCAATTTCTTAATTTTCAGATCTATTTCTCAAGAGCTGGAGAACTAAGGAAAATGGCACGCAGTCTTTACGTCTAGCACACCAAATCAAGGCTCTAAACATGAAACGATCTATCATTACGTGGAGTGGCATAAATCTCGAACAAAGTGGCTCATGATTCTTTTTCTCTTAGAAATGGAGAAACTCTCCGTCCAAAGACTAGCATTTACCTCTCATCTAAGGGAATAGTATTTGAAACACATCACAGCGACCTCCCTACAGGTAAGCAATATATCCCCCCTAGAAAAAGGTGGTAGGAGATTACAGAGATTACAACCTATTTTACTTAAAGAAAAGTGCAAGAAATTCATGACAAGTTGGAAAGAATATTAATCCCCTCCTACAGCCAGGACTCGCTAGAAATGAAGTGAAGAGAAACTTATCAAAAGGTCCAAAAAACTACAATGCCAAGGCTTTATAAATTCCTGAACACGCAGGTTATACTTAAACACAGAAAACAAGTCAATTCTACCAAAAAAAAAAAAAAAAAATCTCCACATTGAAAAAGAGAGAACAATCAATGGTTATGGATCAGGATCAAGCATAGCCAAGTATTTAAGGTTCAAAATTAAGAAAAGAGTTGGTTTTTGAGGCAGTGGATGTGATTATCATATTATCTACTGGATAAGCCTAGCACTAGCCAATAGGATACCTTCAAGCTACAAGTTATAAGCGTTTTAAAACTTGTCATGGAACTTCATTCACTAGATCCATTATCATCAAACTTGCAGTTGTCATTGAGTGCAATTTGTGATCCGTAGCAATTTTTTACATATGCATTTTATTTTTTTATTTTTTATTTTTTTGTTAACGACGGGTATTCAGACCTTTGACCTGATTAATCTCGCAGGTCCATACTGACCCCACAACCGCATGGACCGAATCATATGCACTTTAAAACATAGAGCTTAGAATGGTGCCATTTTATGAATTGTATAAACTTTCCTTCTGAAAATTGTGCTCTCAGAATTAAAAGTATCTATTACTTTGTTCCTATGAATTAGTCCAGCTTCCACAGAGGAAAAAAAAACTTGAAAATACTGAACCTATTGACTTTAATTCTTGCCAACTTCATTAAAAAGGAAAAACTACTTGGTCCAAATAAAGAAAATCAAGAGAACATTTCCAACAAGTGACTAATCCTGCTCCAACCATATCCAACAAACAAGCATGCCTTAAAAGACGAGCATATGAATTTGTGCAGTACTGGCAATAGCCATGTACTATTTGCATCAGGCACACATTCCCATCAGAAACAGGTTATTACACATGGCATTAAAAAGAGAGCGAATGATTGGGACCATCATGGAAAGCTGGAGGAAGTTCTATGATTAACGGTTCAGTTATGTCATTACAAGTGCCCAGGAACACTAACTAGTATTCTTTATTGCCCTTAAAGTCCATCCACTGCACCCGCAAGAAGCCTAAGCAACAGCAGCAAAGCTTGGAAGATTTATTCCTTCCCCTTGTTCACTAGTCTAAAGAGATCATAACACTCCCTCCAGAGGGATTCCATATCAAGATGGGGAGTTGGAAGTACAAAAGGAAATAATTTGAAAATGTGAGAGAAAATAATTTACTATAAATAATGATTTTAACAAAAGGAATATTTAGGGAAACTGCATCCTATCAAAGAGTATCCATTTCCTAAAACAAATACACGATCACGGAAAGAAAATGGTGACTAGAAAAAAAAAAAAGGATGAAAGCAACGCTCTAACCTTCAGCATCAATGAGGTTACAATAATCAGATAATCATCTTCCGTTATCTCTATACCTTTCCATCAAGTTCACTGGCCTCAGACATCCCACCATGTTTTTGTGGTTTATTGTTAGGTATTGAATGACTCCGACGTTCTTTGCCTCCAGGCTTAGATGACGCATTGCCATACCACATCATCCCCACCACTGCTATTACCATGCCGAGAACTACTTGTATATTCAGGCCTTCCTTCCCAAAGAAGAAGAATCCCAAGATTAAAACAAGTATAGTCTTCATGTGGCCAAGGACTTGGAAGGACACGGCCGTGAATCTGCCAATGCAGATGAATTGGCTTAAGTTGGTCCCTACTGCGATGGTGCATGACAACACTATGAACAACTGCATAGACCAGCAAAATCTTGTGTGTCAAGTACGAGGAAGCAAGTGATTTATGTTCAGATATCCATGCATACAATCATATCTACTTGTTATGCAACAGTAACAAAAGCGATCAGATATACATAAGTAAATAAAGCATACTTCATGCCACATTATGCCTTAATACGTGAGCAAACATGTATGTACATTCCATGGACAACCGATAGAACAATTAATAGGCCCAAAACAATCGCAACTCTAAGAGATTCACAATCTGGGTAACTTAGACTCTGTACGGTAACATTTCTTGTTTCTGTGTCAAAAAAAGTGTTTCTGAGCATATAAATGCTGTATGATTAAACCAGAGAGAAAAATATTTCTGGCAGGGAAAAAAACCAGAAACCTGTATGGTAGACGCATAACCAGAAGTATTTCTTTTGTATGGATCAAAATTACAGAATGAAAGCAGAAGTGTCACCGAAGAGAACAAGGTTCAGGTAAGGAATTACCATCAAGAATAAATAATAGTATCAAAAGCATAACAATAATAGCATTCTCCCATCATCAATATAAACCACGTTTAGAAATAAATAAGCTTTCAGCAAAATTAAAAGCTAAATAAGGAAAACATGCTAATATATATAGCTAACTGATACTCAAGACTCAGATTAGCATTTTGGCAAATTCTTCCTCACCACCAACAACTCAGGTTTAAATATATCTTGGTGCGCATATGTTGTTGAGGTTCATGCCTAATGTTGCCATCATCGGAAAAAAGAGTTTCTAAGCAGAAACACCATTATCAATCAAATTGACAAGACTCGCTTGAACCCTAACACTAGGTGGATGGAGAGAGAGAAGAGAGAGAGAGGATTTAGGTCGCCGGTGACCTCACCTGAACCCTAACACTAGGCAGATGGAGAGAGAGAGAGAGGATTTTGTCGCCGACGACCTCACTTGAACCCTAATCCTAGGCGGATGAAAAGAGAGAGAGAGTGGGGGGGTCAGAATGTACCTGTTAGGATGAAGGTGATGCAGCTGCTGCTCCTCCCGATGAAGACATGAAGGCGATGGTTCTGCTCCTCACAGTGATCGCCGTGGTTCGTCGCTGCTGCTCACTCTTGCAGAAGCTCCTATGATGGTGAGAGTGATGAGAGTTGAGAGTTTGGGTGAAAAAGGGTCATCTACTTTTATCGGGCAAGATTTAACTTTATTTTTATTTTTTTTAGAAATTGTAACAAAATAGAAAATAAGAGAAGATGGAGAGAATCAATGTGTTCTGCTCCTCTCCTTATAGCTTGGATTTATAGAAAATAGAAAACAATTATTAAATAGGATTTAAAACTTTGCAAGTTAGAATCCTAGTCACAAACTAAAGACAAAGTAAACTTAAAATAGAAAAAAGAAACTAACAAGCCTAATTGGTTAACAAAACTAACAAAGCAAACTAATTAACTAATTATGAATCCATGTCCTAGAAATTAGCACTAACTAATTAGACTAAATCAAAGGAGTGTACGGTTACAACTTTATTATGCTAACACCCTCTCTCAAGCTGGAGCATGGGAGAATGTGAGAGTTTCAACTTGAAACAATGTAGCAGACTAGCAGTAGTAGTGATAGCAACAGTAGTAGTAGCAGCACAGTATAGGTAACTGTGAACCAAGTAGTAGGACTAGCAGTAGCAGCAGAGTATAGGTCACTGTGAATCAAATAGTAGAAGTAGCATAGTATGAACCAAGTAGTAGCAGCAACAGCAGTAGCAGGAGCAGCAATAGTGGTGGCTACACACCTAACAGAGAACCTTAAACAACTCTTAAAATGGCAACCCAGGGATTGCTTTGATACCATGTAACAAAGTAGAAAATAAAAGAAGATGGAGAGAATCGATGTGTCATGCTCCTCTCCTTGTAGCTTGTATTTTTAGAAAATACAAAAACAATTATTAGATAGGATCTAGGATTCTACAAGTCAAAGTCCTAGTTAAACTAAAGACAAAGTAAACTCAAAATAGGAAAAGGAAACTAACAAACCTAATTGATAAAAGAAATCAATAAACTAATTAGGAGTCCATATACTAATAGGAGTCCAAGTCCTAGAATCTAGCACTAATTGCTTTGACTAAATCAAAGCAATATACAGTTACAATTTTATTATGCTAACTGAAACAACTTAAAGTTGTTTCTCAAAACACCATTTTTGTAGTTTTTTTCATCCGATTCATGCCAATGGAACAGAAAAACAGACCGAGTTTAAAATGTTATCCACGCATGCTAATTATGGAGCAAAAGATAACACATCTACAATGTGCACACAGTTATAAGCTTTTGCCAATTTGTGCAGCACAAGAAAACATAACTGCATTCAAGGAATATGGACATAAGTTGCATCATACCCAACTTGCTCCACATTGAAACACAACTTCACATAATTTATTAAAAATATAGTTTGAAAAAGAACCACCTTCAAACATACATAACATGAGAGAGATTAATATAGTAAATAAAATAATGTACACTGCACATATACAAATCTACAAATTACTTCTTAATACATTTTGTAGTACTTACCACAGACATAAAAGCATAGTCATAGGTGTCAACTCTTTTGTTTGTCAACCAGTAATCCACTAATGGTCCCAACAGCAGCAGCGAAGCAGCCTGAGCCGGTGCAGTATGACCTAGTAGGTTGAAAGATCCGAGTGAATACTTCCTTTGGAGGTAATGTACGTACTGCACAGAAAAAATAAGCAGAGTTACTATCAAATTTATAGTCTAAGTTTTTTAACCAGCAAAAGAGATTGTCATCATCAATAACTTACATACTGTTGCAGAGCAGTGCTCCACACTGCCACAAAGGCCGCAACGAAGCCTCTAGTATTAACACTCACATCAGTGACAGTGCATACTCCAACACCCACTAGAACCACTGCTATGCTAAGTTTTGTATCTCTAGAGTATCGAATCTTGTCCAAGAAAACTTCAAGAAGGCAGGAGACAGGGATCATACTCAACTTTGCAATCTATCAATTTTTAATACAGCAGGTGTTTTAGGTGGCAATTTTCAACATTTCCAATCAATAAGCACAATAAAAGAGGTGATACGTCAGAACTAACCTGATAAAACCCCACAGAGTTCCACATTAGACTCACATTCATTCCAACAATGGAAAAGTTTGCAAAGATGACGAATTTTAAAAGCTCGGGTAGTGGTAGATGGGAGGGCTGGATATACCCTAGCCACCGGAGAATAACAGTCATCAAAGTGGTTGTGGCAAAGTGCAAACCAGTTAACGTTGTGGCTGCGGGAGAACATAACAATTTACCAGTTTTAGGATTAGTAACAGGAATACCACTTAAATTTGGGACAGATGAGTTAAAATATAATAGAATCCTTGACGAGCTAAACCAGTAAAAGAGGCTAAGTAACAAGAAGCCCAAAGAAATCATTTTGATAAATCACTACTCCAGAGGAGAGAGAGAGAGAGAGAGAGAGAGAGAGAGAGAGAGAGAGAGAGAGAGAGAGAACAACTCAGAAAACAAGATTTCCTATAGCCAGAAGGAAAGAGAAGTGCCTTTTAAAATATAACAGGAGAAAATTGAACTTGAAAAACAAAAATAATATAGGCATTTAGGACATGAAAAAGTACAGGAACCAATAATTTCCCCTCTTTTTTACTTTTGGAACAGGTATAATTTCACTTTTCAATTACACAATTAAATGGTTTTTCGTCATGTTCCATAATTGCATGCCAATAGAAATGTAACTTGATCGACATGATTATGAAATAGACTGCAACACACCACTCGATAATAAGCTTGCTCCTCCAAATATTTGAGATGAAATATCGTTTCACAACCTAATAATTCTAATAATTCAACTCCCTAAATCAACTAAATACTTGATGTATTAAGGATAAAACAGAGGCAGTAATGTAAATTAATCAAAAGACAGGGAAAGAGAGAGAATTGAAGAAGTTTACCAAAGCTGAAGCCATAGGTAGCCATTAAGGCTTTATTGACAATGATGATCCCGACGGAAGTGACGACATTGAACATCCACGAGGCTGCATCTACTGCAGCCTTCTTGTCGGACTTGCTCGCTGGGGCCATTTTCCTCTAAGCGTCTTTGCTGATATTTATCTTTCCTTCTCCATAAGATAAGAGCGAAACACAATGCTTTGCTTCTTAGTTTTTTTTTAAATTTTGTTCCCCCCTCCTATGTTTAATGTGTTCTAGTGATCCAGGCAACGCATCTGGAATGAACACGTGAAATTAAAGTTACAGACAGAATTACGACGGAAGAAACTCCAATGAATCATTCATAGATCGTTACCAAGTTCATGAGAATTGCTTCCCACTACAATGGACCAGAAAACAAAAATATCGCCTGGATCGTATAGAACCAAACCTGAAATCAAATCTCAGCGAAGGATTAAAGCTTGAAGGCGTGAGAATACGGAAACGATCTGAGATCCAAAAATGAGAATTAGGGCTTCTGAAATTGAAAATACAGAAGCAAAGCCGAGATCCAGCAGGTGTGCTCGCCGTTATGAAACGCGAGGCCGGGACGTCGTCCTCTTCCCTGTTGAACCTCACTCCCAAATTTATATAATAAAATACGACGCTCTCGCAGTAGTGCTCCTCACTCGGAAGCCTGGGAAAACGGGAGGGGAGTAGAAATACTACCAAACGCAGCCTAAGAAAGTATAGGAACCAAGCAAGAAATTGGTTCGAGAAATGGGTCCCAGTCTCAAATCCAATGAGACGGTCATGCTCATGAGTGTGATGAGGTATGGACAGTTCTAATAGGATCTGGTGATCCCATGAGCACCAAACCTCAAACTGGGCCCGGCATTGATGCAGTGTGGTAAAAAGATCTTCTCCAGCGTTGATCCATCATCCGGTGTCTCTATCAATGTATCAATAAACATATCGAATCACATCAAGTGATCTCAGCCGTCGGATCTACTTATGGGTCCACTTATGAATGATCAGAATTTAGTTATTTTAGACAGAATTTAAAACTGAAATGAAACTTTGGATCTAAGACAAAAGACAAGGCAGAAGCCGAACTTGGGAAATCCAGGGCAGCTTCCTTCTCAAACTCAGAGTGGGAAAAGTCAGTGTTTGGCAACTTTAGCGTATCAATCGGGTGCGAAAGTTGGTGGAAACATGGCAGCATATCCGGATATTTTCCAACCGTTTGGGGAATTCCCTCTAGACTGTGGATCCACTCAATGATGGAATCTCAGGAAGAATACAAATATATATCGAACAGACACCGAAATGTTATGGCCTAGTGACATTGACCACGACACTCTATGAGTTCAAATTGTTTTTTTACTTCCCTTTGGAAACCACTAATCCTCCATCCCCATTTGATGGCACCTTTGTGGGATTCGCTCCACCAGAAGGTAGAGATCTAAATGGATCGGATATGGATTTGGATACTCCTGAATGGATTTAGATATCTCTAAATAGATAGCTGGGCAAGGAAAAGAGGCTCCTAGCTAAAGGTAGCTTGTCTTGCCTAGGAGGTGGGAATAGTTGAGAACAAAGTGGCGAACGGGTGCGTAGCGCGTGGGAATCTGTCGAATTGTTTCAGGCCAAATCCTGAAGAAAGCTAAAAACCGTTGTTTGATGAGCCTGCGTATAGGTGGATCCATTGAATATAGACTGTGATGGAATCTCAGGAAGAATACAAATCATATCGAACAGACACAGAAACGTTATGGCCTAGTGACATTGACCACGACACTCTGAGTTCAAATGATTTTTTTCCTTTCCTTTGGAAGCCACTGATCCTCCGTCACCACTTGATAGCACCTTTGTGGGATTCGCTCAACCGAAAGGTAGATATCTAAATGGAAAGGAAACGGATTTGGATCCTCCTAAATGGATTCAGATATCTCTAAATAGATATAGGCGTAAATTGAATTTAGATTTTTAACTATCTATTTACAATTCTACCTTGTGTGTGGATCTTTCTCCCCTAGTAGATATGATCCGTTCTTTAGTTAAGTATCTATTCAAGTAAGATAGATTATATTCTAGATTATCTGAATTTGAATAGGATATCTTTAATCGATTTTTGACTATCCATTTACATCTCTATTTGTAAATTCTATTTCTCTGTAATTTTCCACAACTAACCATTTTAGTTGGGGCAGCATTGTTGGACCTGGAATACCTATTTTAGAGGTTTGTCATATTATTATATACCTAACTGTTGGACCATTCTTATAAACCTTTGAAAATTCCGATGGTCTGATCATGTACATATTCTTTTTGGTGTGGATGTGTTCTTTAAAAAATTCATCATTATGTATTTTCTCTCTCTTCCTCCGCCAAATCCTTTCTGTTATTACAGCAACCTCTTTTTATGTATGTGGAAGCACCTCTTCAATAATTTATATATTTCTTTTTGGAATCTCAAATTAAATTTGATGTGTGCCTAGAATTAGTGAACCACCCATTCAAGCTTAGGTGGGGACATTAACAAATATTGAAATATTAATATAGGTTATGATAAAGGACTTATAAAAAATTGTGATGATTTGAAACGACAAAGATGGTTAGTAAAATGATTAATTAATAATGGTCAATCAATTCATGTGACGGTGTTTAGATCCATAAATGAAATTATTCATTAGATCGTAACATGCTCATGATTGGTGGACATACATGTTATATAGCTATAGAATATGTTATGGGGGAAAAACATCATCGAATTAAAATCTTACGTGTGACAACTAAAATCGGTTAGGCCGACCATACAAACAATGTAGCACTCGGCTTTGCACACTCGGAGTCATAATCCTATCAGGACACGATACTTGGTCAGTGGCATAATCCTACTGGGTTATGTTCTCCAGTCGGAAGTCAGAGTTCTAAGGCGACTAGGTTACGTCATAGGAGTCCTTCTCCTAGTACAATGCGTCGCCAATCATCACGGCATACAACCACTCATATGGTGACATGTGTCACTCTCATTACCAACCGACTTAGTTTTCCTGCCTATAGTCTCCCACTCCTACTCGGAGTCTATGACATCGGCGTCCCTCAAAGCGACACCTGGCAATCCTATTGGCAATCTACTTCCTTGAGTCCCGGTACTTCGATGCTTCTTCCCAATCTCTATAAATAAATGACGAATCTCCAAGGTAATACTAACTCACAATCTCACTATTCACCATCAGTTCTTTCATACGCTCAAACTCTCTCATCGTTCCCCTCTTTATGATTGTAGATTATTCGGATAGCAGATGGACGAAATAATTTCCAACCGTAGCAGAATACATAATGGCCAAACTGTCTGGTACAATTTAGACAAGGTCTGTGAAGTAAGGAAGTCAATAATGTTGTTAATCTCCTGTGAAATGTAACGAAAAGAACAAGATACAAAGTAGTGAGAGAAAGAATAAAGTCATGAATAGGTGATACAACATCTAGAAGTGTCTCTTGATTCGTATGTTGAACAAAAATATATCAGACTTGCAGTCGCTCTTCATAATTAATCTTTATCAATGCAACCCCTTATCACTTGTAACAAACCAATTCTCATAATCAAACATTCTCCTAGTAAAATTAAACCAAATTTCATAGGAACTTAAGTTGCAAAAAGTTGAGATCCAGAAGAATTACATAAGATATACACCAAATCCCCTTTGAATTTCCGATTGTAAAAATAATGAATCAAAATTTAAGATAGTAGAACCTAAAGTTGGAAATTACCAAAGATGATCAGGATCACAATTAGAACTTGTTAACCATAAATCATAAGTTGAGGATACGATTAAGTCCATAAACTCAATGTATACTCTTTGGGCTGCTGTTACAACTTTAGTAGTCAATCAAGTTGGGCGATTAAAAGTAAAATAATTATGAGATTTTCAAAAAAACGAACATAGGAATGAACTATGATACAACATCACACGACTTGTAAGTTTACATTTCATTGTTTAATTTTGTAAATTTCAAGCTGGTTGCTTGCCATCTAATTATCAATTTAAACTTATAAAAATGCCTTCGAATTTTACATGCCCAATAATCCTCCGAGCACAGTGGAATCATCATATTAAAGTGGACATAACAGAGTATAGACTAAAAGCCTAGTCTCTCTTGTACCCCTCATCCTAAGATCATTGACTATTTTTGCTACATATTTTAAGTCAAGAACATATTTTAAGATGACAAAAATAATGTTTGATATGTATTCTCGCTCTTGAATCATAGAATATGTTTAAAATAAGTCTATTTTTATTTTATAATAAGAATGCATATTCCATTTTAAGGATACATACCAAACATAACTTATGATATATTATAGAAGCAAAAAAATCAGAGACATAAATTTTTTTATTTTATTTTTTATTTTTTATTTATTTGATGAGGTAAAAGAAGACTTAATAATGATATGTTGGAAAGGTACCCAACTTTGGCATGACCCACCTGACAGAAACTACCATTAATCTTCCCCACGACAATGATGATTCAATATGCCTAATTACTTACTTCATCCACACAAAAATAATGATTTATGGGTAGGTTCACGATTTTTCTTCCAGGGAACGACCAATCAAAAGTTGGATTCAAATCGTCCCCGTAATTGAAGAGAGACATCAGTTGTTGACAGCCAGGTGAAAGCTAGTCATACGATCACGATCATGATAGACGCAATTAACGGACAGGAAACAACTTTTATCCGCAAAATAAGGATCAGAGGTTTGTGGTTTGGGTTTGGGTTTTGCCCATACAAACACCATATAAATACTACTCGATCCTAACCTGGCCCACCCTATGAAGCTTCCAAATTCCTTGTTGAAAATTGAATTGGGGACTAGAGTGAGATGGGAATGTTCCCTGATCGGATCTTATACTTTGACGGAGAAAATGAGAGTACAAGAAAGACCATTAATTGATTACTTGGAGTAGAGAAAAAGAAGATTCGGATTTCAAGAAAAGAAGAGATAAAAGACAAAAAATATACATTTTTTTCCTTGATATAATATAACATGTTAGAATCTACAAACACGATCTTCTGGGGTGAGATAACTTGCAAAAGACACGCAAACAATGTGAAAAAATGGGATTGGGCTCTGGGTCCTATCACTACTCCGATGCCTAAGCTAAGACTTACACAGCAAGCAATAGATGAGGTTGACTCGAATGTGAATGAGTTGAGGAGATGAGATAAAGGGTGGTACAAAGCTTTAATGCATAATAATTGTAGTGGAAGTCTAACCTAGGACTTGTGTTGCTAAGGTCCTTTTATAGTTGCGATTTAAGTTGGATTTGTCGTTGACTTAAGCATGGTGTAGCGGTTGTATGTCAGTCACACTGATGCGTTCGGCGTGTTGCTTGTAGACAAGCAGGTATCACATCCATAGGTTCTGAGGGTGAGGCGTAAGCTAATGCATCGAATTCGTGTTGGACATAAGATCAGTGTCATAGGGTTCGGCAGAGGAGTAGGGGATGACATAACAAATGTGAGCTGCTTGAGTTGTCAGTGCAATAATGTTGGGTGCTCTAAACACTGTAAATACAATAAATTATGCGTGTTCAGTACATTATCTGCAAACAGGACGATATCATAGCTATAGCTCTTAGGTCTGCGCAAGTCAATGTGTGGCATTCTCCTTGGCTATTGTTCTTCTGAGCATGGACCAATGTATCGCATTCCCATTAGTTGGTACTATATCGACATGACGTTTCTATTGATCGGTATTATTTCTACACAATATAACTAAATCATTCATTCAAGGCAGGGAAGGATCAATCTGAGGGTGTTAAACAGTGCGGTTTTGGTTTAATGGTGAAGTTCAATTTCAGTTCGGTGTGTAATGAGTAAAACCAAAATTGAACCATTTATTAAACGGTTTCAAAATGCTTATCAAAATTGATTATTAATTGATTTCTGTTTTTTGGCTTTTAAACGGTTTTGTTGCTAGAAGGGAGAGGAAGAGAGTTAGGAACAAAGTAGAGGGAAAACCTAGGAAATCATTAAAATAATTTTAATCATATATGAAAGTGGATTTACAATATAAAAATATGTCATGTGAAAAGCATTAAAATTTTTACCAAAAAAAAGAAAAACATTAAAATAAAATTTATTTATACAATTATAGACATTTAGCATTAAGGGAATAAAGTAAACGTTTAGTCGGTTTTGGCTATTCCAAATAATCAGTTTAAACGGTTTCATTCTTGAAATCAGAATCGAATCATTTAACTAAACAGTTTCATTTTTGAAACTAGAATTGAATCATTTAATAATCGATTTCACGGTTTCATTTTAAACGGTTCAGTTCAATTTCAATAAACAGTTCGATTTCATTTTTAACACCCTTAGATTAATTCATTCCCGACCTGGATCAGTTAGCATCGGCCCGCCTGACAATGCCATATCCATGGTAGGATTTAGGACTCGAATATTAACTACAATGAAGCATGCAACTCGTGGTTCAAGTAAACCCATACCAATCTGATCTTGATCTGGATCAGTCAGTATCGACTTTTTTATGTTAAGAATATCTCCAGAGAGCTGATCCCAACCACCCACAGTAATTTGGAGGTGGGATAAGCATTATCCTCTAGCCACTCGGGGAAGAAGAGTTCCACGATTTGTAAATTCCCAGAATCCGGTGCCGGAGAAGCATCTTCCGACACAAGTAAGTAATCGCCGGCTTCATCAACATGTCTAGGACCCACGCCTGTGAGGTAATTTCCCGCGAGAATCCAGTTATAGCCTGGTTTAAACTTGGTTGGGCCAATCCTAAACCTGGCCAGACTATAATACTTGCAACTTTCAAAATTCATAAACCCAAATTTTTTTAATCCATGTACCATTGGAAAACATTTTCCAAGTACTTTAAGTGAAAAGTGAAAATCAATTCCATTCAAATAATATTAAAATTCTCTCATAACTCTAGATTTTCAAATTTCTGTGTTGCCAAATGTCAAATTTTGATACGTTAAGACTTGATATGTGAGTAGGAGACCCAAGATTATACGTGATAATAAAATTTAAACCCCATCTAATAAACCATACAATAATAGTTGGTATTTAATATAGGTGATTGAAAAAGTTCCATATTTGTTGTTTCTACCAAAACAATAATAGAATAAAAAAAGAAAAAGAATAATATATGTACTTGTAATTTTTTTAGGATCCCATCACTATTCATATCAGAGGTGGGTCCCACACTACATCGACGGTGATAGAATCCAAGGGGAGGATACAAGTTCATGTAGATGATATATAAACTCAAAAAAAGAAGGAACTTTGTTTAACATCATCAATAACCATAAGGAGGAACAGGCTCATCTCTCGTTGTCCTCCATCGGACGGACTGGGATAATCAACACGCATGCTGATGCAGTCCAACTCGTCCGATGATCGTCGATGCCCATAAGGATATGCCGATCTCATGATTGGATGTTTACGTCCATGTCCATCTGATTAGTAGACATTTTAGACTACAAATGACAACTTAGGTGGCCCACAAAACAGGTAAAAGAAGAAATCACTGTGAGGAAGCTACGTGTACGATTCCTGATGTTTGTGCCCATCCATTATCATTTTTAATTCTAAAACATTTGTGGTAATTACCAAAAATAATAAATAAAAAAAATTGTGGTTAAAATTTTTGAAACTCTGAATGGAATGACGTGCTCAGAAACGGTTCTCAGTTACCAAATCACTGCTACCACACTCCCAGTTGAGTCTGTTTCCTTCCTTCGCTATAAAGGTCTCAAACATGGAAACTTCAATCCTGGTTTGGGGCTAAGATCTGATACCTGGAAACTTCAGATTCTGAAATCTACAGAAGAAAGCAATCAAACTATTTACATATATGTATATATCCTTATCATTTTTAACCTTTTCTTTTCTGGGTACTCCTAAGATTACCAAAATTAGGGACCCAAACACTGCATTCTATTAATACCTACCTTCTCAAATCAAATCTTCTTGAATTCTTCCTATTTGCTACTTTCTAAATCTGTTATAATTATCTTCTTTCTATGATTTATATTGTTATTCTTCTTGTCTAGTCTGTTCATGATATAGATCATAGTTTAAGATATATATATATATATATATATATATATATATATATATATATATATATATATATTCAGTGATGATCGATGTTCTTTTGTTTGTAAAGATGAATGAAAAGAAGGGCAAAGGAAGCAGCCAAGCTTGTGCTGCATGCAAGCATCAGAGGAGAAAGTGCAGTAAGCAGAGTTGTCTATTAGCTCCATACTTCCCAGTTAGTGAATATCAAGATTTCTTGAATGCCCAAAAGCTTTTTGGGGTGAGCAATATCACAAAGATCCTGAATCAAATTGAACCAGATCAAAGAAGGGAAGCCATTAATTCGATAGTGATCGAGTCTAAAGCAAGGAAGGATGATCCTGTGAAAGGTATTGTAGGTATCATCAACAAGCTTCAATCTCAAATACAACTTCGTGAGCGTGAGCTTGCTATTGTTAAACAACAGCTTACTTATTGCCAACAAAGAGAAAAACTTATTTATCTTAAGCAAAAAGAACAAATAGAACAATTACAGAGCCAACAGCAATTACTACACTTGTTAGCTTCATCTTCATCATCAACTTCTTCTCAGTTGTTGCACCAATTTGATGACAGCCATTGTCAGTTGCCTGGTTTTCTTGATTCAGTAAGGACTTGATAATATACCATTGTTACAGTATCTTATTTGCATACTTTATTAGTATGATAGTCACTTTTGTGGGTGTGTTTTGTAGGGCAATATTGAATCATATACTGGAAGAGACATGAATGTATTAAATCAAGGATGCACTTATTCTTCAACTCTCTCAGAATATGAAGATATCAAGCCATTGTTGGATTACAAAACCTCTGCTCTTCATAACAGGACTCCTATCAACTTCAAAGATGCTGGAGAATCCAGGTTTGAAGTAACTATAGAAACACTTTATGCTTAATTTTTCTCTAAATAGTTCTGTTGTTGTCTCTCTCTTTTTTTTTTTAATCATCTAAAATTGATTAAATTGATCAACTATTTAGACTAAGAAAAAGCCAGTTAAGGTTTAATTGTTCTTTTCCATTCATGAATTACAGCATTGAAGCTGTACCTAAAGAAAAATCGACAAACGATCGTGTTTGACGAAGAATTAAGTAGCGTGCCGGTCGAGGATTTCGAAGATTTTTCTCTCAGGAACGTGATCCACCAGAAAGAGAAATATGCATACACCACCGTGTGTAGTCTTGCAATCTGTATAACCATTAATGTACCAGATGATGTAAAAAGAAATCCAGGAATGTAAACATTTTTTTTTTTAGTTAAACTATTATATTGGTGGCTCATAATATATATATATTTTTTACTTGACATCGATCATATGCACAACAGTGCTTGTAGATCAGCTTTGTTTTTTCCCCCATATTTTGCGGTTTTATAAGTGAATTTGATACTCTTTAGAAATTTAAAATCCGATTTCAAATGGCAGAGAAGTTTCAATATTTATACATTTCTTATTGGTGGGGCGATCGTGTCTTTCCGCTTGTTCTGGTGGACTACCTATTGGATATAGTCTGGCTCCTGTTTCTTAATTTCTTCATTCGTTTACTGGTTTTCTTCGTTTCTTCGGATTCATTCTACCATGTTGATCCTTTAACCCCTTTAAACTTTTCCCTTTTTCTCAATGATCATGCCACGATGGCAAATAACAATGGCTTTTTGTTTAGCATGGTCTAATGACACCTTTTGAGGTGTATTTGACAATACGTAATCTTCTTTTAATTGTCATTTATTCCAAAAAATTCTTCAAGTCAAGGATTAAAAAAAAAAAAAAAGTTTCAAATTAATTCGAAACCATTATGTGATTCTCAAAGAGCTACTACTGTTTCACTTTCAAATATAAATGTGAAATAATAGAATTTTACCCTAATTGAAAGAAAAAGTGTGCTACACTAAGAGCAATAAGCGGTGTCAATAGGAAATCATTTTTTATTTAAATACATCAAAATGACATGCAAATAAATCAAATTTATCTAGAAAAAACACTTCAGTGGAAACACTTTTAAAGTCCACTACACTTGGAAATTGGCTCCTATTGTTATACTTTTGGTAGAATTTCTTTCTCCTCTAATTATCCTATAATACTGAAGTTTCTAAATTCCAAAATCTTAAGATTCTAGTCCTTTTCACTTTTCTGGTTATTCTTCTTTGTGCCATGATTATCCACATATTTCACTTCCCAGAACGCCCCTCAAACTATCAAAATGTTAAATTTCATGGGCAATTGACCTATCAATTATTGGAGTCATCTCCCTCATATTGTCAATCACCAAATCTTCATCACACGGATGGATAGGATCAAGCATGTCAGTCAAAATGTTTTCTCTGTATCATCAATGGACAAAATTTTGATGGAAAATAACGTTCTGATTCTGCATAATCTATATTATTTCTAGCTAAAGCTTGGATTTTCATCCTTTCATGAGTCAAAGTAGGTTCTCTACAAAACTTAAACACCAACTGAGTTCCACCAGGTTATCTTTAATGGGTTATGAGAATATAGTAACTCTATGCTAGGAGTGATGTTCATATATTTGTTCCTTTTTTCTCTTCTCAAGAAAATAAATAAAATATTAAATTGTGGGAAAACATACCAAGTTAGAGATCATTCACCCTATTTTTATGTTATTAATATATTTTTATATGTTTTTATGTGTCATTCTTTTGGTTGGACATGAGAAGGACCTATATTAACACATAGTTCCGAGCAAGGGAAGGATTCTAGCCATGTGATAGGGATGGAATCCTCCATTGGTACAAGTGTATCAATGATTAAAATTCTTTCTAATATATATATATATATATTGGAAAAACTTCATCTTGGCATTGAAATTAGAAGTTGTTTTCCAAAATTTTTATTTGTATTTCAGTAAAAATATATATATTTTCCTTTCTTAACTTTATATAAATTTGTATTGATTGCAACGGATCTTGAAAGTTATTTTATGTTCAATAAAAATAAACGGAGCTACATGCCCTTAAGTAAATGACAATCTGAAGCCTTGAAAAGCTTCTACTTTTTTTCCGGATATTATAGTGACTTACATAATATTAGGGGAAGGGTTGGAGGGGAACAGGGTTTCTTTTTAACGCACAACATGTGTCCATGACCTTCTGCCTGCACTCAACCAGTAAGATAGACACATACACTTAAGGGTGTCATTTCGACACCAAAACAGAATCGTATCATTTATTCTGATACTGGTGTACTGTTTTCTATCTAGTACGATAATGATTCAAATTTTGATACCATATTCATATTCGGTACAGTATGGTATTATACTGGTATAGCGATGGTACATACCATTTCTATATTGATTTTCTATACCATTTATATACCACTGGTTATACTGATTTGTATACTTTATACCGACTAAAATTAATGCAGTGTCAAAAACAAAACAAAAAATATATATATAAAGATTACAAAGTGTTCAAGAATTATATTTTGTACTGAACAAGAAACGAAACTCATATCGAATCCAAAATCATTTTTCTAATGGTATGGTACCGTAATAATAAGGGCTTTTTTTTTCTTCTTGTATCATACCAGAACCGTACCAGATTACCGATTGACACACTAGTTGTTCACCGAAGCTTCTCATTGACCTTGTAAAACTTTCTTTTTTTGGTATGTAAATTACTACTTCGTCACCCTAACTATTGAACAAGACTGGTTCTGGGGTAGAAAATGGACCTCTAAGCTCTGAAGCTTCTGCATCAGTCCTAAAACTGTGAGTACTTTATGAGCATCAGTAGTCCATATCATCCATATTTGGCATGCGACTAGGAGACGTGCTCTTTGCATCTGGATGGTCAACAATAGCCGCCTCTGTAGTTGTCAGTAGCAAAGAGACGCTGCAACCAAACACAAGAAAGTTTTGTAGGTTGATGAACTCTAAAAAGTTTGTATAAACACCAAATGAAATGGTTATAGTAATCACCTGGCAGCATCCACAAAGGCAGTTCTCACAACTTTGAGAGGATCTATGATTCCAGCCTTCACCATGTCTACGTACTCACCTGGCCCAAGACAGGAAGGAAGCACAGGCTCAACTTTTGAGGTAAAGCAACAAAAACTCAACGATTAAGGGTACTTTCAAATAATCCCAAATGAACATGATGAAAATGAAATCAATTTCTTACCAAAATAGGAAGAAAAAAAGGAGAGGAACAAAGTACGTACGATTCTATATTATTGATGTCTCTAACAAGTTTGATTTGGGTTGAATCAACCTCTTTCTTTTTTTTTTTTTGGATTGGTGGGGTGTTGGAAGTTCAGAATATTGGGGCATCAGTATGTGTTGGCAAGCAAAGTATTTTTCACAAAAATTCAAATTAGAAAGATGAGATGAATTGGGCCTGTGCCACCAAAAACAAACCTTTGGCAGCATCATAGCCATGGTTAAAATCCTCTTGTTCCAACAGTTTGCCAATAACTATTGACCCATTAGCACCAGCATTTTCAGCTATTGTGAATGTGGGTGCCTGCAAGAAAACAACCTCCATTTAAAAATAAAGAACATGAAAAAAAAAAATTAATAAATAAAAAAATAAAAAAAATAAAAAGGTAGACAAAATCAAAATAAAAAAACAATAACAAATCAGAAAGGCTTGGACCTTGAGAGCATTCTGGATTATTTCGACTCCTCTTTTCTGGTCACTGTTTGAAGTCTGAATGTTCTCCAGCACCTTTGTAGCATGCAGGAGGGCAACACCACCACCTGCATGAAACAATCAACATCGGTTGTGCAGGAAAACACAAATTTAACCCATTGGCCAACATATACCTGGCAAAATACCCTCTTCCACAGCTGCCCTTGTAGCATTTAAAGCATCTGTGACCCGGTCCTTTCTTTCTCCAACTTCTACATCACTAGCCCCTCCAACCTGTACAGTAAATTGATAATTGCAATAGAATTGAGTCTAAGATATCAGTCAGCATGGAATGCAAGAGAGGAGCTTAATAAACCTTGAAGACTGCAACACCTCCAGATAGCTTTGACAACCGCTCCTGTGCTTTCTCTTTGTCAAACAACGCAGTGCTTTTCTCAATAGATGTCCTGAGCTGTTAAACACATTCCTGTCAGTAAATCTCATCTCGGTCTCCTCTTTTTTATTTTTTTTCTTTTCTCTCTCTCTCTCTCTCTCTCTCTCTCTCTCTCTCTCTCTCTCTCTCTCGTTCACTGGTTCTTTTCTGATGTTCATCAATATTACATTGAATAAATCCATACCACATCCATTATTTCAACTGTAGCATGACCTTTTTTTCTACTAAAACATAATTTCTCAAAGAAATAGTTTAGAAAGATGTAGCTTTCTATTGGTTTTTCATCTGGGAGATGAGATGAAAATCATTTACAGTTCCCAAACATCCAACATCTTTGAAACTAGTATGGGTACCTGATGCAAGTCCCGGGTTGGGAAAACCCTTTTGGGCTATGGGCCCATCCAAACAATAAATAAATCAAGTCTTAAATGTGGTGGCAGATTTGTAAATTTAAAGAACAATATAGGACCTGAAGGGTAACTCATAACTGATAGGACAGAATAGACATTCTCTTTAAAGCTCTGAGGGTAAATTTTGAAGGAAGTCTAATATAAAGACAAAACAGAATTTATATAAAGTGAAGGGATATTTTTGGAAATCCAATTAAATACCTTCCTTAACTTCTAGATTAGAACATTTGAACCTAAGCGCCCAGACCCCGAAGGAGCTGGACTGAAGCCCAGGTTAGAAAACACTTTGGTTGGAGCCTAAAGAGCATTTCTTATGTATGTCTCTGGCTAAATTTGCAAATGAGTGACAGTCCACCATAGATGAAGGAAAATCAATGGTCTTTTGGACCACTAGAATCTAAGTTGTAGAAGTATTAATCACTTTTTTCTAATTAATTATTCATGCTTTTTATTTAGTTTTTGAGAAATAGCTCACAGTTCAGACCACGTGAGTGTCTAGCTTATTTCTCTTTTTCTACTCAGTTTTTTCAGAACCAATCATATTGGGTTTGAAGATATGAGTTCAAGTGCTGTTCAACTCCATATCATCTTCCTTGGATTTATCTCATGGAAGTAATATTTTGACAGTAGGATGTATATGCAATATAAAAAATCTGGTCCAATAACTTGCGTTTCACTTAAACATGGAATCTGAACTTCCCCAGAGAGAGAGAAATTCCATGCCCATTGTGGAAGCATATGTTTTAGATCCTGAACAGTCAACAGAGAATGAAGTTCTGGAGCCAAGAGCAGGATGCAGTATAGCAGGTTCCAAGATTAAAGGTTAGGAACTAGTGAGGGAAACCACACAGAAATTTGGTGCTAATGGCCAATACTCCACAAAAAGTACTGAGCCATAACTGGGACATAATACAGGAAATTCAAGAAATTATGGCCACAAACGCTGAGGAAAACTAATCAGAAATACCAGGAGCTGAAGAGTGAAGCTACCTAAAACTTCTGTTTATGCAGCAGCAATATAAGGGATTACATGAATCGTTACAAATTTTGTTATTAGATCTCACATAGAAAATAGCAAAATTTCACATTTCAATTTCCACTGTAATTCTTGATACCCTAATGGGGCATAGACATAACATGCATCAATAACAAATGAAAAAAATTGAAAATAAATTACTCACTACTCAATAATAGAAACTTGAATACCTGTTCACATCTTTCTTCAATCAGCTTCTTGTCACCACCACCATGTAGCACAATGGTATCATCAAGCGAGACTGTGACCTTCTTGGCAGTACCAAGCATCTCAAGTTGGACTTTGTCAAAATTCAACCCGCGATCTTCAGTGATGACCTGCCCATAAACAATGAGTTGCTACAATTCTAGTAACTTAATACAAGAAGATTCGGGGTGTAAACTTGATTTCACCTCTCCTCCTGTAAGAATGGCTAGATCATCCAAGTTTGCTGTCCTGTTTTCTCCAAAACCAGGAGCTTTAATGGCACAAATCTAAATTTCGTGCAGATAAAGCCACACAGTCAGCATGTGCATTGTGAAAAAATATATATAATCTATACTTGGAAAAATAGAACCATAAACTTGAATCAAAGCACAAAATCAAATGGTCTGAAACAAGAATCATTCTGTGTGTAAGCCTTGGTGTAATATGGTCACCAGTGACCTAAATAAATAATAAATTCGAAGGGTCAAGACTGAACCATGTTCCACCTTAATGGCATAACCTTTTTGCATGAAGCAAACAGCATGTTTGTATGGTCCAACAAGGACTTTTAATACAGCAGCCAGAGGTGCAAGCAAATCAATTACCTTAACTCCAGCACGGTGCTTGCTGAGTATAAGCATTGCCAGTGCATCGCCCTCAACATCCTCAGCCACAATCAGCAGGGGTCTATCTTTCTAAGTAGAAATACAAAACAAGAATCCCAAGAGATTAGCAATGAAAATTTTAGAAGAAGTTCATTTAGAAGTATGGGGAACCAATATTTTCCCCACACATAAAAAAATTCATTAAAAAAATGCATACTTACCCTTACAGCCAGCTCCAATATTCTGACAAGAGAGTTCATATCTGATATTTTCTTGTCATGGATGAGGATCAGGGGATTTTCCAGTTCCTGCCTTTACGTAAATCACAATGTTCATAACATGAAGGGAGTTCAAGGTTAATATGAAAATACCAGAGTCAGAAGAACATTCAATAATATTAATACTCAAGAAGATGAAGTCGAAATATATCGTAACTCAACCTTAATATAAATCACACATTTCCGTTGCTTTATGTATTAATTCAGCAATATGTCTCCTTAAATAAGGGAAGAAGGTTTTTTTTTTTTTTTTTTTCAGAAGGGTCCTTGTTCTCATCCTATTTTCTACTCTTTTCATGACATAAAACAATTGGGAAGATGCTTTGTGTGTGTGTGTGTGTGTGTGTGTGTGTGTGTGTGTGTGTGAGAGAGAGAGAGAGAGAGAGAGAGAGAGAGAGAGAGAGAGAGAGAGAGAGAGAAGGGTCTGAAAGATAAGCACACTCTGCGAAAAATAAAGCAGATATTCTCAAGTAGATTCAGCATATCCTTTAACAAAAAATCCAAAAGGAAAAACACCATGGCTGATTTGATCACCACATTGTTGAAGAAAGGCTCTTTTTAAAGTTCAATAGAGAGGAACTAATGGCTAGCAGTACCAGTGGAACCATAAATACATTGATTCATACTCACACATTTTCGATTTTTTTCATCGGTAATAAAATAGGGAGATATATATATCCTCTAGCTAGTTTCATCCCTTCTACCACTTCCAATTCATTGTCCAAAGTATTTCCATCCTGCAAAATTGGTAGGTTGGGGTAAATAGTATACCAATTATTATAGCAGTTCGAATTGCATAGACATAGCATTATCAGGAAGAAACAAATAAGGAAATTTTCTAACCGCAACAGTAATGACTCCTTCTTTGCCAACTTTCTCCATTGCCCTAGCTATCAGTTCCCCTATTTCACGTTCACCATTTGCAGAGATGGTCGCTACCTGTTTCAATGTAAGATCACATCAATGACAAACAAAATGTCAGAGGTTACATAGGGCTTAACTATTCAAATACAAGAAAAGATCCTGCTGAACTTCCTATGATTGACAAGACTTCAGGCACAAAACAAGGTGTGCAGTTTAGGGCATCTTGCAGTAGGCTATAGGAATAACTTTTCAATTTACCCAGAAAAGCAATAATTTTTTCTAATTGAACCAAAAAGTTGCTTCCAGAAGCTCTGTAGAACAAAGATTTAGAATATAAAATTGGAAGAAAAAAAGTCCGACCATGATAAGATAAAAACTATAGAGCGCAATTAGGCATGAGGTAATAGTTTAGATTTATCCAAGGACACATCAAAGCAGCCCTTTAATGCTAAGGTGGTTTGGTTAGCCACAAGATGAGGCATATAAAAGTGGACACTACCCATAGAATTAGAACTGATTCAGGAAGTGGAGAACTGGATATATGGCTATATGCGTACAAAGTTCATGTTAACTAATGCAAGCAACTCAAACTAAAGATATAATTTTATAAGACAAAGATAACCCACCCATGAGATGCTCAATAATTAGGAAATATTATCATCATATAATAAGTGCAATAGAGGAGGATGTCAAGACGGCAGATTAAGGACAAATTCATCATAAATGCAACCAATGAACATAAATGTCACAGATGAGTGACAAGATATAGTGCCCAATGTGGTTTTCCACCAGAAACAGATATGAATGACTACTCTAATGAAAAGAACTTATTCTGAGGAAGTTGGAAGTTCAAGGAAGAAAAAAAGGATAAGGGAAGGAATTAACTAAAGTGGATGATAAATTAATGACCTATGCTTGAACCTTTAATTGAAACAACCTTGCAGAAAAGAATTTCATCTAGCTAAACCCCATGAGCCAGGGGAAGGTTCTAATGATAATGATGATGAACTGAACAGAGAGCATGTCAATAAACAAGTTGCCCAATGATAAGAACAGGATAAAGCTACAAGCACCAAAGATCCGAAATACAAAGAGGATTTTTTTTTCTTCTAATATGCTCCATCACCTGTGTAATTTCTTCTGGTGTGCTTATCATCACTGCCCTGGATTTCAAGTGAGAAATCACAGCAGCAACTGCCATATTAATACCATGGCGCAGGTCCATTACATTTGTGCCAACAGCCACTGCTTTATTTCCTTCAGATAGTATTGCCTGGGTCAGGACAGTAGCACAAGTTGTACCTATATCCAAACAAAACTCTCTTCCTCGATAAGAAAGTTCATAGGGATGCACTAAAAAAGAAATTGCTTTTAATGTTCACATAATATATTAATAGGATAGGTACTAAAGCTTCCAGTAAATTCATTTTCAAAAGATAATGAAAACATGTCTTTCATACCATTTTTCAACATAAAATCTCAAGAAAGCAAACACTAAAACCAAACTAAAGTTAAAAGTAACCATCATAAAAGCATAGCATGTAATCTGATTACTCCTTGGAGCCCTCCGTCTTATTATGAATTTGAAGCAGTGTCCAGAAGGCAGTGTTATACATTCTTGTTGTAGAAGTTCATAAAGGCTTACAATAAACTCAACTCAGCCTTATCCCAACTAAATGGGGCTAGCTACATGGATCTCTTTCAAAGGACACAAACACTTACAAGAGCAATTTTAGACCTAGAAGCTCCTGAAATAGCACAGGATTTCACCAAAGAAAGGGAATGTTTATCAGTTTTTTTTCCTTTCAATGTGGTAAGTTATAAAGAAAATGGCACCAAAAGGCACTTTTTCAAGCCTTGTTTATTTAAAAGAGAAGTAAAAAAAAAAACATGGTTTGCAGTAAGTAAGAGAAATAAGACATGTCCAAGGGAAATCATCTATAAAAAAAATTAAAAAAAAAAAGCTATGGGGCTGACATTGATGAGGGAAAAGTACATAATTTGGATGGTATTGATCTGCCACTCAAGGCAGAAAATCGCTGTGTACCCTCATCACCATAACTTTAGTCTAGCACCAAGGTTGGTAAGTGTCATAAAACAGAAAATGGCATTTCAATTGATAACAAAAAGCAAGTTACAAAATGAGAAAAGAAATGAAAATAAGATATTACCATCTCCTGCTGCAGAATTGGTGGCTTTAGCAACCTGCTTTACAAGATCTGCGCCAACATTTTTAGCTTTGTCTTTGAAATTGATGCTTTTAGCAACGGTAACACCATCTTTTGTGACTAGAGGATCCCCATGATTTTTCTCAATAATGACATTACGACCCTAAATAGATCAGACATTGAAGGGGCAGAGAAAAATCAGTTTCATGAAAGAACAGCCGTTACTGAACTTCAGTAATAATCTTCAAACAAGACAAGTATAGTTTCAAAGCTTTTTTGGAAGTATAATGTATGATATGCATCTGAGATTCTGTTTAGAGAATCAAAAAACCATGGCCACCAATAACCATGTCGGGTTCATTCAATTAGCTATTCCACAGCAAAATTGGGAATTCAGTTATTTCAAATTGTTTCATGCAAGATTCTTCAAAATAGGCCCATGTTCTGCTTACATAAAACTATCTCCACAAGAGTGAGAGAAAAAAATAATAATGAAGGAACAACAACAATGATGGGTTACCTTTGGTCCCATTGTTACTTTAACTGCTTCAGCAAGCTCAGCAACACCCTGTAGCATGGCTGCTCTAGCTCCAGTCCCAAAATTGATCTCCTTTGCGACATAGTTTCGGGTGAGGATCTTACCATATGCCTGTTCAATAAAATTTACACATTATTTATTAATAGGGAAAATTGTAAGGTAAAGATGAATCAATAATCCATTCATGTATCAAAACAATGGCTTGAAAATAAATTACTCCATTAGATTTAGTACTGGTCCAGAGGGTAACAAAGAAAGATACGTCACAGTCCAAAAATAATCGATCAGATATACTTAAGCCAGAGCAATGTAACTGTATCTTATCAGTTTAGAATAACCCAAGAGGCAGGAGATTATTACGGACAGATTAATTCAATTGTATTTCGAGAATCCGATAATGGTTCTCCGGCTTATAGCCCAACAAATTCCCACTCTTGAATGGTAAATACAAATTGCAGACAAATAGATAACAAACTCCAATAGAAATCAATGAAAATAGAATGAGAGATTCTGAAGTTAATACCAGCTTCTTTGATGTAGCGGACCTGAAGAGTGCACAAAAGGAAAAAGGGAAATATAGAAGTCTTAGTACGAAAGAGAACCAGGGACGCAGCAAACTGAATGAACAAATGACTCGTTTAAATTAAAGAGAGGCGACTTCAAACAGAAAATGCAAACCTGATTGACGAAGCAATAGTTGCAGCTACTCGATGCATGGTGTGAGAAGCGACACAGACAAACTACCAAAATGTAGAGGAGCGTAGGGAAAACTCAACGTGTAAGATCAGGGTAGGGTTTTTGGTTCGAGGGGAGGCGGGAGGTTTTAGACTACAGTTTCTCGCTTTACCAGGACGTCCACAATTTTGTGGTTTTTCCCAAACCCCCACATTTATTAATTACCCACGACTACAAATACGATATTTATGATTACATATTTACATTTCATTATCAAACTATTGTTCTCCTTAAGCGTGACAATTTATTGTTAACTTCTCAAATCTAACATATAGTGTAGTTAGGTGAAATTTCTTCATTTTTGGATTCAAATCGTCTCCTTCCTGTACTTCAAGGAGGAAGGAGATGCCCCCGTCGGATGGCCGACACGTGGCTCTTGGAAAAATACGAGCCCCACGTCCGAGCCAACAGGGTGGGGCTCGGATTTTCCAAAGAGCCACTTGTCGGCCATCAAACAGGGGCGTCTCCCTCCTCCCTGTACTGACGATTCGGATCCCTCCATTATCCCTCTTTCCTTTCCTTTCATTTCCTTTCATTTCCTTTCCTTGTATGATTTTCTTGGTTACATATTTACATGATGATGGGCAAAAAACATCCCTTTTCTGCAAGCACTACCAATTCAATTAGTAAGACATTGTTATTTTCTTGTGATTGCATGCTCAGCGATGAACAGTTTTGCAAATTTGAAGTCTACATAAAGAAAGATTTGGATATATCTATTTTGAAGATTTTAGCTTGCTGGTTTAGCACAATGTGGATGTCATAGATCTGACTGATTGACTCCGATGTCAAAGCCTGTCTTATTTAGATCCACATCCTCTTTTCCCAGAGGTTCTGGAAGAGAGGCAGCAATCCCATTGGATGACCGACACCTGGAGTTCGGATGAATCAGAACCCTCCATTAACAAAAAAATATCGGCTCAAATTCACCCGAGTCTCAGGTGTCGGCCATCCAATAGAGTTGCTGCCTCTCCTCTTGAATCTATGGAATATGGAATGAGAGGATTTGGATGCCTAGTTTTTATGGTGTGGCCAATTTTATGCATTAGTATTTACTACATTAAAAAGATTGCTGTTGTGGTTACAAATTCTGAGATATGGGGGTGTAGTCAGTTCCAGACTTCAGAGTTATTTACACGAAAATAGATGGCAAAGGAGTTCATAATGAGTAAGGCAGGGCAACCTATTTCCCCTAATTCTTAATTTTTTGCAAAAGGCATTTAGACAATACAAGGTTACATTCTCGGTGTTATTATGTCTGAGTGGGGGAGAGAGCCCATCTCGAGACCTAGCATTAATCTCAAGATGGGTAGTAGTCTCTAATTCTCTCTTATTTTCTGGTTGGTTTTATTTTTTACTCTTTTAGGGTTATTCTCTCTCTCTCTCTCTCTCTCTATATATATATATATATAGATATATATATATATATCTATATATATATATATTGATTGGAATGGGAAAAATCACAACAGAACTCTCTTCTTTTCTTCTTTTTTATTTCTCTTTTATAATTTATAAGGTACGAGGGCTTGGTTCTTAGACATTTCTACAAATCTCATCAAGCTCGTTCCTACCACCTTCGGATAGATCTCAAATCTTCCTTGTTGCTGTCACACCTAGAAGTTTGTATCTCTTTTAAGAGGGAGTGTTTTCTCCCTCTGTTTAGATAAGAATTCATGGAGGCTGGATGCTGATT
This sequence comes from Protea cynaroides, assembly GCA_028583415.1. Taxonomy (NCBI): domain Eukaryota; kingdom Viridiplantae; phylum Streptophyta; class Magnoliopsida; order Proteales; family Proteaceae; genus Protea; species Protea cynaroides. Next base: position 112,361,924 of record CM053276.1, read on the forward strand.
TGCATCACTGTCGAGGTTCGATTGGATTAATGGTGGCTAGATGCTGATTTGCATCTATATCGAGGTTCGATTTAACAAAGTATCGATGAAGAGATCGATTATTTGATCTGAATCAATTTTCTGATTCAATTTTTCTGGATCGAGTTTTGGCGGTAACTTTCTGGATCGATTTCTGGCAGAAATTTTTGGGATCGAATTTTTTTTTGTGGCTGATACGATATTTAAAATCGATAGTTGAAATTAATATTTTTGTGGCTGTTCTCGATTGCTGGTGCATACTACGCTTTTATTATTTACTCTCTTTTGGACTAATGGTTGAGTCCAAAACCATTGTGACTGAAGTTATGTCTTCTTCCTTCCATCAGATTACAAAGAAGAAATTGGAAGGGACGAATAATTTTCAACAATGGAATAAAATTGTCAAGCTTGTTTTGACATTGCAGGATCAACAAAGTCACTTAGTATAGATTAAGTTTAATACAAATACTACGTGAGATATTGTTGATGCCTGAATTTTGGACAACTATTAAATTCTATGGATAATTCCATTGTGGACCAAAGGTAGAAGTTGGCTGTTATGGGGGGTTTTTTGGGTAGATTTGGAGCTGAGTATGACTGTTCGGACTCAAATTCTTGGAAGTATCACAATGGCCTCTTTGACAGATTCTTTTTTCTTGTATATTACAAGTTTCTCATGACAATACTTGTAGCAGAATTCCTGTGGATAGTTCGGTTCTTGTCTCTCGTCAGTCTGGTCATGGTACTTCCTAGGGTGCAAGTTTTACCCTGTAATCCGAACCCGCCCAGGCCCGCCCTGAACCCTGGCAGGGTTGAACCCGACCCGAACCCTGACAGGGCTGGGTTAGGGTTCAATTTTATATGAACCCTGGCAGGGTTGGGTTGGGTTAGGGTTGACCCCTGGGGTTGAACCCTGCCCAACCCGACCCTGTATATATTTGAATATATTTATAAATATATGTATGATTTGTATTTGTTCCTTGTTAAACACTTAAACTGATTTGGTTTGTATTTGTTAGGTTTTTAAAAGAATATCATAGATTGCTTGTATTTGTCATATGTTTTAAGTTGTAATTGTTATTTGATAATTTATTGTATGTTTAGGGTCAATCAGGATCAATATCAGGGTCAATCTAACCCTAAATCAGGATTAATCAGGGTTGACCCGGCCCAACCCGGTCCTGTCAGGGTCAATCAGGGCAGATTAGGGTTAGGCCCAACCCTGTTAGGGTCAGGGTTAGGGTTGTATATTTTCTGACCCTGACAGGGTTGGGCTGGGTTAGGGTTAAGTTTCAATAGTCAGGGTTGGGGTTAAGGTTTTAAAAAACCCGGCCCAACCCGGCCCTATTGCAGCCCTAGTACTTCCTATGGTCGTGGTACTGGTGGTGGTATTGACCTCGGCCAACCTCCTGCTGCACCAGCTTCTTCAAACGGTTTTCGGGTATCACTCGCACTAGTCACCATTGTGGGCAATTCAAACATATCCAACACTTTTGTTGGAAACTTCATGGCAAAACCTCTCTACAGTAGTTTGCCAAATCTGCTGACAGTTCTGATTCTGCTACCCCACCTGGCCCATGTGAGGGTAAGATAGTTCAGATGACGGATTATGAGCATACCTGTTATAGCTAGTTTCAGTTTTCTACGCCTTCCACTGCTACTTTTGTCCAAATAAGTAGTGCCACTTTATGTCTTTAAACCTCTCATCCCTGGATCATTGATATGGGTGTTTTCGATCACATGACTGGCATCTCTAAGTATATTTTCCTCTTTTTGCACCTCTACCTCCAGTGTCTTGATGGCTCTTCGGTCAATGCCACTGGGACACTCTATCTTTGTAATGGTCTTTTATTCTTCATTTTCCCCATTTTCCTTTTAACTTTTTTTCAGTCAGCAAGCTTACAACTGCTTATAATTGTCTCGTAGAATTTGTTCCTGATTCATGTGTTTTTCAGGATTTTACAACGAGGAAGACGATTGGTAGGGGCCGTGAGCAAGGGGCATTATGTGTTCTCGAGGATTCTCCATCAGTTTCTCTACACGTTGCTTGTTTGAGTGTTTTGTCTCCCCATCAGATTCATTGTTGGTTGAGTCATCCATCCTAATTGTGTTTAAAGAAACTTGATACTCATTTTAATTCATTGTTTAGTTTAGAATGTAAGTCATATAAGTTTGGGAAGCTTCACCGTGAGTTATTCCCCTCGAGTCAATAAGTGGTCTACACACCTTTTTTCTTTATTTCATTCTGATGTTTGGGAACCTTATCTAGTCGCGTCTAAGTTGGGATTCAATTATTTTGTAACTTTTGTTGATGATTTTCCAAGGATTACTTAGATTTATTTAATGAAAAATCGTTAGAGGAGTTGTTTACTATTTTTTGTTTCTTTGTTCATGAAATTCAAACTCAGTTCCAAACTATTATTCATGTTTTTCATAGCGATAAAGTCAAGGAATATTTCTTGAGCCTGTTTTCTCAGTTTATGGTTGTATAGGGCATGCATAATTCATCCGTCTTCTTGTCCCGACACCCCCTTTGGGGATTGCTGTACTAATCCTTCCTTTTCTTTTATGAAGAACAATAACCTTCAAATTTCAATAACAGTCTTCCAATCCTTTATTGATACATTGAATCAATACAGCCATCAACAGGTGTGGCTCTGTTCACAAACTGCTTTGATTACAAATCAATTGATCCAGATCCAGATCAAGATCCAACCCAATCGTGGATGCTCCGTGAACAGAGAATGGGAGCCAGACTTGATTTGAAATTGAGCCAGGCGAGGTCATCCAAATTTCAACTTCCCGTGTGAATGCATCCTGCGTTTATTAATAGAACTATCATTCATCTCTTTGCATAAATGACTCAGAACATAGTTGCAATTAAGTTTGCCGTATAGTGGGGAAGCTTTGGCTTCTTGTTTTTAACTTCTCACTTAATTGAAGTCGCTTCTTGCTATTGCTTTTCAATCTTGTAGATGATTTTGGATTTCATGTTGATGAGCACGCCTAGATCTGACTTTTGACACATTGGACTGGATACCTGTAGACATCAGATGGATCCAATTCATTGACAGCTCCATGATCCATGTTCCCCTGTACTCAACATCCACCCAGTTTTGTCATTTTCACAGTTTATTTCAATCGCCTATGATGCAAATGGCTTGTAGAAGGATTCCCTGTGAAATATTCTCTCTTGAGAATTGATATGCTAGTGTTTGGTACGTTTGACAGGTTGGTTCAAGAGGTAACACTCATAATCTCTGGAAAATTGCCTAAATGAAATCACTTTGATGGAACTACTAACCTTTGAGGCTATTGATCTCTCAACGTCAAAACACAGAAAAGTGAAGAAATCTAGAGGGAATTATGAAAGGAAAAACAAAGAAGCCCAAGCTCTGCCAATCAAACAAGGCCATTAAAGTAGCACCAAGTAAACGAGCAAAAAGGACTTCAAATTTCAAAACAACGGTAAAGCTACAATTTTGATCTCTGAAAGGCTTACGAAACCCTAGATTTCAAAACTCCATCGGGAACAAAACAACAAGAACAAGGAAAGCAAGAGGGAGCGCGGAAGTAAAAAGCCAAAAGCAAACTAAGAACAGCAAAAGTTTGAAGGTACAACAGGTGCACTCTCACCAACCGATCGCAAACCCTTCGTTGCAGCAGCTCATCCCTTGGATGGGAGAAAGGCAAAGTGGCGGCCATCCTACGGTCTCCGCCAAATCTGCTATGTCCGTACGCATAGGAGAAGATTCAGATGCATGTTAACCGGTATAGAAATCCTCTCCTCCAAGAGATGATTTGAATCCTGTTAACCATGCACCACCCAATTCAGCAACTCTGGAGAGCATCTGTGAATCATTGAAACCAAATCCTCTCATGCAACAAGAGGGTCCTATAGCTGATCGGATGTATTGGTATACGGATCGATTGAAATCCAACCTTTGTCAGCCAGCAAGTGCGTGGGAGAGGATTTCTATCCGTGAATCATTTCAAAACTGTCCCATCAGCCCTCTTCCCCTTCTAACACGTTTGCATCTCTCTCTCTCTCTCATTATATTTGCAAGTCTGGAAAAAGCTAAAACCTTATCACAAAAGCTAGAAGGAATGTGTGAGAGGGTTTCCCATGCCATCAGTTCAGGGGAATCTCCTAAACCATACGAATTGTGATGCTGGGTACGAATTTCTCATCAAAAGACATGGTAGCTGAGAATGTCAATTAAGGACTCACATAATCAATATGTAAATCGGTGGAAAGCATGATACTAATTTTTTTTTTAATTATAAAAGGATATTACTTATTATTGATTCTCTTTCATTCGACTCCTTAGAGGATTTTTCTATTGACACCCCGAATTATTTGTAGCTTTGCTTTGTTGTTCTTTCAGTATAACAATTTTTTTTCCTTTTATGCTTCGTTTGTTTTGACATAAAATTTTACATGTAACATTTTATACGTAAAAATATATCTCAATGTTTGTTTTCAGTTGTAGAAGAAAGACGAAGTTCCTTTACCATCCCCATTAAAGATCATTCTATTTTATCTCTTGAATATAAATATTGAAATATTTTTTTACATATAAAATGTTACACATTTAAATTTTATGTCAAAACAAATGGAACATTAGGATAAAATTTTGTCATTTTATATGTGTAATAAAAAAAAATTGGGTAAGACAGTGATGTGATTGTAAATTATTTTCAAATATTTTTTTTATCCAAACTTATATAATATTTGGTAACAAAACAAGGAACAATCAAAAGAAAATTGTGTATCACAAATACATCTCTGGATGTATCACTTAGAAAATTCCATTATTAAATATTGGGAAAAATATTTTTGTATTTGGTACATGCACTTTTAGTTATATGGAAGTCAATTAATATTCTTGATTATAATAGATATACCTCTCCCACATAGTAAAATAATGGACAACAAACATATATTGGATGAGTGGAGTGCATGTGAGTAGGTGTATAAATAGTATAAAAATTAGTATATAAATGGCATATGAAATGATGCTTTTGATATTTAAATGATATGTATCATTGATATTTTGGTATGATATTGTACCACACCAATTAATTATACAGTACCAAATTTTAAATCATTATTATATTAGTATTTAGATAAAATAAATGATATACCGGTATCGATATAAACAATACGGTTCTAATTTTGATATACCTAAGATTTTCCATGAAAATCTCACGAAATATCTGTCCATATCATAAGTAGGGAGTGTAGAAATCCTCTCCCACTCACTTGCTGCCTGCCAAGGGTGGGATTTCAATCGGCCCACCTCCCCATGTATTGGTAGGCGGGCCGATTGATCCCCAGCCATTGAATCAGTGACAAAACCTTCTGCCGGAGAAGATTTCTTTCCAAGAAAATCATCAAACGCATTAAAGAATGTGGATTTGGCCGCACACTAAGATTGGTGGCTATTGAGTTGAGTAATGATAAATGGTTTGTGCCGATAATGCTGATGGGATATAATCCGGATAGACATAAACCTTTTTTTTTTTTTTTTTTTTTTTGGGATGGGGACTTGGGAGTCTTATCTTTGTCTGAATACAATACAAGACTCTTTTAATTTATTGGCGGACCAGTTTGATGCTAAAGCTGATGAATTGATTCATCTGTTTGGTTGATCCCAATGAAGACAAGTTGGGAACCCTGTTTGGTTGGTTGACATTATCAATAACTCTTTTTCTTTTCCCATGAAAGTTTGTTGGTAAGTCAGCTTTTCAATTACGCCTAACCTAATCAATCTCTCTTCCATTCCACTCACTCCAAAAAAAAAAACACACTAGCTTGAAAAAAAAAAAACAGAACTTCAAAGTGGAACTCCACTCTCACATTAAGGATCGTGGTGGTCCCCACCCCGTAGGATGAAATGGCACGTTTCCCTATTAAAACCCAATAACCGTTCTATTTTGAATATAGTCATGAGAGTCATGACCGGCTAACTTGGGAGGGTGTTTAGCGGACAGGTGTTTTTTCTATCATTTATTAATGCGGGAAGCTCGGAAAGTTCAAATATGTTGGCCCAAAATATCTTAGGCAATGGTGGTGGTGGTGGTGGTTCATATCGATCTTAGTTTTAGGTTGTTTTTGGTATTGTAATTTATTCTTAGAATGGAGAATGAAAATAGATTAAAGAGTGAAAGGAGTAAGATAATTACGTTTTTGGGCTTAAAATGTAGAAATGGTTAAATGGTGTATTCTAGAATGGACTGTGTTCTTTTTGTATTTTATGATCCAAGAAGGGATTATGTATTATCAAATACTATTTTCATCATCTTCAAATGTGTTTTAAACTGGGAATGCATTCCAAGATTATATATACAAAAGGGAACGTTAGTAATCGGTATTGATCACGCCCATTTGTGAAGGTTTGGATATCAAGTAATACCCATGTCGGATAGCAGTACCTTGATTCTTGTACCGAACGGTATTTGTTATATAACCCAGTTTTCCTCCATCATGGTGAGAAAGATTTCCTCTATCCTTTGCAATTCTCATATTCGGAGATAAAGAACTTTACTAGACTAAAGAACATCTTTCAACTTTTAAATAAGGGGAATCCGTTGTCACTGAAAACCTTGACAAGATCATCAAGTTTGTCACGCTCTCTCGTTCTCTTGGGATAGGTGCTGTGAAGGGGTTTTCCCGACTAATGAGAGGGGAGGGGATGCATATAGGTTACGAGGCAATGGTGACTACAAATGCGAGTGGAGGATGAGGTGGAGCCTACAGGTAGAGGATGAGGTGAAGGGGTAAAATAGCAAATATGTTTGATTTGTGGTAAATTAGTAAATATGTTTGATGTGTGAGCAAAAAAAATTTACAATATATCTCAAATATCATTTTTGAAACTTGAAGTAACTCAAATGTCTTTTTCTAATGGATTTTGAGTTATCGAAGGCCAAGGGAGTCTTCGATGTCAAAAAAATGTTGGAGAGAACTCGAACTTAAATTGACTGATCTAGATTTAATCTTCAATGGTTAATATAACAACATCATCAAACAATCAATAGTAAAATCATAGAATTAAACATTCAATTTTAGAATAATTGAATCTATAAATTATTACCAAGGCATTGTGAGATCCACATCGTCTCCTCCTTGAGATTCAGGAGGAGGGGCGGCGACCTCAGTGGATGGTCGCCACGTGGGGTCGGACCCCTTCGTTCAAATCGACAAGCCGAGCCGACAAGGGAGTGTCGACTTGAACGAAGGAGTCGGATTCATTCGATCCCCACATGGTGATCATCCACTGGATCGTCGCCTCTCCTCCTTAAAGTACAAGGACAAAACGATTTAAATCCAGCATTGTGGAAGGTGGGATCTCTAAGAAATATTGCCTACCAATATAGTGGGTGATCTCTATCTACTCTAAAATTTTCTATTTCTTAAGTGGAGAGTGATCTATCTTTTATCTTTTCCATTTTAATTTTTTCTTCTGATGTATTTTAATCCGTCCGATCTATCCAATGAACAACGGCCAGGTAAAATGATAGAAGAAATTTTTTACCAAAAAGAGACAGACCGACAGAATCATTACCAATAGAATAAAAGAAATATCAAATTAGGCAGACCCACACACAGTTTCTCTTTCTCCACAATTTCTCATTAATAAATTATAAAAAATAAAATAAAAAAACCTATACAACTCCACCGACAACATCTCCTCCATTAATTTATATTACTAACTATAATTAATAATGACGATGACATTTCTCATTCTCTTTTTATTTATTTATTATTATTAATAACGCCCAAAATTACTCTCTTTTAATCACTTCCACCAGTTCATCATCCCTCGCTTGCGCTTTACTTCTACAACCCTTTTCCCTCTCCAATAATTTGAAACAACTGGCCAAACGAAACAGTGGGATGTATGGTTCCATTTTTTAATAATCATGATCCTAATCTAGATTTCTGATACCATATTAAACAATTCAAGGAAGAAGAAGATGATGATTATGTATAAAAAATAAATAAAAAATAAAAAATAAAAATAAAAATTACAGGTCTTGCAAATAAAGTAAATAAATTATGAAACTCTAGAAGATTGTATAACAATCCAATAACAGTATTGTAAATTTTCTTTATCAATCCCTACTTCCCTACCAAATCCTTCTCCATATACAAACCAGGATTTAATCTTCAACCCAGAAAACTAAATAACGAAAAATAACTTCAATAGTTCAAATCAAACTTCAAAGACAAATAATAATATTGGAAAATGAAAGAGGGAAATCAAATTATTCAGAAAGTCCATTTCCAGATTTTGATCCGAAGCTTAACCTTACACGTCGTATCTGACGAGGAAGACAAAGTTGCAGGAGTCTTTCCTTTCGGGACGTTTGTTTTGAGCCTATCGCAGATAACCCTGATCATAAGCTTATCCGTCTTCAGACCTCCCATCTTCACTTTCATCTTCGTGTCCAACTGTACTGCCAACGGTATCCCTCCTTTCTTCAGATCCGACTTCAACGACGACGCCGACGACGACTCCAGAGATTCGCCGGTGCTTGCCACTGTTGTCCTCAGAACGGTCGTGTTCTTGGTGCCGTGGGTATAAGCCGGAAAAGTACTGTTGCCGACATCGATGCCGGCGGAACTCATGGTGACAGTTGTTGGATCATAGAAGAAAACAAGCTTCTTGTTTGGGTTCCGAGTGGAGACGGTGAGATCGAGATTGGAGTTGAGTTGGGAAGTGCCGTCTTTGTTGGTAGTGACGTTGAATTGCGAGATCCGGACTGCCGTCACAGAGAAGGTCGGGTGTTGAGGGCGGTAGAGGATCCATATGACAACGCCAGCGATGGCTGCGAGGAGGATCAGAGTACCGATGAGAAGAGTAGTCCAGAGACAGCAGATACAGCAGCAGCTGCGACGGCGGCGACTGGGCTTGGGCTGGGGACGGTACATGGGACGGTTGAATGACTGAGCTTTGGTGGCTGGGAATGGTGGATTGGCATTGCCGTTGAGTTTTTGAGGAGGGTTTGAGGCAGGTTTTGATGGGTAGATCCTGTCTGTCATCTCTTCAGACTTTCAGACTTGAAGGATCTCGTCTCTTCTTTGGAATTGAGGAACTGAGGAACTGAGGAATTGAATTGAAGAGGAAGACAGATGCTGTAATGATGTCTAGGGCTCTTATGCTGAATGGGAGATCATAAAAGCAATGGAATTATGCAAATGAAGAACAGAGGAAAGAAAGGGTTCGGGAGAGTTGGGACTCAGGCGTCAGGAGAGGAAGAGACGGTAACCCTCCACCAAAACCCAGATGTTTCCTTCTCACCCACCGAATGAATCTCCTCTCTCTCTCTCTCTCTCTCTCTCTCTAATAGGAAGATTGGGGTTGAAGGTTTAGACAGAATGGCACCGCGTAAACTTCATTTTCTTTGTAGGGACCCACCTAATTTTATCAGATGGTTAGGATTGTTCTTGGAAGAATTGGTGATTTTTAATGGTCTGATCAGAATCAAATCGAATTATCAAACAGGGTGTCTAGCCTTTGATAATATCGGATTAGATTAAATTGGAATGGATTTAAAATTATAATTTTAATATATGGTAGTTGCAAGTTGCGAGTCGTGAGTCGCTCGCATGTCAATCCTTGAAGTTGCAAGGCTTCTGCATTTGATTCAGGAATCGGGATGCAACGAGCTCTCCATGACTATATTCTGCATCTAAAAACAAATTACTAATTTATAATTGCTTCAAGAGTGCCTGGTATTTGTTTGGTTTTTTGCCTCTACCAACACAACATTCTCGAATGCTTCTCTCTCAACTAGGGATCCACATCCTCTCCTCCCAGAGGTTCAGGAGGAAGGGGGACGCCCCCGTTGGATGGTCTACACTTGGGGCTCAGGTGAATCCGAGCCGACACCCTTGTTAGCTCAGCGTGTTGGTTCGGATTCACCTGAGCCTCACGTGTCGACCATCCAACGGGGGCATCCCTCTCCTCCCGAACCTCTGGGAGGAGAGGATGTGAATCCCTCAACTTGGGGCTTTGGCCCCTCTGCTGCCTCAAGGTTGTATAACTGTGATCAACTCTTTTGGGGGATGGGGAATCCCCCACGTGTCGGCCATCCAACGGGGGCATCCCCTCTCCTCCCGAACCTCTGGGAGGAGAGGATGTGAATCCCTCAACTTGGGGCTTTGGCCCCTCTGCTGCCTCAAGGTTGTATAACTGTGATCAACTCTTTTGGGGGATGGGGAATCAAACAGGAATCAAGATTTGGATCCATTACATGGATCTTTGCCTTACAAGCTGACGTGATCAAGGTCATTCTTAAAACAAGGTCTAAGTTATACATGTCTTTCCTCCTCACCTCACCTAAAGTCGTTTTAAGTCTTCTTTTGGTTCTCTTGATTTGAATCGAACAACTCATGTGTATTAGAGCATTTATCACACAACACTTAAGACGTACTTTTTCACTTTATCCATTCTATTTTAATTCTATAAAAAACATCATCTTCTATATCATATTTTCACTTATTTATGATTGAGCCTAGATACTTAAAATAATCAAAATTCATATCATGTTATGTCTATATATGCTGATATGCACATGTACTCAAGCAACGGTGGATAGAGATAGAGAGAGAGTGTCTGTGGATGCTTATGCGAGGTCGCTATCATCTATGGGAATATTCCTCTTGACACTCCTGGGGAAGATTATCATCCTCTTGCAGTATATTTGGAAACTAATCGAAGGCACATGCAATACAAGTGATGTTCAGGGGTTATGATTTAAAAGTAAGACATGCTATGCAATATGAATTATAATCCTAGCAATCATATAATCATCATCATCATCATAAATTGTGTTGTAAATCTTACTCATCATTCAAGCTTGAAGCTCTCAATCTGCATTCAAGCTTGAAGCCGTCGTAAGGCTAAGTAAGATCATGGTTCATAGAATCAAATTGGATTCCTCTTACTATTGAGGTCTTGGAATTGGCCCACTCTATTTGTTATAATTGTTATATTGAGTATGAGGTTGAGGAGCAGCAGCTCAAGGAAGGATTACATTGGTATTTCAATAATTTCATATATTTATATAGGTTTTGCTATAAATTGATAGTGATGAAATTCTTTGTAAGACGAGGCATGAGGATGAATGATTATAACCTTGTTCTTCATTGATAGTGAAGCAATTACTCTCACCATGGATAAAGGCAAGAAATCTTATTGAACCACATCAATCTTTGCATTGTATGATTAATTTTTTTTCAATTTCATTTTACTTTTTTGTATCTTAATTAAGGTTGAATTTCTACACTTTTGAATTTGCCATGAATGGACAGATCTTCATTTTTTTTAGTCAATAAAATAACGAAAAACCAATAAATCCAACTTTTTGTAGAAATATATATAAAAAGACTTTTGAATCAAAACCCTAAAAAATAAAAAAATAAAAACAAAAAACAAAAAACAAAAAAAAAAACCAGTGGACATCTTTGCTTCTTCAAAGATAGGGTAATTTCGGGAGGAGAGTTATATTATCCGGTAAAGACCACCTGTAGTGGTTCTATACTTGAAGTCAGACCTCATAGTCTCAGACCTCCATTTTCTTTTTCAGAAGGAAAAAAGCTGTAGAGAAAAACTAGAAAGGAATAGAGAAACAAGACCAGTTGGAATGCCTACAAAATTGGACATATGGGTAAATCCAAGAAAGAGGTGCCCCAGCAGTTCGATGCCGGGATTGGCTCATACTTTTCTCCATATTGCCAGAAATAGGGTTTCCATGTGAAGATTCCTCCGTATCATGGATTCAAATCGTCTCCTCCCTGAGATTTGGGAGGAGGAGTGGCGGCCTACATGGATGGCCGACACCTGGCTCTCGAGTGAATCCGAGCCATCCATTCGAGCCGACACCTCTTTTGGCTCAAATGTTCGGCTGGGGTGTCGGCTAGGATGGACGGCTCAGATTCACCCAAGAACCAGATGTCAGCCATCCATCCAGGCTGCCACCTCTCCTTCCGAATCTCAGGGAGGAGACGATTTGAATCCCCGTATCATGCCTGTCGAGAGTAGGAGTGTAGCTAAGCACGAAAGCCATAAATAGTCCTGCACATCTGGCCAGGCTGACCGGTGCCAAAGTCAGTCCAGCTCTAGCCCACTATAATAGATGAACTAGCAAATTTACACAGGCCAGCACATGGTCATGGGATTAATGTTCTCTTAAGTATAATTTATATTTATGTTTATAAATATATTATAATAAGTCATTTATAAAAATAAATTAGAGGTCATAAATGCGTTTAATACCACTAGACATAAATGAGTCGACAAAACCCCCATTCCAAGTTTTGAAGAACCTCCAGATTGGATTCCATCTGATTACAGTTAGCAGTAAAATATATGAATTTTCTTACTATTCTTAAAATTTCCACCAAGATTACTCCCTGATTAGCAATCTTTTAAACTGTAAATTTCTATTCTATGGTCTCAAAAAAGTTCAGGGAAGAGAGGTATGTTGTATTTTATCGATTTTTATTGAATAAAATTTCAAAATAAAAATGTGTTTTGTTTTGGTTTTCTCGGTATGAGGCTAGTGAAGTGAGGTTAGTAAGATTGGAACCCAAGACCCCTTGAATGGGTTGAGTTTTAATTTGGCTTCTATTAGGTCAATAACGGTTCAATCCGTTTGACCTGAAATTGTTAGGTTAGTAATGGTTCAACTGGTTTGACCTGATTCATTAAAGTGTATCTACAAGAGACACATCACACATCCTTTGTTTGTAAAGACATGTTGGTTCAAAGGGACACACCCTTCCTCAAGGGATGTCTTGAAAAGACATGTTCTCCTCTATTTATAGAGGAGGAAGCCTTAGAAATTGTTAGAAGAACTAAGTTTTTCTTGATTCTTTCTCTCTCACTCTCTCTCCTTCTTTGTAAGCACATACTGAGGGTATTCCCTTATGTTTTCTAAAACATCGTTATTTTTCCGAAATTACATTACCGTCTTGCATTTGACCTAAGCACAACTCCGAAGTACTCGAAAGGATGTAGGATTTTCATTCATCCTAATAAAACTCATTTCAATGAATCTCATATGGAAAATAAAATACATTTGAATAATAACATAATCAATAAAATAGATGGGACATACCTTTTAGTAGAAGATTAATTTTTACCCTTGTCTTGTACTTGATTCCCAATAAAAATCTTCTACAATCTTCTCTCCCTTAGATATGGGTCATTTTGTTTTCTACAGTCTCATCTCCCTGCTTCATATTTATAATACTTGGATTTCAAATCTATTCCAATCTCATAATGGAATAGATTTGGTTTATAATTGGCAAGAGATAATCAATCAAACCTTCATTGGATTCCCACCAGTCATAATAGGCAAGTAAGACAATGTTGCCCATAATAATAAAATCAGAAAGATTTTACATTCTCCCACTTGGGCTATATTATTCCACAAGACTGTTAAAACTAGTGCGGCCATGGAAACCATTAATTAAAAATCGGATTATCCCAAACCTCCTTCCTTCCAACAAGCAGACTAATGTTGAACAACAGCAGAAGATATACCTCAATTATACGGCATACAATTTTCTGTTATTACGAACATAAGTCTCCTTGTTTATATTTGACATTGGCTTACCGCCTTTGAAAACTTGGTTTAATACCGCCTTTATATTTTTGGCTTAATACCGTCTTCTGAGACTTGACTTAATACTGCCTTTTGGGTCTTGGCATAATACTGTCTTTTGTGTCCTGAATTAATACTGTCTTTTGTGTTCTGGCTTAATACTGCCTTCTGAATTCTGGCTTAATACTGCCTTTTGCGTTCTGGCTTAATACTGCATTTTGTGTTCTTTTTGTGTTCTGACAAGTTAAATAAAACTTTCATTCAGACTAGTAAGAGTGCAAATGCTAAATCATGAAGAGAAACAATGGTATTAATCACTATGTCTATAAAAATCACAGACAAAACAATACAATCAAGTATCAATGTAAATATATGGTTTTTACAAAATTTGATCAAAAGATTCGACTATGCCCATGCTCTAAACATGATCCTTGAAGATTCCCACTGGTAGAGTTTTTGTCAATGGATCAGCAACCATATCTACCATCGAAATCTTTTCTACAATGATGTGATTATCATCAATTTTTTCCTTTACTAACAGATACTTGATATCAATGTGCTTTGAAGCACCAGTCCTTTGATTATTTTTAGAGAAAGATATAGCTGACTGATTATCACAATACATTAATAATGGTCTGGAGATGATTTCCACAGTCTTCAGACCAGAAATGAAATTCCTCAGCCAGATTGCCTGCTTCGTGGCTTCGAACAATGCCATGACCTCTGCCTCCATAGTAGAAGATGCTAAAATTGTTTGCTTCACACTCTTCCAGAAAATAGCTCCTCCAGCCTTCATGAAGATGTATCCTGATGTAGATTTTCTGTCATCAGGGCATCCGCTGTAATCTGCATCACAATCTCAAAGGTATCATTACTGCCATAGGTAAGCATATAATCTTTTGTCCTCTGTAAATATCGCAAGACTTTCTTCACAGCTATCCAGTGAGGCAAACCTGCATTTGACTGAAAACGTCCCAAAACACTCACTGCAAAAGCGATATCAGAGCGAGTGCAAACCTGTGCATATATAAGGCTCCCTACTGCAAATGCGTAAGGCTTATCAGTCATAGATCTTCTTTCAATCTCATTCCTAGGGCATTGGGTCTTGTTTAACTTGTCTCCCTTACTGATGGATGCCTCACCAGCTGAACAGTTTGACATATTGAATCTCTTGAGTATACGATCAATATAGGCCCTTTGAGATAATCTCAATAGTCTACGCCTTCTGTCACGACTGATTTCAATACCCAGGACAAAAGAACCCTCACCTATATCTTTCATTTCAAAGTTCTCTGACAGAAAACGCTTGATCTTTGCAAGCAAACCCAAATCACTACTGGCAAGCAAAATGTCATCTACATACAACATCAGAAAAATGAACTTGCTCCCACTGATTTTGTGATAAATGCATTGATCAATAGCACTCTCAACGAAACCAAAAGAGGATATAATCTGGTGGAACTTTAGATACCATTGTCTAGAAGCTTGTTTGAGACCATAAATGGATTTGTTGAGCTTACAAACCATTCCTTCCTTGCCTTGTACCTCAAAACCTTCTGGTTGGCGCATGTAAACTTCCTCAATCAAGTCTCCATTCAAAAAGGCTGTTTTGACATCTATCTGATGTAATTCTAGATCATAATGAGTCACAAGCGTCATAATAACTCTGAAGGAATCCTTTGAGGAGATTGGAGAAAATGTCTCCTTGAAATCAACTCCCTCCCTCTGTGTGAATCCCTTAGCTACTAGCCTGGCCTTGTAGCGCTCAATTCTTTCCCTGGAATCACACTTAGTCTTAAAAATCCATTTGGAGCCTATGGGTTTACAAGAATTAGGTAAATTTACAAGCGTTCAAACATCGTTGTTAGCCATGAATGACAATTCATCTTTCATAGCTTCCAACCATTTTGGTGCATAGAGCTATTCATGGCATCCTCAAAACTAAAGGGATCTATTGCTTGACCAATGTCAAATTCTCCTTCAGTCAAGTATAGAATGTAGTCAGAAGAAATAGCACTCTTCGTTGTCTAGTAGATCTCCTGACCATCTCTTCAGGTTCTGCAATCAACACTGGTGTCATAGGTGGATCAGGTACCTCAGTCCCTGTAAATTGCTCAACCATTGGTGGGACCAAGGGATGCATAACTTTTTCATGAATATTATATAATTTGGCTTCTGCTCTGCATCCCAAACATCTAGATGATTCAAGTTCGGTTTTCTACCAGTCCATAGCTCAAAAGGTGTTTTGGGAACAGATTTACTTGGCACCCTATTGAGTATGTAAGGGAGAATTGGTGTTATTTATCATACTTCTCATCATATCTTTTAGAGTCCTATTCCTTCTTTCGGTAACTCCAAGCCATTCAAGTCTTTCTTGTCATCATTTCCTTTTGAGGTATATGTTTTATCATAGGGTTTTCCATTTCCCTTATTGAAAAACTTTTTCTTCTTCTGAGGTCCTACACCTCCATTTCCCTTTCCCTTTTTAGTAAAAGGTTTGTGCTGAACTAAATTTGCACTCTCAGGTTTCTTCTTTTTCAATCTATCCTCTTTTTGAGAGCAAAAAGAAATCAGATCGTCCAAACTCCAATTGTCTTTTTGAGTATTGTAAGATACATGAACCTGACTATATTCATTTGGGAGAGAAGTCAAAGCAAGATAAACCAGAAAGTCATCATCCAAAGAGGTTCCTAGCCCCTTTAGTCTTTCCCTTTCTTTTTTTGCAACCAATTCGAGTATGTGTTCTCAAATACCATTTGAATCAAACCTTGCTCCAGTTAAGGCTGTCATCAGACTAATTTTGAGACTTTTATTTGTCACATTAATTTCATCTGTATCTCTTTCATATATTCTTTAACAGTATCTTTCATCTGAATATACCACGAAGAGATTCAGAAATGGAATTTTTCATCAAGATTAGGGATTTTCGATTAGAAGCTTCCCACATCTCTATTTTTAGAATCTGAGCGGGAGAGCTCTCAGGAGTGATAGGAGCAGGTTTTTTCTCTCTGAGATCTAAGTCCATATCCAACATGCTAAGTTGGGTTTCCACTGCCTCATACCATTTTTGGAAATTCAAACCAGTCAACACAGGTAGAGAGGCTAATACATTTGCAGGTATCGACATCCTGAGATGAAATTTACTATATGAGTTTACATTTAAAAACATGTATGAAATTAATATATCCAACACTGATGTGTATATCAAGGAAATAAATAAATCATTAAACTACAGCAGAATGGAGGTCATTATTTCCCCTTCCTAAGAATCAACCGCACTACACACTTATCCTTTGGGATAAGCATGCAATGGTACTCTTAGATATATCCAAGCACAACCACCAAAGAATGATGGCTTCGACAAATTTCATCACCTTTGGGTGATTGAAAAATCTTCAACCGAACATCCTTAATAAGTAATTTTTTTTCTTAAGAGTCAATAGCACTACACATTTATCCTTTGGGATAAGCATGCACTGGTCCTCTTAGATATCCAGGCAAAACCGCCAAGGAATGATGGCTTCAGAAAATTTCATCACCTTTGGGTGAATGAAAAACCCTCAGCCGATCATCCTTAATAAGTCATTTCTTTTCTTAAGAGTCAACCGCACTACACATTTATCTTTTGGGATAAGCATGCACTGGTCCTCTTAGATATCCAAGCAAAACCGTCAAGGAATGATGGCTTCAAAAAATTTCATCACCTTTGGGTGAATGAAAAACCCTCAACCAATCATCCTTAATAAGTAATTTCTTTTCTTAAGAGTCAAACGCACTACACATTTATCCTTTGGGATAAGCATGCACTAGTCCTCTTAGATATTCAGGCAAAACCGTCAAAGAATGATGGCTTTAGAAAATTTCATCACCTATGGGTGAATGAAAAATCCTCAACCGATCATCCTTAATAAATGAGTGCATGTAACTAACATAACTGGACAATGCCACCTTTGGGTGTGCATCATCAGGCTTAACTACTTTTGCATAAAATAAAATAAAATTCTTGAATTTTCAGACATAACCATGCAATAGGTATGCCATTTTGATGAGTTTTACTCAATTACACAATTATATCTGTAAATTTTGATATGTAGTCACATAGAATATGATTCAAAAATTGAAAACATGAAATTATGTCTCAACAAACCAATATAAACATGCACATTACTCATCTGGTAATCATCTCATCATTTAAAATTACAAAACCTTATAAAATACTCCCAAAACTAGTTTTTATTCAATTATTACAGATTTGGGATTCCACAAATGACACTACAAATATACCAGAATGAAGATAATAATTAAAGGGATTCAACGGAAAAAATTTCAAGTCAAACGGACCCTTAATGCCCCCTCAAGTTCCAATTAAAGTGGGCACGTGGGATCACTTGCCTGTGATCCAAATAGGGCCTAAGTCTGAACCGATTTCGGGCTTGGTTCAATATAACTGGTCTGGGTTTGGTCTGGTTTTCTCTAACTCCGGTTCGAAACAGAATCGGGTCAACCCTATCCAATCGAGACAGGGTCATGATCCAGGTCGGGTTGACCCGATTCCACCTTATTTTGGTCGAAAAATAGTCCGGGTCGGATTGACTTGATTCCGCCTTATTTGGGTATGAAAATAGTCCGATTCGGGTTGCCCGATTCCGCCTTATTCTGATCGCAGAATAGACCGGGTCGGGTCGGGCCGATTCCGTATTATTCTTATCGGGTAAAAAAGAGTCGGGTCGGGTCGGGTCGATTCCATATTATCCTGCTCGGAAAAAAACAAATCGGGTCGGGTCGTCCGATTCCACCTTGCCGGGGTTGACCCTATTTGATTTGTACCGGGTCTGGGTTTGGTTCGGATCGGGTTAAGCCGACCTGGGTTACCTGGGTCAAGATTCTGACACCAGGTCGGTTTCGGGTCAACCCGATCGCCCCCCTTCTTTTTTTTTTTTTAATCCAGCGAGTGGATCTCACTCGATTCTTTCTCCAGCGTGTGACGGTACGTCCGGTGGCCGGTGACGACGATTTTTATATCTCCATGATTGTCTCACGAAGATCTACGCATTGATATATTTTTCTTGTAATTTTGACGGTCGAAAAATTATCCGATTATTTAAATCTCTTCCTTTTCACCAAAAATTAAAATGGGAACAAAAAAGAATTTCTCCATGTTTCAATACTCAATGATTTTAAATCGATATGGGATGACTCTGATACCACTTTATGATTTTCATTCATCCTAATAAAACTCATTTCAATGAATCCCATATGAAAAATAAAATACATTTAAATAATAACATAATCAATAAAATAGATGGGACATTCCTCTTAGTAGAAGATTAATTTCCGTCCTTATCTTGTACCTGATTCTCAACAGAGATCTTCTACAATCTCATCTCCCTTAGGTATGGATAAGGGTGTCAACGGGCCGATCCGGGCATGTTTCAGTCCGGGATGAATCGGTGTCGGATTTTATAAGCCCAGCCCAAAACATGTCCATTAAGAGTTCGGGCTGGGTTGGGCTGTGTGAACACAATAACTATCGGGCTGGTCTGGTGTCGATTTGTTATCGGGTTGGGCTTATTGAGGTGATTTCGGTCTGGTTCGGTCCGGACCGGGCTTATCAAGCTTATCGGACCTATTTTATATGTAAAATATATAACATATTTTATTATTTCTATCTATAAAATTAGCATCATTCCTTCTATATGCATGTAATTCAGTAAATTATAACAATTAACATACTCTTTTCAACTATAAATTCATATAATCTTTCGGATAAAAAAGTAAACTATAACAGTGTAATATAATCCAACAAAATTTAAAACCATTAAAATTAAAAAAACTGGGCCCGGATGGACCTTACCGGTGTTCGGGTTAGGTATTATTGATTCGGGCTAGTTCGGGCTTCTTAACGGGCTGGTCTGGTCTGGTTTCGATTTGGGCTGAAACGGTGTCGGGCTTTACAAGCCGAGACCGAAACCTGTCCATTAAGGTTCAGTCCGGGCTGGGTTCAGGTTATGTCGGGCCGACTCGGTCCGTGCTATCGGGCTGGGCCCATTTTTGACACCCTTAGATATGGGTCCTTTTGTTTTCACGCAGAGAAAGACTATAGGGACCCTGCTTCATATTTATAATACTTGGATTTCAAATCTATTCCAATCTCATAATAAAATAGATTTAGTTTATAATTGATAAAGGATAATCAATCAAACCTTGATTGGATTCCCACCAATCATAATAGACAAGTAAGATAATATTGCCCATAATAATAAAATCAGAAAGATTTTACAAGGGACGCATCAGACTAGTGCATGTTTAATGCGAGAAGCCGAGAAGCTGCTTTATCTTGGAACCAAATTTGCATCAAAACCCGATTGCACCATTGGAGGCAAATTCTGTCTTTAGGACAGTATCGCTTGTGATACGACCCAACTTCAAACTCATTATTAATTACAGTCTTCTTTAACAGATCATTGGAAGCACGATATCAGATAAGTAGTTCTCATTTAAAGTTTTCCTTTTATATTTACAACAATGTACAAACCAGGTTCATCCAAGGATGTCATAATCAACGAAATAGATTATTAGGATTCCTACATAATGGTAACCAACATTTTACAGTTGGCATCTTTATCCTAGGCATAAGTCCAACCATTAAGCATTAAATACTACAAAATATTGTTTTCCCTGATAGCTTGGGCACCCAAATGTAGATCACATTCCCAGCATCCTGATTTCAAATAATTTCATTAATGGATTTGATGAATTGTTTCTCAGACAATGTGAACAGAAAATATGAACAATGAAAAGAAAAGGGGGAAGTAAAGCTGGATTGTAACGAGCAAGCTGGTAGAAAATGTGAGGGGGGAAAAGGAAAGCTGGATTGTAACAAGCAAGCTGGTAGAAAATGTGATGCTATCCAGTACCAAGTAGTGGCACATTTGATCACAATTGGGCAGAATAAGGTCATCCCTTATTTTCCTCCTACAACCACCAGTTGCTTCCACATTTCTCATCTGCTTCACGAGCTGCATTACATCCCTTTTACCAGCCATGGGATTGCTTGAGTCTCTTCTCAATGATTGCCTTCAAGGGCGTTCTTTAAGCTCCCCTAACCTGTCACGCATCCGTTCCAAGTAACATGTGAGAAAGAGGGGAGGTCCTTCAACAAGAATAAGATTACGTGATTTAAATTTGTTAACAAACTGCAAACTGCACACTGCTCAATCATTATTAAGGAAACTTAGTATGCAAACCATCATTAAGAAAATACCCAACACCTACGTCATGTTAGCCCTAAAGCAACTACAATGGCCAACCACTCTAACCATCTCTAAAATTCGTAAGAACAAGATCAGTTATAGACCTGAAAAGGCATAAATCATACAGGATACAACCTACCAATCTATCTACAGGTGATATTCTTTATCCCTTGTAATAATTTATGGAGCTTGACCAACATGGCAAAATCGTTTTACTAAAATCTTACTGGCCCAATAAAGTTCATAAAATAATCATCCGAAAAGGTTTTGACCCATTGCTCTGAATTCCTATCATTAACACCCTTTTGACTTAATTTTTAAAGCCACAAAGTCCAGATCAGAAACTAAAGGTTTCTTAAGGACAATAATGCCATTGAATAAGAAACGCAAAGTTAATGGTTCCCTCACTATGAGACGAAAATGTTGACCAATTAAGGCTTCGGTCATAACATGACAAAGGGCTAATTATAGTCAGATTCATCAGATTCTTATACATCTGAGCCACAGATATTATTGGCATGGCGAGGTCTAGATCCAATTTTGACTTGGATCAATACATGTAGAACCATTCCAATCACAGAAACCCAATGATCCATAAAATATGGATCAAATCTGGATCAACAGGGACACCATCCTTGCTAGAGAGACAAACATTAGAGTTGAGTGGAGTATCAGAGGGCTAACAACCAAGCATCCTTGTCTCTGAAAGAAGATCTAATATTTATTTCCTATGAGATAAGAAAAGACCCATAGTGGAGTGAGCAACCTCAATGCCGAGGAAGTAGCGCAATTTTCCAAGGTCTTTGATCTTAAATGCTTGACCCAGATAACTCTTCAAACGCACCATCTCTTCTGTATCACTTCCAGTGACCACAATGTCATCCACGTACACAACAAGAAGAGCAAACTTATCACCAAATCGCTTGATAAAAAGGGTGTGATCAGCATGACTCTAAGTGTAGCCATTCGACACCATTCCCCTATGAAAGCGATCGAACCATGCAAGAGGAGACTGCTTGAGGCCATAAAGGGCTCGCTGAGGTTGAGAACCCAAGAGGAATGTCAAGGTACACCTCTTTAAGTTCACTGTGGAGAAATGCATTCTTAACATCGAGGTATTGTAGATCCCAACCTAGGTTAGCAAAACAAGAGAGTACTCGAACAATGTTTAGCTTTGCAACAGGTGCAAAAGTCTCCTGATAGTCAAGGCCATAAGTCTGAGTGAAGCCACAAGCCACTAACCAAGCCTTGTACCTATTCACAGTACCATCAATGCTCTGCTTACTAAGTCCCAAGTGTCATTCTTCTTCAGGGCTTGCATTTCTTCAACCATAGCCGCCTTCCATCAAGAATCGGCAAAAACCTCCTGCCAGTTTAGAGGAAAGAAAACAAAAGACAAAGAAAACACAAAGCCCGATTGGGTGGAGACAGAGAGTCATTCGACACCACCTGAGCAATAGGGTGATGCGTATAAGATCTCATTCCCTTCTGGACAGCAATGGGTAAATCAAGAGATGGGTTAGAAAGGCTAGGAGAAGTAAGTGCGAGATTACCAGATAGACAAGGACTAGGATCAAAACGTAGATCAGGAGATGGCGATAAGTTGGGTAGATGAGGTGCAGCGGTGGTGGTGTCTAGGTGCTGTAGGTGGCGCCGAACATAGACCCTCACAGGGTTTTGTATCTCCCCTTGGACTAGTACAACCACTGGAGACACACCCTCATGTAATGGAGCAACAACTGGCACATCTTTACCGTCACCGAGTACCAGATCCCCCTTTAGAAGAGGAGCCGGTGAAAAATAAGAGATAGTCTCATGAAACACCACATCCATAGTCACAAACACACGTCAGGAAGGAGGATGATAGTACCGATAACCCTTTGGAGTAATAGAGTAGCCAACAAACACACATTTGAGCCCAAGAGGCTCCAACTTGCCAGGATGCTGATGATTCCGACCAAAACACACGCAACCAAAAACACATGGAGGGAGGGCGAAGTCGGACGACCCCGAACATGGAAATCCAGAACACGAGTTGGCATCTGGTTTATCAGATAGCCGGCAATCAGAATAGCGTCGCTCCAATACTGACGAGGAACCTGCATCTCAAACAAGAAAGAGCAAGCGAGCAACTTCCAGTAAATGATGATTTTTGCCCCCAACAAAACCATTTTGAACCAGAGTGTCAACACAACTAGCCTGATGAAGAATCCCCTGAGCAGCAAGATAAGACTGAAAGGTACCATCCATATGCTCAGCACCATTGTCACTACAAAGGATCCGAATGGTAGCATCAAACTGAGTGCGAATCATGGTGTAAAACATCTGGAATAGCGAAAGACCTCACTCTTGTGACAAAGGAGGTAGATTCAAGTGAGTGTGACAGACGATGAAGGTAACAAACCAATGGAAACCAAGGACAGAAATACACCAGACAAAGCCCCACACATCAAACTGAATCAACATAAATGAGGAAAAACACTCCTTTTATTTAAACTAAAATAAACAGAGCAAGTTTGCTTGGCTAAAACACAAACATCACAAAAAAAACTCCTTAAAATTACAGGGCTAGAACAAATGCAGAAATTTTTTAAAGAGAGTCCCCACTGGAGGATGGTCCAAACGTCAATGCCAAAGTGACAACTCAGAAGTAGTAGTCAGCATGGAATCGGTCTGAAGTGCAAAACAAACAATAGGAAGCCCCTTTTTTTAAGCAAATAAAGATCACCATGCACCTTACCACAGCCAATCGTTCTCCCCGTCACCAGATCCTGGGAAGGATAGAAAGTCACTTTACAATTCAGATCATAAGTAAGACGGCTAATGGAAAGAAGGTTAGTAGTAAAATTCGGTACATGAAGAACAGAAGTCAACGATAAAGTGGGAGAACATGCAATGGAGCCCTTCCCAGAGACAGAGGAAAGGGAACCATTAGCGAAATGAACCTTGTCTTTACCAGAACAAGGAGAATACTAAGAAAAAAGACTAAGGGTACCAGCCATGTAATCAGTGGCACCGGTGTCAATTATCCAAGGGTGAAAGACAACCAATGCACAATGGCCACCAAAAACAATACTTGAGGCAACAAAGTTGGAGGTAGAATGAACCGTGGATGTGGCGGCAATAAAAGTAGATGGCCCAGACAAGGGTGGCTTCAAAAGAGTCATGAGACATCGTAGCATGGCAAGCTCGTTTTGGGACATAGAAGAACCGACACTATAGGGGCGGCACCAATAAGGGCAGATTCAGATGTTTTAGATTGATGAGTAGAGGAGCCACGGCCCCAACCACGACCTTGTGATGAACCTAAAACTGGGTGACCATGGAGTTTCTAACAAAACTCCTTGGTATGTCGTTCCTTACCATAATAGTCACATCGGACAGGCTCTCACTCAGAAGAAGGGCGATCACTGGAACGAGCAAAGCCACTGTCACTAGACTGAGACCCTGACTCAGAATAAAGAGTTGAACAGTCCTAAGAACCATGGGATGACAGACTAGGTGATACATTGGCAGTGCGGCGATTGTCTTCCAATGGTACCAAGAAGAAAGACTGCTCTAATGAAGGAAAGGGATCATGTCTAAGCACCTGAGCACAAATCTGGTCATAGGAAATGTTCAGGCCGGCTAGAAAATCGTACACCCGATACTTGTCTTCCCCCTTCTGAAATCCGGTTGCATCGTCAATGCAGGCAGCTTGGAAAGTATTATAGTAGTCCAACTCCTGCATAGACTGCACCACTCAGAGTAGTACTGAGACAAAGAGAGATCCTGTTGTTTGGTCTCATGAAGCTTTTTCCTGAGTTCATAGGCCTGTGCATCATTCCCAACTTGGGAATAGGTATAGGTATCTTTGGCAGCCGACCAGCTTTTGGCTGCAGTATCTAAAAGAGGATAACCCCAAGCAATATGTGGTTGCATAGAGTTGATGAGAAAAGACATTACTAATGAATTAACAGAGCTCCACTTCCTCTAAGAATCACTGGCAGTTGTAGGTTGTGTCGTTTCACCATTGATGTAGCCTATATAACCTCGAGAATCAATGGACAAATAACAAGACCGTGACCATATCAAATAGTTGCTCCCATCAAGGCGAACAGAGCTCACAGGGAACGAGGGAAAATGGGTATCGTAACCCATCCCATCGGTTCCAAAGGAGGCGGTAGTAACATCGGACATGATGACGGAGCAAAGAGGTCAAGAATCAATTACGACCATGGACAAAAAATCGCCTAATACATCATCGTAGGAACAGGAAGTTCTGTGAATCCATACAAAACATAGAGAATTCTACAAAATAAAGTTTCTCAGATCTCATCTGAGATATGAGAAACAAGCCTTAAAGAAGGCTCTCGGCGGGCTAAGGCACCACCACCGAGAGCTACTTGCAGTGGCAAACTAAGAAAGAGAGAGAGAGAGACGCGGGAAGTTGGAGCCAAGAGAGTATGGGCGATAAGCGAGAAAAAAAATTCAAGAAATAGACCCACTAGGGTTTCGTTGCTAAGGAGGAATAATTGACTTGTTTAGAATGACAAAGGTCATACTTTATTTATAGAGAAAAGAAGTTACATAGTAAATGCGGTAGGTGAAGGCAGCAGCCCTTCCTATCAAGGAAGGTTGTTGCACATGGGCAGTAGCCCCGCAAGTCAAGAAGGCTGGTCAGCAACCCCTTCTTGTCAGGGAAGGCTGCTGCCCTCAAGTCAAGGAATGGCCCCTTGCCTTCTAGATGTTACAATAGTGTTAACTAATATTGTAAAGTAATGGGCCTATTTATTAAGGCCCACTAGCCATTAGTTTAAGCGGTTAAGTTAGTAATTAAGTTAATTACTTAGTGATGGGCCTGACTAAAGGCCAATACTGAATTTAGTAAGGAGGGATGGGCACTGATCCCCCTTTTAGGATCAGTCCCATGTGACCGGCTAATGCCTTTTCTTCTACTTATCCCTTATCCTTCTTTTATTTATTTTGCAACTAGGACTCTGACTTGTCTGACTTGTAGAGTCCTAGATCTATCTATTAGTTGCTTTCCAATGCTATAAATACAAGCTACAAGGAAGGGAGTAGAAGGCTATCAATTTTGCTGCTCTCCTATTCTTCTCCTTATTTTTCCTCTCGGTTTTACTGTATACTAGTTCCAATCTTTGTAACACAGTATCTTTGCAGTTAAATGGATACAAAAGAAAATAAGACACCCACACAGTATCTATACTGAGAAGTACAAAAGAAAGTCAAGAAAGTAAAATGCCCTCCACAGCATGACACGGAGAAGAGACAGTTCTGTTGTGGAAGTTTTCTTGGGAACAAAGGAGAAGGAGATTTGATTAGAGAAAAACTGATGGCACTTAAGAGTAGAGGTGGAGTTGCTAGTAAGGAAAGGATTCTTATGTGGATTATTGAAGGAGATTTGGCTCTGACTGCTGATTGTATTACCTTGTAGCAGGTTTTTCTGGTGCCTTAATTTTTCTGACCGATCAAACTTTAAAAAAATAAAAATAAAATAAAAAATAAAAAGAATGGGGAAGAAAAAGCAAAACAAAACAGAAACATTCTTACCAAAGATATCTAAGTCTAAGGTTCAAAATTTGGAACATAAATAATATATTAACTCTTGTAATAAAGCAGTTGTCCATAGAAAATGAAAAGAATAAATTAACTCATCGTTTATGTTGAAATGCAATATATAAATACCTTGGAATTTTAATGCTTCTAAACATAAGCATCATAGAGAGCAAAACAGGAACCATCACTAAACATAAATGCTCCAAGGAATGCCCACTGATAATGTAATGAGTTGCTTTGTAGATTTTCCTGTCAGCAACAGCTTCAAATTTGGCAAAAAGGTAGACCCCTGTACAAAATGGTTTTTCAGATGTTAAAGGGGCCAACAAATTCTCTAGCATTGATAATGCCTATACTGCATGATAAACAACACTTCCACTAATTTACTTCTGCACCCAACAATGCATTAAAAATTGATACATCAAATATAATGATGTTATGGACATTGTGACAAAACATATTTTGACAAAAAAAAATTACAAAAAATAGGTGAACAACTCTTCATCACATAATAATAATTAACTATCAACTGCAGCAGACTACAAATTTTCAATTAGGGGCCTGAAACTTCCATCCCCAACTATTGTTTAGGTTAACTTCTAAAATGCAGCTCTATTGAAAATTGACATCTACAAAGCTTATGACTCCGTGAGATGGGAAGCTGACTGAAGTTTTGGCTGAAATGCATTTCCCTCCTTGCTTCGTCAATTGAATGCACTACCGTATTTCTATAGTCCCCAACTGTGATCCATGGGAGTTCACCGGGGTTCATTGGTAGCAGCACAAGAATCAAGCAGGGAGGCCCTATGTCCCCCTACCGCTTTACCCTCATTATGGAGGTCTTGAGTTTTTCTCAGACACCGATTCAAACCCCAAAACCAAAGAAGAAATAAGAGGGGATTGAGGGGGAATCAACCAAGTCGTTGGACTGCAACCACCATTAATCAAGAACAGGTCTTGCAGCCTAACAGGAACAGCAGGGAAAATCATATAGCAGCAACTCTCAACAGAGGACAGCTTCAGATCAACAACATTCCCCACAAATAACAGAACCAGATCATCAGATCAATAGACATTGGATGCAGCAATGGCTGGATGCCATAACGAATATCTTTAAATGACTCTCAAAATCACAACCCACTCTGATTCCATGTAACAAAGTAAGGAAGGAAGAGAGAAGGAAAAGATGGAGAGAACACAAGAAGAGGGAGAGAGAAACCGTGTGTGATTCTCTCCTCCTACTGCTGATCTTATTAAATAGAAAAGGAAATATAAATCCAATCTAACTCTAAGACTAGGAAAGAAATAAATAATAAGCCTAAATAATAGAGATGATGGTGTGCAGATAGAGATAAAACTTTGTGGCTATCGACCCCATATCTTCATTTTTTGAAGATTTATACTTGCATGGAATGATGGTTGTTATTGCTATTATTTGGCCTAACCGGAAGGGGATGACTAGAGTTTATTTCCTTGGGATCTTAGTTGTGGCTACTCTTGCTTATGAAATTTATTGTGCTTTCATCCTTCGAAATGTTGCTTATTGTTGTTGCCATATGATGATGGAATATTTTTTGTTGCATTTTGCGTTATCTATCCACGTGGAATGCTCCACATGAGGGGGAGAATGAGCATATATTTTGCTTGTGTTCGTGTCTGCTCATTGAAGAGGCACTTTTATCAGTTTGTTCAAGTTTGCTCATTGAAGAGAGACTATTATCAATTGCGCAAGATGCAACCCTTGTTCAGGTCTACTAATTGAAGGGAGACTATTATCAGTTGCATAAGATGCAACCTTTGTATAGGTCTACTCATTAAAGAGAAACTATTATCAGTTGCACAAGTTGAAACTGTTGAATGATGGAATGACTTGTCTGTAATAGACAGAGGTCCTCTTATTTATAATCTGAGAATGAATACAAAGAAAGAAAGAGGTAGTACAGGTAGTACAATACAGGTAGTACAATGAGGGTAGTATAGGTAGTACAATTGTACAATACAGGTAGTACAATGAATCTAGACAAAAAATGAAATACGTAATATTCTCAACAGAAACCTTTGTTCCAGTCTGCTTATTGAAGAGAGACTATTATCAGTTGCACATGATGCAACCACTAGTGTTGGAGCCTATTACTTCTTTGCTCTTGTAAAAGTTTACTATTAGTTAATGAAATACAACCTTGCACGTGATGCAGCTTACCTGGTTCACAGCAACCATATGCTGTATGGGTTACAACAACCTAATGTTGTTTGGTTCGCAATTACCGAAGCTGCTATGATGATTGTTGCACCTATCTTGTCCGTTGGTGGTTCTAGTTCGTGATTTGGTATTGCAACCAAGAAGTTCTCTTTGTGCTCCCTAGCGTCTCTAACAATCATATATATAAGACCGGTGTTGTGGTTCATATTTAGAACTCCAGCTTGAGGGGGAGTGTTGAGTATTTCTATATATTCCAAGCTAGAGCATGTTCCAGCTTGAAGGGGTGTCGAAGATGTGGGGTCGATAGCCACAGAGTGAAGATGTGGGGTCAATAGCTACAAAGAAGTTTATCTCTATCTGAAAATCATCATCTCTATTATTTAAGCTTACAGTTATTTCTTTCCTAGTATTGGAGTTAAATGGGATTTATGTTTCCTAGTGTAAGTACAAGATCATTAGGACGTAATCTTTCCTTTTCTATTTAATAAAATCAGCAATAAGAGGAGAGAATCACACACACACGGTTTCTCTCTCTCCCTCTTCTCATTTCTCTCCTTCTCCTGCTCTCTTCCTTCTTTACTTTGTTACAAAGGTTCTTTCAAGGATCTTACAAGTCAAGGCAGCCCTCAAAGGCATTGACTCTTTCTAAAATGCAAGACAATCAAGCCAACTCACCTTGCCTTTACGGATGACATGATGATCTTCACTAAGGCCAACTTTAAATCTATAGGCTCGATCTCCAGCTTTCTAGCTTCCTTTGGTGCTATGTCAAGACTTCGTGTCAGGAGTCAGAAATCCTCCATTTTTTTTTTGTGGGGTTAAATGAAGTCACCAAAGAGAGAGGAGTGTTTTAGGTTTCTCCCTAGGATCCCTTCCAGTCAAATATACGGCCTTCACCTGGTTCGGTCCATATTATCTGCTCACCACTGTGCTCCCCATTCTGGATCATCTTTGAAAGAAACTTCAATTATTAAAGGCTAGATTCCTATCCTATACTGACCTTCTGGAGTTGGTCAAATCGATTATGCAGAGTTCTTACATCTATTGGACAGTTGTGTTTGGTCTTCCTCGACCCATCATTCAAACGATTGGATCCTTGATGAATGCTTTCCTTTGGAAGGTATCCGACAACAATAAATTCTTGCACACTATGAGCTAGGCTTCTATTTGTCTTACCAAAGAGGACCTTGGCCTGAGGAGAGTAAAAGAGGTAACAATACCGTGCATTAATGACTCTATGCTAGAAACCTAAAGGACGCTATATAGACAATTAGGGATATTTTTTGGGCTTGGAGGAAATATTGGAATACAGACCCCTTGTCATTGATACCAACATGAAAAAAATTGATGAAGGCGTCTCTACTTTTCTATGATTGGACAATTGGCATCCTCGTAGAGTCCTCCTCCATAGGTATGGAAAGGATTAGACATGACTTGGACAGCAACAGACTGACTCTAGTCTCTACTATTTTATACGAGGTATGTGGCAGCTGGGTGTATCCTCTTATAGGCTGACTCAAGTTTGGTCAGTTCTCGAAGCCACCTTTAGAAGTCCCTAATGAAGCAGAGATCTTGTGATGTGGACTGCAACAGCATCAGGCATTGTTTCACCCTCTTCTGCTTGGGATATGGTTAGATTTCGGTCTCCCAGGTCCTTGCTTGATGTCATATTGTTTCAAGGCCACATTCCTTGCCACAGCTTCATTACACGGAGAACCAATTGTTGCTTATTCTGGTCAACCGCTGAACACATTCATCACATTTTCTATAACTGCCCTTCTCGTCCCGCCTCTGGAAAGGTACCTCTGTTGTTTCCAGCCAGTCAGGGAAGCGTTAGGGGTGGAGGGAAGGTTTTTGCCGCTCATCGGTCAATTGAGAGTCTGAAGAGTAACTGGGTCAAGAAAACCAGCAGATTTAGTATTAAGACCACAGGTGTAGGTAAAATGTCGAAAAAGCTTCAATTTAACCAAGAGTTGACAGTTGAAGGTTTAATTTTTGGCTATTGATAAAGGAAAGAGAAAAGGTTTAAGGTCGGGATTTAAGGTGGGAATTGGAGATAAGTTGATCTCTCTGGTCAACTTTTCTTGAAAAATTCCAAAGGCCAGATGGTAAGGATGATGATTTTTAGGTTGAATGATGGGTTATCAAGTCTAGGAAGAATATGGATTGAAATCAAACTTGAGTAATCAAAGAAAACACTTCTGGTAGCTGGGATTGATTTAACAGTGCAAACAAAGGCAGAACACTGGAGTGGCGGAAGAACAGAAGAAAGTGGAGAGAGGTTCCACAAAAATCCACCAACACGTTATGGAATTCCCTTGAATTGTTTGTCAAAGCACATGCAAAGTCATTGGAGCTTCAAAACAATTTATTATGACATTCAACAATGAAAAATGAGTGCATGAAAGCCCCTTTTTATAGAAGTTGATCAAACACCACAGTTTTGACTTACTGTCAGAACTGAACCACTAAAACCCAGAAAACATTGGGACATCTGGAACTTAGACACCTCTAGAAATGCTTTCCACTAGAGAAATAGAATATACTTCCCACTTTGATGCTTCATGGGATCAAAATTATTTGAAAACCTTGAATTTTACCCCTTTGAGGATGTGATAATTTTTTATCACCCTTCTAAAAAGCAACACACTTCTTCCAAAACTTAAGTAAGAGCAGGAGTTATGTTCAATAGAAATTCACCTTAGACCCCAAACATCTTTGAGCCATTTCCATTACGATTAACTCCTCCAAAATAGTTCACTTGTACCAAATGGCAAGCATATCCTGTCTTGTAGGCTCTTTTTGCCTTTCCGTAGATATTATAAAGCATCAATCTTATGAGTAAGATGGTCAATCTCCATCACATCCAAAAGCAGATATTTTGAACAGCATGAGCTAAGAAGGATACTAACTAGAAAGAAAAGGAGTTCAACCAATTTTGAATAACCCTTATTTTGGTGGGTGGTCCCAAGTTCCTAAAAGATCTAGGAGCCCTTGGCATGTTATGTTCTTAGTCATCTGCCAAATCTACCAAGATATCCACCTCTTGAGAATTTTGTCACCCTTTTTCTTCAAAAACTAACCTGGAGCCATGAAAACTATAGTAAGGCAGTTCTCAAGGGAAGCAAGGAAAAAAAACAATGCACTTCAAGATACTTTCTTTAACGAAAAGTTGACAGTACGAGGCCTCAAAGAAGGCAGTCATCAGTAAATTATATGCCCAAAATAGGGGGATCAAAAGCTTGGAGTGAAAAGCATCATGTTACACAGCCCAACAAATTTTGAATAAATCTACTTAATAGGGAAAGATAGGGAGCATGTCTAATCCATACCCTTTTTTATCCAGAAGAAAAGGTTTATATAACCAGTGACAAATGCCAAAAGAGGAGCAGATGACAATGACCTATATACATCTTTGAAATTCTGCCCTCATAAAAAAATAAAAAAAAGCCAGTCTCATGCATCTTGCAACTGATTGCCTAATCCACAATGTTCATGAGATTTCAAATCCACTTTTCAAAGGAATATGTGTAGTTCACACCTTCAATTTGTAGGATGAATGCAGGCACGAATGTGCCAGTTAGCTTAGCTGGTAAAGACTAGGCAAGCGTCCTTGGGTCTTGGGATCCAATCCCGCCTTCATTTGGGAGGATAGGTTGGGGAGTTCAAGGGGTTCTTTTTCTCTCTCTTTTCTTTTTTTTTTTTTTTTTTTTTTTTTTTTTTTTGTGGGGGGGTAGGGGAGACATTAGCACCAAAGGAGAAAGAAATAATGAATGCCAGTTTACTGTAGACATGCATTGACCATCTAAAGGCTTAGAAGCTAACACAACAAAATATATTCTGATTATTAAATGGTGCTACCACATGTAAATGAGTAATATGTTAAAACCATTTGCTCAGGCATCTTTCTTGCATTCAGAAAATTATATGCCCACTAGTTTCTTAACATAAAAAGCTTGCAAAGGCATTTTCTAAAATTCCAAGTATAGACTTGTTAGAAGTTGGAACCTGAAACTTTCTTTACCCCTCCAATTGAAAAAAAAAATAATGCTCTGCAACACAACCACAAGATTTCTTGTTCAAGTTAAACTTGTGGTGTGTGTGGGTGAGTGGGGGGAACAGGGAGATTGGGGTAAGAAAATTTTCAAAAGCGCTTAGGAATTTGGAGTCTACATCTCATACCTGCTGCCCAAAGCCAATATCTTGAATGTGTATACTTGGGTGGGTACATAAATGCCACAAGAGGAATTGAAATGCAAGGAACAATTTGAAACATCATGGACAATCGAAGATCGTTGAAAGTCCTGCAACCAGCTAATGTAGCATTTTCAACAAACAACTATGCCAGATATCACTTACAACCCAACCCCCCCAAAAAAAAAAAAAACTATGCTATATCCTTCAAGCCATCAGAATTTAGCATCAGAAAAAAATACCAAAAGGAAGAGATAAATAAAAGTAATTGAATTCCATTGGATATTAAAACTTCCCTACGGTACATTACACTAGTTACTAACCTCTCATAAGCAATGCTAATAAAAGCAATCAAAAGAAGCACAAACAAAAACGTGAGTCCAATCCTCGCTCCCATTCTCTCGACCGTAAAACTAGAAAAAAGCGAAGTGAAAGCAATCATCATCTGCAATAGAAATTTAATAATGCGATATCAATACCAGAATTTGAAAATAAATAAATTATTCAATTCATCAGAAGCCCAATTAGGTGATGAAAGTGTGAAACGGACGAAAAGGGAAATGGAAAGCTAACCGGAAGTCGATCCCACAGAGCCCGATTATCATCAGGTTTTAGATGATAATAAGCAGACCCAAAAGCTACCGCAGCTATTCCTGCGTAGAAGAGCGCCCAACCCCAAACCTCCCCTCGTAAACTACCACCGAACCATTTCGGCAGAACAAAAAAGATACATCCAATAAGAAATACACACACGGAACTTGAGAGAAGGAAAAGAGGAAGAACCCCGAAAAAACAAAGCAAGTACAAGAAGAGGAACCTTATATCGAAAAAGCTGCCTTGGAGACAGAGTACTAGACCCAAAACACCAACAATCAAAAATGGGAAATTTGTTATGACGTTCAAGGTACTGGGAACTCCTGAGGAAATCCATCAAAACACAAAACAAATAAAAGATCAGAAGCTCAAACAAAACTGGTGAAAAAAGAGAATGCGAGAAAAATAAGTCGTAAAGACTAAGAAAGAGCAGGTTGTTACCGACCGAGGAAGTTACGCATGTCAGCGAAGACATGATGTCTAGGAGAAAGAGGGATCTTGGGAGTGACCAACATGAAAAATACCCAACAGATCAATGCCCCTCCCGACAGACGAGTTCTCCTTCCCCTGATGGGGAAATGATGTTGCACCCATACCATTTCTTCGTTTCTTTATCTTTCTTCGTAAATGAATCCGAACGTCCGTTACTGGTTTAATGAGAGAAAGAGATTAGTGTGTTCTATTGTTGCAATTGGCAACAATTAAACTTTATAAAAAACGAACCGCCGAAAGAACAAATCTGATCATCCCCCGTTTTCTTATTTTTTTGAAAAATGCAATGGGCCCTACTATTGCCCTAAAATTTGTCAAAATTCAAAAGTTTCGTTGTTGTCGCTCCCAAGTCCTAAATCAGAACTCAGAAGTTGGCGGGTAAAATCCTCTTGGAAATGTGAATCTGACTACTACGGGTTTTTTTTTTCTTTTTTGGTAAATCAAAGTTTCTTCATTCTATTTACAGTTTGGTATATATGAACCTGTACAATCTGTTTACAGAACAATAATGGACTCAAACCGACTAGACCGACTACTACAGGGTTGGAATCCTCTTCTGTCATCGGATGGACTTTATTTTAGGCACTGTTCCAGCGATGGTTAATTTCTAATACATTAGTATGCGTGTCGGATAGACTTCTCATTAAATCACGGCTGGAGGAAATGAACAACCGAAAAAGATCTTTTCCCCCATGACAGTGGATAATCCATCTCTCAGGTGAAGGATCCATCATTAAAACTCTCCCAAGCCCAACTCTCTCCTTGGATTTGGAATCAAAATCTGTTGTAAATATGAAAGGAAAACTTTAAATGAGAACCACTTATCTGATGTCATGCTTTCAATGATCTGTTGAAGAAGACTATAATTGATAATGAGTTTGAAGCTGGGTCGTATTACAAGCGATACTGTTATAAAGACAGAATTTGCCCCCAATGGTGCAATCGGACTTTGATGCAAATCTAGCTCCAAGATAAAGCAGTTTTTTGGCTTCCCGCATTAAACCTGCACTAGTCTAATGCGTCCCTTCGAGTGCTTCGGAGTTGTGCTTAAGTCAAATGCAAGACGGTAATGTAATTTCGATAAAATAACGATGTTTCAGAAAAACATAGGGGAATATCCTCGGTATGTGCTTACAAAGAAAGAGAGAGAGTGAGAGAGAAATAATCAAGAAAAAACTTAGTTTTTCTAACCATTTCCAAGGCTTCCTCTTCTTCTATTTATAAAAGACCATGTCTTTTCAAGACATCCCTTGAGAAAGGGTCCCTTTAAACCAACATGTCTTTACAAACAAATGATGTGTCTCTTGTAAAGACACTTTAATGAACCGGGTCAAACGGATTGAACCGTTACTGACCCAATAGAAGCAAAATTAAAACTCAACCCATCAAATGGGTCTTGGGTTCCAATCTCACTAACCTCACTTCACTAGCCTCATATCGAGAAAACCAAAACAAAACACATTTTTATTTTGAAACTTTATTTAATAAAAATCGATAAAATACAACAATTCCCCCACAAGTTTCAAAATACAAATAAAGCAAATGATAATCTAAGCACATTAGAACAATAGGATACATCGTCATAGATATCTTTTGGACTTTAATCTACACTAGGTCTGGCAAGCCACGCTACAGAGTACGGGTTGAGTCAGACTCATTGAACATTTCCTCATTGGTGTAGCCGACTGTCCTATCAGCCATGTTCTACTATCCGACCCCTCAGTATACTTTTTCTATTCTTGGACATTTTGGCCTTGTCCCTATCTTGGGTCATGAATGTTTAGAGAATTCGTCCATAGAAATTCTCATCGAAAGCGACCATACTTCCTACATTTACTTAGGTCAGCCCATAGTATGCACCACGGTTAACATACCCCCACAAATCTATGAGTCTTTGGCCAATTAAGAGTTCTAAAACTCATCATCCTGTCATCGCGGTGAGTACTATCTTCTCATCTAACCGGAATAAGCAATAAATGATAGTACTAGTCAAGTCATCCAGTGACTTCGTTTTTACCCTTTGAACCTAATTCCAGGGATCGCCTCTCACATAAGTTGGGTGTCAATCACCTTGACTCATGAATCACGGACCTTAAGCTTATTCCTTTAGATGATTACCATAATAGTGGTCAAAAGCTAAATAATTTTCTAGTTAGAAATGCCCCAACTGAATAAAAGCGCGCTACCTCCTTAGCTTCTCTAGATATATTATATAACTGCTTAAGACACATGTTTTAGATGTCCTTAGACATTTAACCAACCGGTCAAATCATATTTGTTTTATTCCTACTATTTAAAATAGCACAATCGGTTTCAATTTTCATCATTTATCTGTCATTGAGATATTTAGCCACTTGGCCCCTATCTCAACCTTTAAATCTCCCAACGTCTTATGAGATTTTACATGGTGGAATCAATATCATAGGTTATTTTTTTATTTATTACTCCCCCACCAACACATGCTTATTCATGTCTTTTATTACATATATTAGTACTCTAGAATCTAAACTTTTCCTCTAGATTCCATAACCACAGAAGTCTTAAGTAGAGATGAATAATTCTACTTAAATTTATTTATTTATTTATTTATTTTTTCAAATAAATTCACCATGCAAAACTTGCATGCATATATATGAAACCCCTTACTTTGGTTTGGCCATACTTTCCCCATGTATACATATTATAATCTACCATATTTTGGTATCCATGTACTTTATTTCAAAACATAGCATGTAATTAACATGGACATGACTAACTGAACTCTATCCATGCATATATAGAGTCTCATCTATCAATAGGCCACATGTTCAATTATGTATCTTGGATAGATTTACCAATTCAAATTGGTTTTAGACTTATATTCCGTCAACATTTGAACTTATCACAATCCAAAAATACACTCAACCATAGACAAAAGAATGGTCAAATGTATTAAAGCAGATATTCAAACAATACAAGTGTATACAAGTGTCTCTCGACATTAAAATAGATCACTTGGCTTGAAATGCCAATAACTTAGACTAATTTTAAAATCTAATTCGATTTTAATGCACAAACAAATAGGATGTAGCCACTAAATAAATTTCTCTAGCATTACTTACATAATGCCCATTTAAAGTTTTATAGAGGAATCCACCAAATAAAAATTATCAATGAAAAACCATAATAAGACATGTTTACATTAAAATACTCTACCAATGCCAATAGAAAATACCTTTAGAGGGTGACCCTGCAACCTTCACATTTTCAGTCTTATTTGCCAATTTACAATTATAAGCATATCAAATATAATAAGCCAGTTAAATTACTTTGGCCAATATAAGAAAATTATCATGTATATGACCATGCAACTTTATATACATATAATTACTTACATAAAATTTATCTGACCAAAATGCCTTATACAATACCCGTTGTCTTAGATAGACAATCGAAACATGCCAACTCCTTAGGCCTTAAATGTATTATTTACGTTAATGTTTCAACTTCTCATATACGGTCAATGCATAATTCAAGCATTTTTTTTTAAATCCATAGGCAAATGATTTACAAAATAAAATACAGACATTTGTATATCAAAGCTTCTAGTAAACCACTTGCTTGAATAGTTTTTCTTTAAAATATATTTTCCGTAGACAATATGCATTTTCACAAAAAATCCCTACAAATTTCAGATTATACCATACTCAAAGTCAATATCACACAATCACAAGAGTATACTAATAGTGGGAATTTTACAGTCTCATGCTTTCTTTCAGTTCTAATCATGTACTTCCACTTGCATGTTTAGATATAGCAAACCATTATTTATGACCATAATAATCAAAACTAATTAATATTGTTAAGTTCATATGCAAAATCTGACATGCATTTATGAACAAAGTCCATCTGACTAACATGTATTACTTACTCCTAGAAAAATTTTTACACCATGGCCTCAATAATAACTTACAAAAGTTTGAATGCCAATGAATCAAGTAGTGTAAATTCAAATAGGTTTGATTCGTAATCACATAAAATTACTAAAATGATGCAGCATATATTTAATTCCGTCATATATAAAGCATAAAATGAAGAAAATGATACAATAATCCCTCAAAATCAGTCAGCCAAACACATTCTAACATTAATGTGTCATGATGAGTCAAATTTACTCACAAAACCATGCATCACCCGATGATGCATATATATATATATATATATATATATATATATATATATATATATATATTTATAAAAAAAAAAACAGGATAAAAAAAAAGAAATAATAAAAAAATTTTTTAAAAAAAAAAAAAAAAAAAAAAAAAAAAAAAAAAAAAAAATTTTAAAAAAAAAAAAAAAAAAAAAAAAAAAGGGAAAAAAAAAAAAAAAAAAAAAAAAAAAAAAAAAAAAAAAAATGAAAAAAAAAAAAAAAAAAAAAAAAAAAAAAAAAAAAAAAAAAAAAAAAAAAAAAAAAAAAAAAAAATTTTTTTAATTCTAATCCCCCCCCCAACAACAAAAAAAAAAAAAAAAAAAAAAAAAAAAAAAAAAAAAAAAATTTTTTTTTTTTTTCTGCAGCTTTAAAAATTTTTTTTTTGCGAAATTAAAAAAAAGGGATTTTTATTTAAAAAAAAAAAAAAAAAAAAAAATTTAAAAAAAAATTAAATTTTTTTTTTTTTAAAAAAAAAAAAAAAAGGGTTGTAAAACAAAAAAATTTTAAAATGTGGGGAAAAAAAAAAGGAGGGAAAAAAAAAAAAAAAAAAGGAGGAGAAGGAAAATAACACCCTTATTAAAGTATATATGTCTCCACAATAATAATAATACAAGGTCTAACAAAATCGAAAGAACTATTCTCTAACGATAATCCTATGAATGGTTACAAGGAAGAACCAAAATTTTTTTTTCCCCAGTCGCAACACTTGAATAGCAACGGTCAAAACCTTCCTGGACATGCCGTTTTGAAATTACAGCAAACAATATGAATAGAAGTGGGACTTCTCTTTCTCGGTAACTACATCTGACTTTCACTCTCGGTTCATATGGTGTTTGTAGAGAGACACGGGCCACCAACTAAACCCACCCACATATACAAATAAAATCGTAATAAAAAAATAGTATACTCATAAGCACCCACGGTAAACCCTAATGACATGCAATATTGCTATATAATACCATAATGGAGTTGATAAATTATTACATAAAATCAAAGTGGTCAATATGCGTGTATGCACTGGTCACATGGAATGGACTAAAGAACCCATACACCACTCTTCTCTCATATATTTTCAAAACCGTCCAATTAACCTGTTGGTTCGATCAGTCCGAGGAAAAACAAATGGTCCCCCTCCATATATATATATATATATATAAAAGGGTCAACACAGATAATGAAAATAAATTACTGCGGGTTGGGATTTTCCTTCTACACTTCTCTAATAACTAGAGCCGGGTCCATGCATATGGTACTTTGGTGAGCAGAATTGTTGGATTAAAACTATTGGTCAGACTGATACCACCCTTCTTCCACCTTTTTTTTTTTTTTTTTTTTTTTAAACGAGTGGGAATAATACCCTCTCATCCATAAATAAACTATATAGTCATTCACGAAGTGAAACGGATCCACATCCTCTCCCACCTGAGTTTGGGTCAACGGATCCACCTCCTGTATTATTCGTTTGCTGTTTGTTTCTCTTGGCCCATGTTACACACGGCTTAATTTGGCCTGTGCTAAGAACAGCCCAATGTTGTAGGGATGTTAATTTCAAGCCCGCACCGAGTAGTCGGACCGATGAAGCTCGAGATCAGATCGTCTCAACTATTAAATGTAGGTTGGGTTTAGGTCCAGATAAATTATTAAATGGGCATTTACGATACAAGGGTACAACAAGACCGAATGAACCAAATATACTCTTAAACCATGCACCATCCTTTTTTAGTTTACTTAGATTTGAATTCAAACTTCACTTATGTTAATACTCTCTTATCCATGTCTTTGTCTCTTCATTCTATTTACACTTTGGTATAAAGTCTATTTACAGAACGATAATGGACTAAAACCGACTAGACTGAATATAAACATGTTTGTGCCTCGCCAATGAGGGACCAATTAGTTAAAATGCGATTGAATGTTAAAATGGTAGGGACCAATTAAACCCAGCTGAGATCGACCAATTGACACCCCTACCGATGTCCAATCTCACAGTCTACGTGGTTTGTATCACTCCATATAAGTAAAATCCAAATTGAACGTTTGAAGCAATACCTGATCCAGTCCATTGGCCCGACCCATTCTTGGCCCAATATACTAACCTATTTTAAGAGCCAAGTCTAATAAAATCTATTTTAAGAGCCAAGTTTAATAAAATATGTCGATGGGCCAGGCCTAATTAAATTGAGCAGTTGGGCCCGCTTAAACTCTCTAATGATTAGTATGATAGAAAAAAAAAAAATGAAATACCAGAACTTCAAAATGTCTGAGCCCGGGTTCGAACCGGGGACCTCTAGTGTGTGAGACTAGCGTGATAACCAACTACACCACCCAGACACGTTGAGACGAAATATATATAGATTCTTATTTATGCATTTTTTTGGTAAACATTTATAGTAAATAAACGTTAAAGGAACAGATTGTTAATAAAATTATGTGAATGAACCATTTTGACACGTGGCGACTGGGGTGGGGTAAATTCTAAACAGATGGTGACATAGCATTTGTCAACCTTGTAATTTA
Organism: Protea cynaroides; assembly: GCA_028583415.1. Classification (NCBI taxonomy): domain Eukaryota; kingdom Viridiplantae; phylum Streptophyta; class Magnoliopsida; order Proteales; family Proteaceae; genus Protea; species Protea cynaroides. Next base: position 112,402,566 of record CM053276.1, read on the forward strand.
TATGTACAAAAAAATTAACCATTTAAAATGTTATATATATATATATATATATATATATATAATGATGGCCCCTTTGAGAATGACATGATGGTAAATATACTTTACAAATTATTTTGATTTTTTTTTTTACCCTTGATTTAAAGAACCTTTGAAATAATATAAAATCTATCACATAGTATATTAGATAGGGTCTAAATTTTGTGGACAGATTGATCCAAGGTCCTCTGTCAAGTTTCAGTCCAGTTAGAATTTTCTAAGTGGTTAAATAGAGCTTTGAAAATCTAGAACTATGATAGTATACATTTAGTTGTCATAATACCGTAAACATGTATAGATAAAGATGGAGATACATGCCAATACATAGGAATCTATATATTGAATTAGGTTGGAATCAAGACCATGTCACCTCTATCAAATAGTTAGAATTACCGATCATATGTCTAAGTGGCTCAAAACGGTAAATTGTATAAGAAACCCTTCCAATCAAAGTGGGGATTTCTTCTCGCACTCTATCACATAATGAGTCATGGAGTCAAGGAGTGAGTCATGGACGCATAAACTAGTTTCTCTTTAATTGAAGTGTTATGCCTTAGATATTTGCTAGATTACAAGAAATGGTTGAGCTCTCTCTTAGATATCAATGGAGAATTGTCTTACAACTCATACCAGAGATTGTTGTCGTCGTCAAGCTAGCTTTCGATAGAACCAAAAGATGTGTCAGATGTGGTAGTGAGATTGAAGAAAGATGAGATATGGTGGTGACAGTAGAAAGAAAAACGTACAATTTAAGAAGAAGGCACAAAAAATTAAAATTGTCATTTTTATTTCTCAGTTTAAATCCATGAGAGTATAACTATTTTTTCAATTTATAGGGTTTCTATTGTCAATTAAATGGGAATAGATCTAATTATCAAAAACTACTGGATGATAAGTGATATTAATCCAGGATGGTAAATGATATTAATCCATACTGATAGTTTATGTAATTTTCTCTTATTTTTTGTAATAATTAAATTATGATCTTAATAAATAACTATGTTACACAGTCATTGTTACTGTGATTACTTGTACTAGGGGGAATTAAAAATTGCCTTAGCTATATGACAATGTGATTAACTTAAAAGGAGCTCAATCCCCTCCCCAACAGGGTAGCCTCCAAGGAATCCATCACTGTCCATGTGTGCTTCTACAAGAAAAGGATATTTGTCGTCGCTCTAGATCCTCTGCATGTCACAATCAAAAGTGGAGTAAAGAAAAAATCAAAGGGGATTACCCCATAAAGGAAAAACTCAAAGGGGTATTTTTGTAACTGGGTATTCAAAACCTCAAATTAACTAGGAACTTTCGGGCATTTAGAAAGTCATGGCTAGGTTTCCGGGTTCAAATCCTCTCCAAGCGCGATCGGCGCTGGGTGAACTCCAGCCCCTGGATCGGCACTGGAGACTCTCCAGCGCCGGAGAGGATTTTTGAGCTTTCCTTTTTCAACTTTTGAGTTGTGACATGTGACTGACATGGATTAATTATATGGGATCCAATGCTTGACTCCACTGTTTTTCTTGATTAATGCTTTCATCCTATAGAAAAAGATTGATTTCAGTCGTCGAGTCCGTTCAGTCATGGACGGATGGACTGGATTTTAAAGACACGCTCCTAATGTATTGGTATACATGTCTTTTACATCCAGTTTGTCCATTCGCGACTGGATGAACTGGACGGACTGGAGACGATCTCAATCCCCATCCTACACAGTTGGTCAATCAGTTCCCATCAAGATTTTAAGTTCAAGTTATCGGTCATGATTAAAATCGATATAATTTAATTTAAATCGATGTAAATGGATCGGATTCAGCATGGATACCCTATTATCTGAATTCGAATATGATGAGTTCTTATCACCATGTCTCCGCATCCGACGAATTTATAAAAATTAAATCTGACTTCGAATTTTAACAGGATTTTCGATTTGAATCCGACCTAAACTCTAATAGCATTTTAGTTTCCATCTTCGTCCCCATTATGTTTGCTCTCCAGAAGCTTAAATTGCAAATCAAATTAACATAGTTCTGGCACAATGCTTAAGAAACAGCAAAAGACCACACTCATTTTTAAAGCACAGAACAAAAATAGGAGTAAAAACAATGGAAAAAAAAAAGAAAGAAAAGAACGGATCATTGTTCATAATGAAGAATATTGAGAGTCTGAAAAATCCATCTTACTTCATAAAACACCCAATAGAAATCATGTAGCATTTCTTTAGATCTAATTCTAATGACGTCTGATGATTTTGATCGATCTCAAACCATGGAAGAGTAGGTGAGAGAGATGACGTCTGATGATTTTGATCAATCTCAAACCATGGAAGAGTAGGTGAGAGAGAGAGAGAGAGAGAGAGAGAGAGAGAGAGAGAGAGAGAGGGAGACGTACCGAGATGGAATGGAAAGAATAGATGCGTCTCTTGCAACACACAAACATAACAGGAAGAATAACTATAAATAAACCTTAAAATATTTCCATCAAATCCAACATAAAAAATCCTCATTTGACCCTAGTTTCTCCTATTTGAATGTCGATCACCACGATATTCATAGTCGCGATCACCACTGTCTCCATCACCACAGGTGCACCATCGTTCGTTTCTTTCTCCTGAAACTTCTTCTCCCAGCGTTTTACTTTCTTTACCTTAAATTATTAGAGAGAAACCCTCAGTTTTTTCAGGATAAATTTCCTTTCTTGCCGGTTTGTCATCTGTCAAGGGTGAGATTTCAATCAACCCACCTCCTCATGTTTTGATAGAAGGGTCGACCCTTGGATCAATTGCAAGAACTTCTTGCCGTGGGAGGATTTTTATCCGTCTTTTCACTTTCCTAAGGGACAAAACGTCAAAAGCCTTTTCACTTTTCCCTGTGTGAGAGACAAAACGTCAATCTCATCTCTTTTTTTTTTTTTTTCTTTTTGTAAAATCAAACTCTCATCTTTTAAGAAAACGGTAATTGCGCACCACTTACTCGCCACCTTATTTTATTTTATTATACTACCCTTATTTATTTAGCTATACATTATAATTTACCTTAAAGAGGATTGGAACAGATTATATCCGTTTGGTTAGAGTGATATTCGATTCTGTCTTTGAATCCAAATTCATCTATCTAAATTCGCATCCGAACCCGATTGTTTGGATAAGGATTTCTCTAAACGAATGAACCGATTCCTAAAACTATATTCCATACTTGCTCTTATTTCAATGTCATATAAACTTAGGAGACTTACTACATGTTTGGAACCATTTATTGGGTTTCAACTTCTACGCTTCCATAAGTTAACTTTTTGGAGGTAAGGTTAGAGATGTAAATAGATCGAATTCATCATAATTCGGATTCGAATCCGGTTACCATCAATTCTATTCGAATCCAATCCAAATCCACAAGATGTATAAAAATCAAATTCGATTTATAGTAGGAAATCCGATTAAAATCTGAATCAAATCTGGAAAGCATACACTACTATGTTTTTGGAGGCAATATGTTTTGTTTTTTTTGTTTTTTGTTTTTTTTTTGGATAAGTAATTTTTGGAGGCAATGTTAGAAACCATGAAACCTGGTTTCTTCTCTAAAACTCCCAACGATTCGTTGATTACTCTCCTCAAGTTGACTTTGAGAAGTTTAAAACATTAAAACCCCCTAAATAATAGAGAGAGAGAGAGAGAGAGAGAGAGAGAGAGAGAGAGAGAGAGATCTTCCTTCTTTCATTTCTTCAAGTTTTCTCACACACACCCACACACACACACACTCAAAAGCAATAGTGTTTTCTTCATACCTTGGAAAGCTTAAAGCGAAGGAGATGAAGGGAGATTACGATTTATAATCGAAAAAACGTAGAAGAAAAAGCGGACAAATAATCTCAATGGCAATCAGATAAAACACTAAAAGATCGATGATGGAGGCAAGAATTTAATTTAAATTGATGTGTTCAGATTGAATTCACCATAATCCAAATTCAAATCCAGTTACCAACAAGTCCATTCGAATCCTATTCAAATCCGCCAAATGTATAAAAATTGAATTTGATTTATAACAGGATATCCGATTAAAATCTGAATTGAATCTGGAGAGCACACACCACTATTTTTTTATGAGGCAATAGTTTTTTTTTTTTTTTTTTTTTTTTTGATAAGTGATTTTTGGAGGCAATGTTAGACACCATGAAACCTGGTTTATTCTCTAAAACTCCCAATGATTCGTCGATTACTTTCTTCAAGTCGAGGTTCAGAAGTTTAAAACATTAAAACCCTCTTAATCGTAGGAATATGAGAGAGAGAGAGAGAGAGAGAGAGAGAGAGAGTCAAAAGTAGGAAACACTCCCTACCTTAGCAAACTTGAAGAGATGAAGAAGAAGGAAGATCTCTCTCTCTCTCTCTCTCTCTCTCTCTCTCTCTCTCACATACACACACAAAAAAGCAATAGCGTTTTCTTCATACTTTGGAAAGCTTAAAGTGAATGAGATGAAGGGAGATTACAATTTATAACCGAAAAGACATAGAAGAAAAAGCAGACAAATAATCTCAATAGTAGTCAGACAAAACACTAAAAGATCGACAATGGAGGCAAAGAGTTACAATCTACAACTCATATCACTAGCTCTCTTTGGTATGTATTATAGAATTAATTATATAATACATTATACCATATGTAGTTATTTGGTATAATTTATTGTCACACCCCATTTTTCATTCCTTGGAAAGTGTGACTATGCTGCCCGTAAACAACCCAGTATAACCCCAGAATCGGTCTATAATCGTATTCAGCATACAACAAACTGTAAGTATCCATTCATGAAGTTAACCACAATCAGAATAACAAAGAAAAACCAGAAGCTTAATTAATACCAAACCAAGGTCTAATGTTGTGTAAATAAATAACCAAGTTTAATATCAATTAATAGGACATAATATCCTAATCGTTAAACCGTAAATCTAATATTAAATCGTCAAAACTAGGCTGATAGGCCTCTAGTAATCTCATGGCTAAAACTAAGAAGAAATAACAACTACGCTCTTCGATCCAAGCGTCACATTCGCAAGTACTGCTGTGAACGTGTCCTCCTTCATTGGGGTTGCTTCAGAATATGAGCTCAGTGAGAGACAGAATATGCAAGCAAGCAAAAATATGAAATATGCATGAGATGTCATTCAATGTGGTCTGGTTATAATGCTACGTGCTAAGGTGGAGAATCGCCACACACAAGCAGGGTAGAAACTCCCATACACAAGAAGGGAGAGGACACCATCCCCGGTTATACCGTATGCATCCAACTCCTTCTTCAAGTAGGTTCCCTCTGGGGATAGGGCTAAGCAAGGACGATATCTTTAAGACAAAAACCAATACTCCTCTCTTCCATGAATCTACACCAGTACCTAACCCCCTACTAGCTAGGATCGCAGAGCATAAGGATCTGTCACTAACCAAATCCTAGCATGTCAAACAATATCTCTATAGCCATATCCAAGCTTGTGGACTAGGATGGTCGTCCCATTCCAGTCGCCCTGATCCCACTAGGATATAGGCATATGCAAACTAAATTCGTACCCCAGTAGGGATTTTGTCCGTACGCCCTTATATGGAACCAATCAAACTACCCTCTGCCCTAGATACGGTCCCCTCGTTAGAGTACTGGCATGAGAAAGTAGTGCCACACAATACCAACGATAAATCAATGTTGGGGTTCTGACGCATCGGAACGGACACCTCTAAGCGTATACGAGACTGATGGGTGGGGATTGAATCAATGGCTCGAATCGCCCCTATCAATATGATAGGGGTAAATGCCCCCTTCACAGATAACCCAAGCCAATAAGGCCCTCCACTCGGTCATGTGATACCACATGGCATAACCAAGCATCATGTATTCAAACATTAAACGATAGTATAAAGATGCAATGCATGAACAAATCATAATACAGTTATTGGATGACATGTTATCAATCAATACGTAACATATACATGCAAGGTCCATTAGAAACGCTCCATAAAAAAAAAATTAACCTATCCCTCACCTGGTAAGTGAGCACTACACGTCCTCTGAGTGTCAACGGCTTTCCCTTGCATGTTCACGCTGTTACCTATACATAGTTTAGTTATTATCGTTTCTGTTTGGTCTTGCGTGGTTCGCCATAATGCTATTTTAGATTAATCCTAGGCCAATGGAGGGTGAAGGGTCCTTGGTATTTATTTATATTTAAAATCATTGGATATAATAAAAAATCTACAAATAGGTTAGAAAGTGTTTATCATTATTGTGATAATCTATTATTATTTCTCTATGTCTAGTGGTATTAAAGTATTAAACAGTTAGTATTTATGATTCATAATTTATTCTTCAAATGATTTATTATAATTAACTCATAATCATAAATATAAACTATACCAAAGAGAACTTAAGTCTCTTATCTCTATGCATTAATGCATATCATTTTTATTTTTTTTTATCTGGTGAAACTGTAACAGCAATAATAAATTATTGTTATTAACTTGGTTACACGTCAACCACTTAACCTCATCTTACAATGCTCTCCTCAACCATAAATCCTTCCTCCACCTAAATCGATGTTTGAAACCTCCCCTATGATGATTGAAATTGTTCCTCTTGATCTTCAACCCTAATTTCTATTGAAATCGTAGGGCAACCTAAAGCTCAAACCATTCGTGACATGAATTCTGCAATCTCCCATTTGTCTTCCCTTTTTAACATTCAATGTTTAAATACGTTGTCGTCCCCATAATGATTTTAGAAAATAGGTTGGTGAGCTAGAAGATTCAACGATAAACGGGCAAGGAGGGAGAGAGATCTAAGACACTAATGGTTTGGAGTTCTCCAGCTAGATCAAAGTAGGTGAGGGTGGATTCAAGGAGTTTGTGGACGACGGAAATAGTGGCAAAGATGGGGGTTTTGGTGGCAAAAGTGGAGACACATCTGAGGGATGGATACTTCAACTTGAAGTGAAGAGGAGTTGCAAAGGAGAAATTTGAAGAGAGGATCTTGGGTGTGAAAGGATCTATGGCCGAGAGAAAAAAGAAGAAAATAAAAGCTAGATAGGATCCCAAAAAATTATGATTTATCAAACATTATCCTAGTCTCAAAAATTTTGATATTACAAAAATTTCTATTATCCCTAGTCTCCACCCACCTTGTCTGCTAACTCTCCCCATCCACAAAATTGAACTTGAATGGTAGCCTTCCATCGAAAGTCATTAAAGAATCAGTACAGATTATATAAGAAAATGATATGTTGACGTCTCCATTATCGTTCGTATAATTTGCACGTGCTAATACTAATACGGTAATCTCTTCTTCCGTCTTCCTTCATCAGATAACCAACCCTAGCTGTTAACCGAACTTGGAATCAGAGATCCAGACTACATGAACTCTACAAAATACCCATTACGTTTCAGCACCAGTTTAAAAGAACAACAAACCGTCTTCTTCTTTGCGCTTCGCTGGGATGGAAGAATCATCTTTATCAGGGCCAACCTAATATGATTTGCATATTTATAACACAATAAACCACTAAATGGATAAAAGGATCTAAAAGACTACAACCATCAATTATACCCAAATTAGGAAAGTAAAAAAAAAGTTGAAATCAACGGCAGGAACTACTTTCCTTCTTCTTTTCTTCCTAAGATTCTAAAAGAAAAGGTTTACTACTTCACTTTCCCTCCTTCCTGGTTAAGCATTGATGGATGATGGATCTACAACTTTCCTGCTTCACTAGGCTCCCCTTGTAAGCATTTCCTTGTATCGCATAAACGAATCGAGTCTCTGCAATTTCAACTGTTGCTTGAACCTGTTGATGAAATCATCGGCCTTTGCATCTACCTCATCGTCCTCACCAAAGTGTTGTAATTCACTCGCTGATCTGCTCTTTACTTCCTTCAACGTAGACGGCCTATGACGATCGATGCTCTCTTCTTCTTCAAAACGCCCAAATCCCGATAAAGAACCCATCGATTTCATCCTCTGGAACAGCTTTTTCACCGGTCTACCGTCGGACGCCGGTTTCGCGTCCGACTTTGATCTGAAAACATGATGATCGTGAACAGGCTCTTCATCTTGATGTTGATCTAGGATTTCCTCTTCTTGAGCCGGTTGCTCCATTGTCTGACAGGTCACCAACTCCGGCGGCTGTAAGAAGGTTGTGACAGACGCAAATGGATTCAACTCTTCGGAACTGTGGCGGTAGAGATTGAATGATTTGAGTCGCTCCAGAACGGAAGGAGCTCGGGTGAGCTGGGGTTGTTTCCCTTCTTTGGCTTGATTTTTCTGAGTCCCCAATCTTGACGTGACAACAATGGTGCCGATCACAAGGTTCAATAGAACGAAAAGTAAAGTTGGGGTAAACCAACCAAACAGCGAAATCCAGATCGAATGAAGAAAATTTCCAAGCATGACTGCTCTTGAATTTGCTCTCACTGCAACTAACCTCAACACTACTCGCAGATGGACCTTGACCTAGACTTCGGAGGAAGAAAGTCCTGGCTTGAAGACGATAAAGGCTGGAGGAAAAGGGATTAGTCTTTTATAATGATGCCTTACTTTTGCTGATCACGAGGGAGGTGGGGTCCGTGGGGACCATGGATTTTGGAATACAAGACAAGATGATCATTGGTGAGGATAATATGGGAACAAAAAAATGTTGGGAATTTTTTTTTTTTTTTTTTACACCAATCAAGGTTGGAATCAGTTGGAAATCGACGAAAATGGGCCGCAATATTAGAAAATGGAATCAAGAAGAAAGAATTACATTTTTACTTTTTATAGTATACTATTATTTATTGCATGTGAGTTTTTTTTTACTTTTTGGTGGTTTAATTATTTGTATATGTGAATAAAAGTAATTTTCTTCTCATTATGGAGATGTGTTTCAAAGTGGAAAACATTCAAAATTTATTATCAATTCTCTAGTCAAAAGTCATTAACTTTATAATTTAATAAGATTTTAGTTTAAATTGATTGCTTAATGCAGATACAATCAAACGATAGTCCATAACTGTGGGCGTTCTTTGTTTTCTTATGACTTAGTCTGGTGGCAAGAGAAATTAAAAAGAAAAGAAGTTAAGTTTTTTGAATTTAAAAAGAAAAATTTTATAATAATTTTCTAAAGTTCTCTTTAGTATGTATGTTAACATTATGACATAAGTAGTTGTTTGGTATGAGTTATGATATATATTTATATTTATATTTAAAATAAAATAATATAATCTAAAATATACAAATAGGTTTGAGGGTGTTTATCATTATTGTGATAATTTATTATTACTTTTTATATCTACTTATTCATGTGGTTATTATTTATAATTCATAAATTAGTCTAATAAATTATTTGCTATAAATAACTCATAAATATAAATATAAACTATACTAAAGAGAACCTAACATAATTATATAAAATATTTAAATCTCTTATCGTATTTAAAAATAATTTTTTTAGATGTAATTTTTATTTTACTTTTCAAATGCAAGAGATTCGAATGCAAAGTACGTACAATTACTACCCAAATATAGAAAGACCTCAACAATTATGAAAATTTGAACTCATGACTTTTGCATCCTTATCATATAATATTACCCTCCTTCCTCATACATGTGGAGATGGTTATCTTCAAAAAGATTAAGTTTTTTTTTTTTTTTAAATCTTATTTAGCTCACATCAGATGGTTACAGTCTTAATTTAAACCATTCCTATTACCCAAAAAAAAAAAGAAGAAAAAAAAGAAAAGAAAAAAAGATCATTCTTAGTTAGGGAAAATATCCAAAAAAAAAAAAAAAACAATTTTGTTTGGTGAGTTTGAGTAAGTGCACCAAGGATTCATATGAAAATGAAATATGATAGAACAACAGGCAACAATACTATTTACGGATAAGCCACAGTTTGAGTTCTCAGAATCGGTTGCTACGGAGATAACGATCCCCATTGAGAAGAATCGGTATAAACCGTGGCCGATTTGACGGATCTCATCCGAGTTCCATAGAACCGTGGGGACAACACCTCCCGTACTAAACAAAAGAACAAAAAAACACTCCCGCGACAAGGTTGAGGTCGGCAATTGCTCCAAAAGATCGATTTTCGTGGTTTTCCGGTTCTCATCGGTCCATTAATCCAGGAACAAAAAATATGAGTTTTATAATCAAAAGGTCCTGGTCACGCTTTTGTCCTTAGCTTAAATGATCGTTACGTCACGGATTCTACGTCATGATCATCGGGATTAAATTCAATGCCAAAAATACCCCTTACTGACTATTGTGATTTGGACTATCTTATGAAGTTTAAAAAATGCTTCTCATCTTATTTTTTAAGGTAGAAAAATGTTTCTCATCTAAAAACATTAAAAAAAATAAAAAATTCTTGGTTTGCCTAGACTGGATACCTGGCATCTAAGAAAAAAAAAAAATCATATTTTATGAGATTTCATTATATCCGGTTGGTATGTAAATCTCTCTCATTAATTTATCATGTGATAAAATAAAATATAAAAAAAAGAGAGAGATGTCTCTACTCCAGGATCAAAGAAAACAAAGGTGGAGGCAATATTGGAAACTTCGATTATGGACATGTAGTCGGACAAGCCCCCCGGTCCGGCGCAAGGGCCGGATTTAGCGGCATGGTATTAGTTATTACTCATTCAAATTTCCAATCCGATCAGAAAATATTTCATATAAAAAAAATAAAAAAAAATATCAAGAAGGTTTTTGAGTTGTCAAGAGAACGCCTGAACATAGAGGGAAAAGTAAATGAATAAATTTGACACGTAATCGATTCATATAAATTTCTAAATATCAATCATAATTAAAACATTATCATTTTACATAACACAACTAGATGTGCAATCAGATGAGTTACGGGGAAAGGTCCTCTGGTCTCCATCCAAAGGCAAAGAGATGGAGGAAGGGTAAAGATGGAACTCCATATACATAGAGAATTGGGTTTTGTGCACCTTTAAGAATAAACAACTTTTGATCATAGGGCTCCTTAATTGATCAGTTGACTAAAAAAATACGAGTTAATAAATTATGTGCATACTAGAGAATATTTCACCTAAACATGGATGTGAATTGTGAACCGTTTATTCATTTTAATTTTTAAAAGAAAGTTTAACTGGTCTGCTCATGAGAAAAACATGAATTAGAGTTTTTCATTCTAAAAAAAAATACAAAACCTCCATCTATATATTTGAAAATCCCATAATACCCTACCTCTTTCTTTAACCAGTCACAAAACCTTTTCTTGAAAAATGATCCCCAACAAACCCCTCTGCTAGCTTTTAAACATTTATCCTTACCTAACAATGGAGTGGTCAGATCTCAATCTCAATTTTGAAATAACGTTGTAATCCAAGATTTTTAAACATCTGACTTTTCACCAGTATACTTCCTAAATGCATTATAATTAAGTACCACAATACCCCAATCATGGCTAATAATGAATAGGTATCAAATAATGAAATAAGAAAGAATTTTAGAAAAATATTATAGATTTAATTGTCAATGTGGGACCCACCTAATTGAAATTGTTTTCTCTATTTTAAAGTCCTCGTTAATAAGAATATTATACAGGCCTCATTAACCATGCAACGTGGCTGCTGTTGTCTTGGTCATATCAACCTGTTAATGGTGTCTTCTTTGAAAAGTCAAGAACTGTTCTTACTAAAATATTGGCAGAAGGTGACAACTGTGTGACAACAGTGAAACATGGTTGAGATCGGGATCAACTCGATCTGGGCCATCCAATTCGAGATATGATTGATAGTGATTTAGCTGGAGCAATCCATCCAATTCGAGATATGATTATCTAGTGAATTACCTGGAGCAATCCTGTCTGGTGCATTTAACAAAAAAGGGTGAATTCAACCAAACTAATAAAAACTGGGTCCCTAATAGAAAACGTGTAACATGTGTACTGTTTGTCTTTTCCATCAAATGTCAAATTACCAAAGACTTTGCATTGACTTAATTTTCAAATTTTTTGAATGTATAAATGCTAAGTTTTTCATAAATATCTATATACTGTTGCATGGATAATCTCTCCATTGTCACAAATATTAGGTAGTCACTGTACTCTACCATTAATGCTATCAATTCATAAATTTTCTCTCTCCAATATTAAATGACTGTTGATGGGATGGTAGTGTTCTTGTAATCAACTTTCATAAGGTTTTCCTTTCTATGCAGGCGGATTCAAGAATCATCGAAATAGCTAAGCAAAAGCATTACAAAATTTTTGAGATAGCTTAAGCTTCAATACCATGTGAGAGTGGATGTTACCTTATTGAGTGCTGACAAGAAGCAATTTGGTATAATAAAAAAAAACTGTATTTTTGGGTAAGATATTATATTTGACTGTTGTCGTTGTTTAAGAAAGGAAAAAAAAAAATATATACAATAATAATTTTATATTTTTTTAAGGTATTAAAAAAAAAAAGGGACCATGGTACATTTTGGCTTCATGTACTGGTGAAATTTTTAAAATAATACTAGTTTTTATGATAAATTAAATTTAATTACTTATCATGAATAAAACATAAATTATAATACAAATTTTTTATAATGGATGGAAATATAAATTTTAGTGATTATTACATGTTTTCTTTATACAAGTATTCAATCGTTTTGCAAGAGAGCTAATTGGTCACTCTTGGACGTATATATTTGTCACATAGCATCTGAGAAGAAACGACAATTAATTTTTTATGCGTGTGCGTTAGCACAAGGGGGATATGTATCTTAATTAGATATTTATCTTTGTGTTCTACTGGTGGGGATTGGAATATGACAATTCATTAATGTATTATCAACTTTGGTTGTTCATTTTTTTTAGGGAAAATATTCGTCACACCCCCTGTAGGTTATTTTAATTTCCCCCACCTGGCATTGTTTGCGATAATATCCCTAACACCCCTTATTGGTGGGGATTGGAATATGACAATTCATTAATGTATTATCAACTTTGATGGTTCTTTTTTTTTCTAGGAAAAATATTCGTCACACCCCTTGTAGGTTATCTTAATTTCCCCCACTTGTTATCGTTTGCGATAATATCCCTAACACACCCTACTTTTGAAAAGTTGTATCCATCTGACCCCCTCCTTTAAAATATGTTCTTCATCCGATGACGTGGCACCATTTTAATTTTAATAAATGACAAAACCACTTCTTTCTTTTAATTTTTCCAACTTAAAAATGAATTTTTTTTATTTCATACTAAATAATATTACATATTACGAAAATAAGAAAAGAAAAAAGTAAAGGGAAACACGATAGTTATTGTGTTTCTTCATTTTCACAAAAGGTTGGGTTTTCATAGTTTACCATTCCTGTCACACTTCAATTCCGACTGAACCAGAAGTGTGAGTGAACCACCACTAAACCAACTGTTCACACCAGGATCTCAATAAGATCATGTCCACTTATACAAATTATTGCACATAACCATATCAGAATATAAATAAATACAGTGAAAGTCTTAATATAAATGAACTGAGTACTTCTATTGATAAATAAAATAAATTATCTAATTATCTAAACACGAAAACGTAAATAAAATATCTTTATATTGTTTATAAATCCAACTGAAATAAAATAATTAAATCAATAATGTCCTAGAGGTACACGTAGTAAGGACACTTGCATGAAGCGTCATGCTCGTCCTCCCATACTTGCACTTCCAGAGCAGCAACACCTCCATACACTAGAGCATCCACATAGTCCTCCACAGTATAACCTGCATCAATATCTAAAAAATAGTGTATATACAAGGGTGAACTCACAACTTAACTCAATAAGAAAATCAGACAATGCAACAAGCAATATGCCTGAGTAACATTCACATTTGGTCTAGTATATTTGCACAGTGCTATGGTAAGGTTTGGCAGCCATCGCACCTCCATGCACGAGAGTGTAACAACATCCAATAGTCAGACACCTACCACACTTGTCACACCCCAATTCTGCACCAATCAGAATGGTGTGATGAATCGTCAATAAACCAATGGTTCAACCAGGATCTCGAATAGGCTATTCTCGCCATGTTAAACCAAAACACATTTCACATTAATCAGAGATAATAAAGTAAATAGCAAAAGTCTTACAGATAATGAACTGAGGTCTAGTCATGATAAATAATTAATATTCTATTTATCTTCAATTAATCAAAACATAATTTAATACATATTATAAATATCTAAATACGAAAGTTAAAACTAAGCGTATCCATAGTTGAAACGCTTGCTTAATGAATCACAATAGTCCTCCATAGCTTACTCATCATAGCCGCTACCTGTTCATATATTGGCGTGTCGACATAATCTTCAACCGTAAAACTTGCAACATTAGAAACTAAAAAGAATTACGCGCACGAGGGTCAGCTCTCCAACTTGAGCTCAGTGAGTAAACAAAATATGCAACAAACATATGCATGCATTCAATTCATGTCTTTGGTCTGGTTCATAAGTTTGCAATGTGCTATAGAAAGGATAGGTGGTCGCCGCACCTCTATACAAGAATGTGTGGAACTACCCAATGGATCAAACACCATTGCCGCCCTCACATGCACCCACCATGGAATAGAGATAGAGCTAAAGTGCTTAGGACCGCACCGCATCAACTTCCCCTGATGCTCTACCCATACCAACACGTAAGCCCTTGTTGGCGAGGGCTTGCAAACTGGGCTCACAACTAACCAATCCTAATGTTAAACAATGTATCCAAGGCCTCACCCCAGCATCCCTTAATACGTCCATAGAGATAGAGCTAAGACCCCTCGACAGAGTCAAAGACTACACTGTTCGAGACCACCTCCCCTGATGCCCTGCGAAGTAATAATTCTGCTAAGGTAATGGTGATACGACGATGTTAGTGGACAAGACTTGAGTAAAGATAGAGCTAGAGTCTGGTGACCAGGATGAACCATAATGTCATGTCCTTCCCCTAATGCTCCACTCGCATCAAGTACACTAACCACACACATACATTCACATGCCTATTCCTAGCATCATCATCATCATCATGTTATCAATAAACAGAATTAAATATGCATGAACAGTAATAACAGGAATAGTGGATGACATGTGATATGCACATTACAATCATACAAGCATAGAATCATTCATGGTATTAAACTCAATTAAACAAAAATAATTTATTATTAGCCAATTAGTTTAGGTCTTGTTCCCTCACCTTTGATTGAGCGTAGATCCTCGTTCAAGCTTTATGAATCACATTTAAATCACTAGAAAGACCTAACAAGTCGATAGATTTTAATTAAAATTAATTTCAATATATTTAGACTAATAGAAATTGTAGGGTCGCAGGTAGGGTAGCACCTAGGGTAGTAGTTTCTGCGACTCTAGGGTGTAGGGTCGCATGTGGGGTCGGATACCATTCGACCCTCGTGGGCCCTCCCGAGGGCATGTGGTCGATCATGTGGTCTTGTAGGGTTGGATATCATTCGACCCTATGTGCGATCTCACTCTAGGGTGTAGGGTCGCATGTGGGGTCGGATACCATTCGACCCTACGTGCGACCACACCCTCCCTGGGACTTCCTGAGGGCATGTGGTCGATCATGTGGTCTTGTAGGGTTGGATATCATTCGACCCTATGTGCGATCACACGTTTTCTGAGTCGACCTTTCACTCTACAGTCTATTTCTTCATGTTTGGATCCTTTGGCTTACTATCATGGTCCATTCTATGAATGTTCTATGGCTCAAAACTATAATTTATACACCATTCATTGTCCATAATGATTTTCTCAATGGAATCTCTTGGAATCTATCAATGGATGGATGATTTGAATTTCTCCTAATCCTATGTTCTTCATAAACTATTCTAGGTTCTCTTATTCAGATAGGGAATTAGGTTCATACCATAATTCAGAGGTTTCTCTGAAGTTCTTCCTCTTCCTTAGTCTTCTTCTTCAAGTTTTCTTTTCTTCTTCTCTTCCTTCTCTTTCTCTTGCTCTCACTTTTAATTAGGGTTCTAAAGGAGTGAAAGAGGCTAAGGGCCGTCCTATTTATAGAGGAAAACCCTCCATAATAAATCTCAATGAGTTTAAGAAAGACCCCCTTTGAATTAGGAATGTTTCTTAATTTTTGGATTCTGTCTACTATCGTAGGGTCGCATGTAGGGTCGCAGAATTCATCGATCGTACATTTTTCTAGTCATACGACCCCACAAGTAAAAAGTCATGGGTTGGACTCTTTTGAGGTGGGATCGATCATACCTGTTTTGGGGGGGGGCATACCCCCTAATTTGTTTCTTTTTGGGATTAGACTCAATCCGGTCTTGTGTTTTCTTCACGCATTGGTCCACTGCTGACAATCATGGGGGGACGGGAAGGGGGGAAGGCTTTTTTTATTTGTTTTAAAATATTTATTTTACCCTCATATTTGACGCTACCTTGTTTTTGTGTCGTGATTTTCCGTCATCACCGGGGGGCGGGGGGGGGGGGGGTAAAAAAAGAGAGAGGGGGGGGGGCGCAATTATACTTCATACCGGCACGGTCTTGTGTTTTCCCTTCCCGACTTCGAATCCTAGAAGTTTCCTAATCCTAATAGGGTTACTAAACCCTATTTCTAGCCTATAAATACACCCTTAACCCCCGGTCCTTTCCATTGTCTCCAAACTAGAGAAGAGAAAGAGCTTGGAAAGGAGAAGGAGCTAGGAAGAAGAAGGAGGTGCCGCCATTACCGTTTGACGCTACGCCCGCAACGGTAAGTGTTTGATCCCACCCTATGTTAGTTGTGTGGGTGGATCAATACCATGCAAAGTGGGTATTGATCTAAAACCCAAATTGGCCAATAAACCCCAAGGTGTCTGGAGATTTGAGTTCGAGATGATATTCATCGAAACGAGACTTGAATGGTTGGGGATAATTCTAACTCAAAGCCTAGACGTAGAATGGATAGGAGAAACCCCGAAAATCCATGGAGGATGATCCGAAGAAACCATGTATGGTCTCCCGAGACATACCGGCCGACTATCCGGTTGCACATAGGGGCCGGGTGTTTTTGAGGGTTTCTTTTTGGGGGG
This sequence comes from Protea cynaroides, assembly GCA_028583415.1. Lineage (NCBI taxonomy): Eukaryota > Viridiplantae > Streptophyta > Magnoliopsida > Proteales > Proteaceae > Protea > Protea cynaroides. Next base: position 112,419,646 of record CM053276.1, read on the forward strand.
GTTTTTGGGGGGGGGGGTGGGGTTGTCCGTGGGGTTTTTTTTTCCCTGGGGGGGGGGTGGGGGGGGGGGGGGGGGGGGGGGGGGGTTTGTTTTTTTTTTTTGTTTTTTTCATGAAACCCTAAATAATATATTCTAATGAAACCCTAATATTATGTAGGACGCCGGACTTATCGTTTGGATCTTGCGACGTGGAGCAAGTAATCAAACGAGCACGTAAGGGAATCGACCTAAACCTAATAATTAATGGACGAAATCGTGTTAATCATTGAATATCTATGATGTGATGTTTGTGCATATTCACATGTCATCCCTTACTTTCGTATTATTATTGTTCATGCATTCATAGGATGTGATTGTTAGGCAGTGATTATTTTCGTTGGTGTGTGGAGGGGCATGGGCCGGATCGCTCTTCACACCGGCATCTTTGTAGTGTTCTATCTTAACAAGCTTGGTACGGGTGGGGTATCGGGGAAGACGTGGTACGTTGGTCTCCGATATTGATGTTGTCCCGCCATCGTTGGGTGGTACCGAGGATTCCGAGTCGACGCCGCCTTGTCCACGATGCTTTAGCTCTATCTCTATGCCGTAGGGAGTTATGTTGGGATAGGGTCTACCCGCGATTGTTTCTATCCTGGTGGGTTAGTTGCGGATAGGGTATCGGGGGAGGTGAGGTTTTGGTGGTGTCCCGCCCGGCCGCACGCGCTCTATCGACGGCCGTGGCTTGGGATAGAGCATACATTGTTGACATATAGGATTGGTTAGTTGTGAGCCCGGGCGGGGATAGGGGCTTAGGTACCGGTATGGGTAGAGTATCGGGAGGTGTGGGTATACCTTAGCTCTATCTCTATTCCATGATGGGTGCATGTGGGTTGGTGGAGTGTGATTCTTGTGCGACGCCACACACTGTGTATAGAGGTGCGGGGGCCACCAAACCTTTCTATAGCACATTACAAACTTAAACCTGCACAACAGATAAAATGTTGGGTGTTACCTTGTATATACATTGTTTTTAGATGTTGATGCAGATACACCGTGGACGATTATGTGAACGCTCGGCGTATGGAGGTGTAGCCGCTTTGGATGTACAAGCGGGGGAGGACGAGCATGATGCTTCATGCGAGTGCCCTTCTCGCGTGTACCTTTGATTTGTTTTATTTATTTATTTCGGTTATTTTTATTGGATTAAAGGGTCAGAAAAGATTATTATTTTATGTTTGAGTTTGAATAATGAGATATTTATTTAAATTATCATTAGATATTCGGCCCATTCTATTTAAAGTCTTCCAGTATATTTATATCGATTGTGGTTATGTGTAATTGGTTTGTATGGGTGGACACGGCCTATTCGAGATCCGTGGAGGCCCCACATCACCCCTGGGGGGGGGGGGGTGGGGGGTGCCTCCATCTCACTTCCTCCCCCTGATACCCTACATTGTACCAATACCTATACCCTTATTGACAAGGGATTGCAAGTGGGTTCGTCACTAGTCATTCCTATATATCATCGCAGTAGGCCCTATCCCAGCACAGATGTAAGACCCGTATCAAACTAATCGGTCTTACCACCTTGTATCAGGTCTACCTATCATGGTCGAGTCAAATGGACCAAGTGCGTGAAGAAAATAACAAGACCAGGTATGAAACTGACCCAAAAATAGTAAAATAAGGGGTAGGGTCGCATACCTAAACAGGTAGGGTCGATCCCACCTCATCAGGAAGTCAGACCCATGACTTTTAGTCCTAGGGTCGAACAACTGAAACCCTAGGGTTGACGGGATCTGCGACCCTAGCATTGACCCTAGGATCACCGACAGAAATCGTAAATAGGAAACTTTCCTAATTTCAAGGGGATTCTTTCCTAATCTCAATGGGACTTATTTTGGGAGATTTTCCTCTATAAATAGGACGTCCCTTAGCCTCTTTCACTCCTTTTGAAACCCTAATTGAAAGAGAAGAGAAGGAGAAGAGAAGGAGAATTGGAGAAGAAGACTAAAGGGAAGAAATTCAGAGAAACCTCTGAATCTCAGCAAACCTAAGGTATGGATATGCTTTCCATGAATTGTTTAAGACCTTAGAATAGTTCATGAAGAGGATATGATCTAGGAGAAACCCAAATCATCAATCCATGAAAAGATTTCAATGAAATCCATGGAGGGAATCATGGTAGACAAAGTAAGGAAGTAACCTGGAGTTTTAAGCCATAGAACAAGCATAGAATGGACTGTGGAAGTAAGCCAAATGACCCAAAAATGAAAGATTAGACTGTAGAATGAAAATGTCGACTCAAACCACGTGCGGTCGCATTTAGGGTCGATTGGGAATCGACCCTACCAGACCCTAGGATCTACCCCTAGCTCCCGGGAAGTCCAGGGAAGCTGCGATCGCACCTAGGGTCGATGGGACAACCGACCCTAGCATCGACCCTATACCCTGGGGTCGTAAAAACCTGCGACCCAACTTGCAACCCATCCTGCGACCCTAGCTTTACAGCAAGCTTAAAACTGTCGGAATGAATTTTAATTAAAATCTATCGACTTGTTAGGTTTTCCTATTGATATAAAGGTGTTCTTAAAGCTTGAAAGAGGATTTACACTCAAGCAAAGGTGAGGAAACAAGACCTAAACTAATTGGTTAATAATAAACTATTTTCGTTTATTGAGTCCAATCCTATGTATGATTCTCTGATTGTATGATTGTAATGTGCATATCACATGTCATCTACTATTCCTGTTATTATTGTTCATGCATATTTAATTCAGTTTATTTACAACATAATGATGATGATGATGCTAGAAATAGGCATGTGAATGTTTATGTGTGATTAGTGTACTTGATGCGAGTGGGGCATCAGGGAAAGTGTGATGCGGTGCGGTCCTAAGCACTTTAGCCCTATCTCTACTCAAGTCTTGTCCATTGACATCGTCGTATTGCCATTACCTTAGTAGAACTATTACATCGTAGGGCATCAGGGGAGGTGGTCTCGGACCGTGTAGTCTTCGACTCTACCGGGGGGCCTTAGCTCTATCTCTATGGACGTATTGAGGGATGCCGGGGTGAGGCCTTGGATACACTGTTTGACATTCGGATTGGTTAGTTGCGAGCCCAGTTTGCAAGCCCTCGTCAATAGGGGCTTACGTGTTGGTATGGATAGAGCATCAGGGGAAGTATGATGCGATGCGGTCCTAAGCACTTTAGCTCTATCTCTATTCCATGGTGGGTGCATGTGGGGGCGGCGATGGTGTTTGATCCGTTGAGCGATTCCACACACTCGTGTATAGAGGTGCGACGACCTCCAAACCTTTCTATAGCACATTGCAAACTTATATACTAGACCACAGATATGAATTGAATGCATGCATATGTTTGTTGCATTGTTTTGTTTGCTCACTGAGCCGTGATCTGTGCTCACCCTTTTCGAATTTAAATATTTTAGTTGATGATGCAGGTATCACTGTAGAAGATTATATGAATGCATCTATGTACGGGCACGTGGCTGCAATGGAGGCTGAAGATATAGTGGAGACGCATGACTCCTCATGCGAATGCAACTCATGCATTTTCGATTAGATTTTTATTTGAACCATTAAGGAAATATAATTTGATATTTTATTTACTTATGTCTCGGTTGATACAACATAATTGGATATTTTATTTATGATTATCACATTTAGATTCTCAGTTCATTTAATATTAAGGATTCCGCTATTGTGTATTTATTCTGATTATGATTGTGGATGTGTATGATTTAAGCCAATGGACACAGCCTATTTGAGATCCTGGATTGAACCGTTGGTTTATTAGCGGTTCATCACACCGTTCTGAATAGTGTAGAATTGGGGTGTGACAACAATTCCCTACGATATAGAGATAGGGCTCGAGTCTAGAGGTCAGGTCAGAAACCATAATGCCACGTCCTCCCCCTGATACACTACTCGCACCAAGCATGCTAAGATAGTAGTGATACGAAAAGGTATCAGTGTGAGAAATGATTCAAGACCCCAGCCCTTCCCATTCCATACACCAATGAAAACATTCACATGCCTAACACGTAATCTTAGCATAGCAAGTATGCAAGAACATATATAATAATTGAAAGTAAAGATGACATGTAAATATGCACAAGTAATACTCCATAAAAATAATAGTTATTAACAATGTTTTACTGTTATTAATTAGTTAGGCTTTAGGTCTAATTCCCTAATCTGACACTTGATTGCTAGTTTGCTCTGCATTACAGAGTCCAATCTCGCTATCACAAAGTCCTACATTATGTTAGAGTTTAGTTAGAATTAGTTCCATAGGTTTTACGTTGGTAAAAAACCAGCTGAGTCAAAACCTAACCCATTCTGGACATACCGGTCGTAAGTTACTGTACAGTGGCGTGACCGGTATAGTCGATTAGACAGCCTTGGCAGGCTACTCGAGAGGTACTGGTTGCATATACCCGCCGTACATTGTAAGACCCGCACTCCATGAACCCGATATAAATCCTTCGTTCATGTCGTAACAGGTCTTCCGATCATCACCGAACCAGATGGGACGAGTGGATGACAACCAGGTATGAAATCGGACAAAAAAAATAAAAGTATGATTCACTCATACCGGTCGATGGTACTGGTCGACCGGTATGGTCTGCGCAGCAGACTACCAAGATTCGGAATTGGATCTCTGTGGGTCCCACTTTATAGATTTCGAACCGATTGACTCTAGCTCTAGGTTAATCGATAAACCCTAGATTTGAGTTCTAGGATGAATACCATCAAAACTAGACTTGAACGGAGTTGGAAACAACTCTAACTCAAATCTCAGACTTAGAATATGTAGGGGGAACCCTGGAATCAATAGAGAATGATCGACGATAGTCGAAAAACCAAGTGTATGGTCTTCCGGAGACATACCGGTCGACCATACCGGTCGCAGGTCATGCGACCGGTACTGCAACCGGTATCTCTCGGGGAGTAGCCTGTGGGGACCGGTTGACCATACCGGTCGCCAGTATTCCCAACAGAGTTGCGACCGGTACCTGTGACCGGTCAGCTCTGTGAGGTGTATTTTGTAACCTCGTTGGTTTTTGACCAACGTAAACCCTAAGAACTATTCTAATTAAACCCTAATATTATGTAGGACTTTGTGATAGTACGTTTGGATCTTGCGATGTGGACCAAGCTATCGAACGAGCGTCAGGTAAGGGAATCGGACCTAAACCCTAATAATTAATGGACAATAAACTATTGTAAATAATAATAAATATGTGGATTGGTGTTTGTGCATATTGCATGTCATCCTTTAGTTTCAGCTATTATTATTGTTCATGCATACTCGCTATGCTAGGATGTGATTGCTAGACATGTGATTATTTTTGTTGGTGTATGGAATGGGAAGGGTCTGGGGTTTGGGATCATTCCTCACACTGACACCTTTTTGTAGTATTCTATCTTAGCATACTTGGTGTGGGTAGGGTATCAGGGGGAGGTTGTGGCACTGTGGTCTCTGGCCTGGCCACCACGCTCTAGCTCTATCTCTATGTCGTAGGGAGTGATGTTGGGATAGAGTCTACTTGCGTATTGTTCTGTCTTAGTATGCTTGGTGCAGATAGGGTATCAGGGGGAGGTCGTGGCACTGTGGTTTTCAACCTGGCCACCACGCTCTAGCTCTATCTCTATGCTGTAGGGAGCTGTGCTGGGATAGAGCCTACAATGATGACATATATGATTGGTTAGTTGCGAGCCCAGTTTGCAAGCACTAGCCAGTAGGGGCTTATGTATTGGTATGGATAGAGTATCAGGGGAGATAGTGGATGCCTTAGCTCTATCTCTATTCCATGATGGGTGCATGTGGGTCGACAGCGGTGTGATCTACTGTGCGATTCTACACACTCGTGTATAGAGGTGCGGTGGCCGCCATTCCTTTCAATAGCACATTGCAAACTTAAACCAGACCACAGCATAAAATGATTGTTATTCATGCATATAATATCGATACACTGTTTGATTATCTTACTGAGCTAAGTTGTGAGCTCATCCTTGTCTATACACCATTTTTAGATGTTGATGCAAGTTACATGGTGGACGACTACGTGAACGCTTCGATGTATGGAGGTGTTGCTGCTCTGGATGTGCAAGCAGGAGAGGACGAGCATGACGCTTCATGCGAGTGCCCTTTCTGCGTGTACCTTTGATTTTATTTTATTTGTTTCAATTATTTTATTAAAGTGATGTAAAGATATTTAATTACGTTTGAAATTTAGATAATCGAATACTTATTTAAATTTATCACTAGAATACTCAGTTCATTTATTTAAAGACTTCCGCTGTATTTATTATATTCTGATTGTGGTTATGTGTGATGGTTTGTATGAGTGGACACGGTCTTATTGAGATCCTGGTGTGAACCGTTGATTCAATGACGGTTCACTCACACCATTTTGGTTGGTTCAGAATTGGGGTGGACATACATAGTGCCACCGGTATGGTCGATCGGTATGCCTCCTGAAGACTACCAACGTGGTGTTTGTCTTCCGTCGGTCACCCATTATGGCTTCTATGATTCCTCCTATGCATTCTAGGCCTGAGCAATGTTTTAAGATTTGCTTTATCTTCCATTCAAGTCCTACGTTCTAAGAAACTTTAGTTTAGAATTCAAATCTAGGGTTTATCAACCAAATTAGGGTTTAACGATAATTTAGGATTTTAGATCAATACCTAGCCTCCCATGGTATTGATCAATCATCAACAACACTTGACCTAGAGAAAAGTACAGGCACTTACCTTTGGTTCGCGAACTAAAGTGTTCTTCATCCAACGAAATCTCCTCTTCTATCTTTCTCAGCTCCTTTGTCATCTTCAGATCTCCTTCTCCTCTCTAGGGTTTGTGAGAATCAATTAAAGAGGTTTAAAGTGGTTTATAAATCGTTAAATAGATTAGTTTAGGTTTTAGGAAGTTTCCCTATGTTAGGAAAGTCCATAAGATTTAAATTTGACGAGCGGGATCCATAGAGATCCTTTTTCAGATCTTACTAGTCTATCCGCGCAGACATACCGGTCGATCGGTATGAAAATTATCAACTTATATTATCTATTTTCGTACTTGATTGTCATCTGCTCGTCCCGTCTGGTCCGATTATGATTGGAAGACCTGTTACGACACGAAATAAAGGTTTAGATCTGGTTCATGGAGTGTGGGTCTTTCAATTCCTCTCTATTTTATCATCGTTGGAAGCCTGGCCTGAGAAGACAACTGGACTTCTCACCTCTGATGGTAATATAATGCAAAAATAATGCAAAACTTCAACCACTTACAGATGTGAATCAAAGAAGAGAAAACTCATAACGGAAACCAAAAATGAAAAAACAAATAAATTAGAGTGAAACCAGCAATTGCTTGGAAAGAACCAAACCAAAATCAAAAAACGAAAAAAATAAATACCCTAGACCGATCGACACATCCTGAGAATGAGAATGGAAAGATGAAGAAGATGAAGACAAATGGGAAAGACATTAAATAAAAAAAAAAACCAAAAGAAAAAGTAATAAAGGCTTAGGTTCAGAGATGAGAGGAAAGTAAAATTGAAATCCATTGAGATTTTGCAACTATCGTTCTTGGGTCGGAGATGAGAGGAAAAAAGTGCAAAAAAAAAAAAAAAAAGAAAAAAGAAAAAAGAAAAATGGAAATGAAAGAGCTTTGGTAAAGAAGACACAACCCTACCTTCTTTGGTTTCAGTTGCCACTAGGAGAAGAAAGAACTTTGGTTAGAGAAGACAAGTTACTCCCGTTGCCAGAGGTTAGAGAAACCAATTGCTGGTTTTAGTCGTTAGGAAACGAAAAGACGCACCAACAAATAGGGTAAAGTGGAAAAAGGAAACTAAAAAGGAAAACTAAAAAGAAAATGGAAGAAAATGAAAAGAGAAATCTCAAAAAGAAAATATAAAATTAAAATTAAAAAATACTGAGGGTAGAAAGGCCTTTTTAGAATCCAAACAAGGTTTGGGTGTCCTCGGGGAGTGTTAGGGATATTATCGCAAACGATGGTGCGTGGGGGAGATTAAGATAATCTACTAGGGGTGTGACGAATATTTTCTCTATTTTTTAACTTTTATTTTTACAAGAGAGGGGAAGTCACTTTTTTTTTATGAGATTTATTATGGAATATTTGTGGTAGAGAAGGGACAATGATACTTCATTTTTCTTTTTCTTTTTTTAAATATTCCCTAATCTTTAAGATAAATTATACACGAGAATTTAGAGATATTTTATAAAATTTCCAAAAATTGGATATGCACGTAATATTCATTTGGAGTCAAATAAGATCAATGAGATGGGTGGAGGGGTTTTATAATAGGGAATAACCCAAATCTTTATTGTAATAATTCATTAGGACTCTTTTGAATGTTTTCAATCTCTATTTTGTTAATTATGATGAACATAACATAAATTATAATAAATAAAAAATTCATAATAAATATGAGCATATAATTTGCAATTATGACATGGTTTTTTATACAACCACAATTGCTCTTTATATGCCTTAGTTATTTTTTTATTGTCCCATAGTACCATGGATGAAGGGTCCCGAACAAGGTGTTACATTGGAGTTCTCAAAATTCATTCCAACAAATTTGCGGTGTTACTGAGGTGGAAAATGAAATGGAAGGACAAAAGAAGAAGAAGAAGAAGAAGAAGAAGAAGAATTTAGTGACTAATAGAAAAAGAAGAGAAACATGAGACATATTAAGGAGTATTTTTCTCAAAAAAAAGAAAAAAAAGAAAGAAAGAAAGATCACAGAGGAAACATATACCAAAGATCTTCATGTGGTTTGAACCAGGTTCGAACCGGGATTTGAAACATTGGGTTTTGAGGGTCTGTTTCTTTTTTGTGCTTTTTTTTAATATTTTTTTTTTATTAAGAATAGAAAAGAAAAATGAATGGGTTAGCATCTAGTGATTGTACGGATATATATGGAATAGTGGAAAGGTGTTAGACCAATGGGTTTGGTTTGATGGAGCTTAATAGGAGAAGTGATTTCCCTAATGAATAGTAAGGCTCCAATTTTATTTTTATTTTTTTTGGTAAAAAGTAAGGCTCCAATTAACTCATCCTGAAGGGTAAAGTATCATTTTAGTGTTTTATTGCAGGGTTGTTCCATGTTTCTCCGTCTATAAATTGATGGCAATACCCATTAGTTATTTATTAACTTAAACCGCTTTTAAAGATGAGAGCAAACAAGACCAACAAAGTTTCGTAAAAATCTTCTTCCACAAGCGGTATGGATTAATGTATGAATCTGTTGCGACTGTTACTCATGTTCAATATTTCATCACGTTTTTCTGAACACTTACATTATTTTGTGTATCAAGTTTTGGTAAGTTGTGATTTCTAAGTGGTCTGTAGCTATGTGTGATAGCTGTTTCTTTAAATATTTGAATTTTGCTATTAGAATGTATGTATATATATGTATGTATGAAATAAAATAGTATAACTCTATGTCATATTCCTTGTGGTTTGGTGATAAAAAAACAGTATTACTCCTTCACCTGTAACATGCCATCTGGACTGCAACATGCATGATGTGGCTAGGGGAATCTGGAAGAAGATGGGGACTTTATTATATCCCCACTCATCATATTTAAAGTTCTAAGAACTTCATCTTCCTTTGAGAAAGCATCCCTACCTTCCTGAAATCTAGTTGAAGGAAACCTTCCATTTTTAATTTAAAATTTGCAGGTTCTGATGTGGTTCAAGGAAGGATCTAAAGGAATTTTAGAAGCAAGGATGTTCACTGAGACCACACTCAAACAGTAAAATTGAAGAGCAAGTTACCGTAATCCAATATGTAGAACCTGATATGGGTTAAAACAGATCTATTGTAAGAGTAGGAATGAGGAAATTCAAGAAAAAGAGTAATGGAGGTTAAGATTAGTAATACGAACTTGGGTCTCATCGATGGATTGGGATCGTTTGTTGCACTCCTGTGTAGCAGTTTTGATCTTGAGCATTGGGAGGGAATATGTCCCAATGCACTTTAAATGCTCAGGATCGCCTCTGCTACACAGGAGCGTAATAGAGGATCTTTTTCCCTCATTAATCAAAACAGGCTTATCAAGTGAGGGTCTAGGAGCATATCAACTCCCAATCAATTTCATTCGAAACCAATGTGAGAATAAAGGTCGTAACAAAAAAGTAATAAAATATACGACCTAGCAAGAAGAGTGAGAAACCCAACGAAGAAACAAGAGGAAACCACCAGCCAAATCAGAATTTAGGCTCTCACATCTACTACTATTTTGGTATAGAACAACAGACCCCGGTATACTGGCTTATAATTAGGGCCCACTACAAATTTAACCCCATAAATAACTAGCCCAAGGCCCATAGAATTCATCCATAGCCCAAAATAGATTCCTAGGCCCAATCGATAATCCAAAGGAGAACCTGATGATATGATTCACCATTCCAACACCCTGAAGCACTTTCCCATCATATGTAACGATTTTAAAAATGAAAATTTCTTATGTTGGTGTTGGAATCCAAATCGATCTTCCTAGGTGGAACCTAGCCTGCAGTTGATCTGAGCACAATAGTGGCCGGACTCAGGATCCAGGGGTAATTTTGATGCCTAAGTCAGATCTAAGAAGTTAATGGTAAGAGGGAGGCCGTACAATAGATTGAGAGTAAGTGGAAAACGATGTAAGAGTATGATCATCTCATGTAAATGAGCTTTTTTATAGGGATGGGATGTGGATCTCACGTGCCTTTGTAGTACAGTTCCAAACGATTCAACAACGATTATACCCCTCGAGTTGCACGTGTAATTCATTGATTGGCTAGGAGCATTTATGCACATCATCTTGCTTTCTTGCACTTTCAAATCCACGCAAAATTGCAAATAATTATCATTTATCTCTCTTCTTCACCATTGAACTCTTATCGTTTTTTGTTTCAGTTTGTTTCTTCCTTCCACATCCCTCCTTCATTTCTTTTGCATCTAACTGGGTAACATGATCTTCCCAAGATAAAAGAGGATCGATGATTCATGTTTCTGCTTCAATTGTGCAATGATGTTGAGCAGGTCTTCTTTCTTTCCTAAATATTCTTGAAAATACCCTGATGAACAACATTTGGGATCAAGGTTCTAAACCTAGGTATCAGACATAGTATCAAACTATTAGTCATGCTCAAAATCGATCCGACACGGATCCAATGGAAAACTGAAATGTGACTGATACCGTATATACTGATATTAAAAGAGGGTCAGATCGAGAATCGATAAAGTCTAAGATTGATACAAATCGACTAATCCAACTAATCCAATTTCCATCACTTGAACCATGATTGGGTTGAACCACTTTCTCCCCTAAAAGCTGCTGTTGAGTAATTGAGTTGATTAATGCATTAAACTATCACAGCCTCTCATATTCAGTACAGAAGATCACTGAAAAGTCTGTTAACCAAGAGAACTTAAACCAGGTAGGTGCATATAATTTACAAGAGTAGATGAAATCACCTACCCTCTCATCATTATTTATTTTTAGGGGGTGTATCACATAGAATACGTATTGCAATGAAAGTTTCATTTATATATGAGGGTAGGTACTATCAGGCTTTGGGGTATGAAGAGTTCTTGGAGGGTACCCCACCAATGTTCATAGCAATCAAAGTTGATACTGGACAATGTGTTTTCTGGCATTTGTGGTTACATCTATAAATGAAGGTGAAAGAGTAGACTAATCTACCATTCTATTAACACACAAAGATTCTTAAAGTTTATTCTACTGAATGATGGAGATGCATCTAATACGAATCTTGGGAGAATTCATCCTTAAAATTGACTTGTAAGGTAAAGGAACCCAAGACCATATCAATTCATGCTAGATCCATACAATGTGGGATTAATACGAGATTGTAACAATCAATTACACTTCTGAATTGATGTCTGTGACAGTCCACTCCAGGTCAGGTAATCCTTTCCAAGTGGTTCTACTTTGCTCAAAGGTCTCTGCCTGGTGGCAGATAGCCATTTCCTGACAGCTTCATTTGGTACTAGATTGCTCTTTTCACAACAAGGATAAGGTTTGAGGAACAACTGCTCTGATACTATTGATACAAACTTTGGAAGAACTCTCCCCTAAAATTAACTTGTAAAAACAAGGGAACCCAAGACTATACCAATTAACACAAAATCCTTGCAATGTGGGATGGATTAACTCCCATAAGACCAATATGGTATCATAACAATTTGACTAGGATCAACTGATTCCAAACCGATCTTCTCCGTATAAGACCTATTTGACTCGAGATCAGACCAAGGGTGATTCGGTTCCTGCTCCTGTACACTTTAACCTTGAGTATGAGCAATTTCTTTGTACATTTTTTTTTTTTTTTTTTTTTGGTGAATAAATTCTTTTGCAATTTTGTTATGTGAGATCTGATATTCTTTTCATCCAATGTCCAAACGATTCCTTGAAGGTTGAACTTTCCCAAATGGGAGCTTCATTTACCAATTTGGTTTAACTTCTTTGTTTTCTTGTAAAAATTTCAATCATTTTGAGTTCTACTTTACAACAAAGAAAGAATATTAAAAGTGAATAAAAATATGTGCCCTATTAAACTTTGAGTGTCCTACAGGCCATGTTCATGGGATAAGGTCACTCTCAAGGCCTCATAAAGGTTCCTTGAGAGTTGGCTTACAAGCTTCCAAGCTTGTAAAGGATATATTCAATAAAAAAAGAATAATCTTTGTTTATTTTTCGCTAGTACTCTCCAACTAATTTCACGTGTAACAAAAAAAATCAAAACGATAAAAGCGTAAAACCAAAGGGAAAAAAAAAAATCATTTTCTATCACTAAGCCTGCCAATCAGTCATCGAAAGAGTTGAGATGCATTATACATAATCATAAAACAACCTAACAAAAGTATCTTTTTTTTTCTTTTTTATTTGTAAAAAAAGATTTCTTCAGAAAAATAGGAGAGATCTATACGTTGAGGACATATAGTGGACACACAGGAGGGGGTGTCTCATGATTTGTATAAAGATGATCCATATGGTTAGAGAATAGAAAATGATAGTGATGTATTTTTTTAGAAGGATGATTTTTTTTTTGATAAAATTTTCCAAGGATAATTATGTCACATAAAAACAAATTCATGGGTCTAGTACATAATTAAATGAACAAATAAAAAATAAGTGAATATAAAAAAGAAAGGTGAGTGTCAACAAAAAAAATTGACTCATTATCACATGCCATGGGCCCTCCTAACTCCAAGGTCTTATAAATATCATTATTACTTCCTCAATGTCTTGTTATTTATACAACTGTACCAACCACTAAAAAGAATATCTCTTGTGGATCAAACCTAGTGGTTATTTTATAGGAGAAACAAAACATCATATGCCCTCTCTAGGGTCCATAATCAGCCCATGTATGTGTAATCATCAAATTGTGAGGAATTAAATTTATCTTGACATTTCTTATGTTATATCTATGGTTAATTTATAGGATCTATGGTTAATTTATAGGAATGTCACATTGACATTTGATATACTGTGAGATCATCAAACTATAAAACTATTGATGCAGAATCTATGGACATAAAAATACATGATTGATAAAAGATGTTTAATATTTTATATACCAAAATTGGAAAAAAAAAAGATCTTCTGTTGTCTTACTCTTCCAGTCGTGATTCAATGAGTGAAGATCACTCGATGTATCTATCCATCAAGAATGGAAGGAAAGACGACAGGAGAAGATCTAAACCTCAGAATTTGGATCAGACATGGATTTTTTTTAAGATAATTACCATGTTGGAACATCAACTTTGAAGGAAAAAGAAAGCCAAATCACCATCCACATCTAAGAGATTTAATGTAATGTAAGTGTGTAACCACCGTGGTCCAGTGTTCCACAAAGTTATCATTCATCATGTTAGGTGGTGTCCGACTGTGCAGACCCAAAAGAGAAAAGACAAAGAGGCCAGATGGGGTTGTAGCCTTTCGGAGAGGGGGGAATGGGTGGGGACCATATCATACTTTTTTTTTTTTTTTTTTCTTTTGTTCAAACTAGGAGACTAATGGGTAAGAAATTCACAAATAAGTTTGGCATGTGAGACCGTGGGCTCCATCGCACCACCCTAAGGTATAAGTGCATGTATAGCCCATTTTATGTGCGTATGTACCATATTTATTTAAAGTCTTCCTACTTGACACCGACATTCATTTGTTTTTGCGTGTTTTTATTAAGTCATATAAGGGTATATTTGGTATTTGATTAAAGAGGGGTGAGAAGTTAATTTGTGCCAATCCAATGGACATTGAACGTCAGATTCAACCGAATTTATGTACAAAAAAAAATCCCTTTATTTCATGGTAAGTGTGGTTTTGTCATCTGCTTGATTTTTTATTTTGTTGAAGGTTATTATTCATCATTATTATAAAAATATATTAATTCCATTTAAGCAACAACAATTTGAGGCCGTTTTGGTAATGATTTTTTTCCTGATTTTGCAGTAATCTCATGGAGTATATGAACGTTTACTAATCTGGCAAAAGAAGTACCTCCAGAATAAAAATGCTAACGACGATTTGGATGGTTGCAGCAGTGAATAAAAGATAGTGAGTGATGTTTTGAGAATTATGTTTTTGCTCTATCAAAAGTGTTGGCAAACATCAAAAATAATTTTTTTTTTCTTTCTTTGTGTGGAAATTTTTTTTTTTTTGATCGACATGCCAAAAATTATTTTGATCACAATCTGCTGCCTGAGAATAAAAAATTAATAAACACTTCCAAAGAATGTTACCAAACTTTATAAAATAGCTCCAATCGAAATACTATCTTATGTCATATACCAATATACCTACCATATGGGGGTTGGGGGACGAGTAAAGGGCTTGGCATATTCCCTGATCCATTTGATATTTATTTAGTTTGATAGGTAATCTATGCATTTAATTTTTTTTTTTTTTTTTTTATAAAATTAACTTCACATTTGATATGGAGCAAAAACACAACATTGCTTGATGGTGGTATAAGGATCTTCTGTTGTGACTAATGCTGGAAATGAGGATCCTATTCGCTCTAGTGCATCTGAACATATACCGATGCACTATGAGCGATCAGATCTTCATTGCCATTTGATAATCACTACAGAAAATCTCGATCCATTAGGCAGGGATTTGGATTCAAATCCTTTGCAATGAACAAACCTCATTAGCCAGATTCTGATTCAGATCCCTTGCAATGAACAAACCTCATTGAGCGAATCAAAATCAGAATCAAAACCAGAATCAGAACAAGAGGGGCCCTCCATTGGCCACCACTAGCACGGGTGGTAAGATGAAAATTAATGGAGGTTAAAGAATCTCACTATCATTTCTTTATTATTAGGGTTTGATGTATGGTGCTCGAGTGCTTTGTCACCTGTCTTGAAAAAGGATTTTTAGTCCGGACGAAAGAAGCGCAAAAAGGGGTTGTGGTTATCAATGAGGTTTGACCTCTTCATTTCGCAACTTCCCACTGTTCAATGCTCCATTAACTCTCGAATAAACCCCAATTCAACTGAAAATTTTGTAATAAAATCACACTACTTTACTGAACTGAAGAAGAAAAGAAAGTCAAGCAAATCCTCATTAAATAAACCCAAGATTTCAACTATGAGGTCCAAGCCCTGTGAATTTTTTTTTTTTTTTTTTTTTTTTTGGGTAAAAGCCCTGTGATTCACTTCCACGTTATTCTCCCCTTTCCCCCTGCTCTACAGTTTATGCTACTTTGAGCTGTCTCTCTTTCTCTCGGAAACGCACAGCGCCACGGAACGCCACCCATCAAAAATCAACCCTCAGACCCCCTTTTTCTCTGTGTCATAAGACTCTGCTTGCGTTTTTGTGACTTTATTTCTTCAAACTGTTATACATATATTTCCTTTTTCCTTCCCTGCTTTAATTGTGTTTAGTAACACAATTTGTTCAATCGTCTTTAATAAATTCATGACAGGAGAAACGGTTCTCTCCTGCATGGCAATCTCAAAGCTCAGCGAGTTTCAGAATTTATTCTTAAAAAACAAACACATGAGTTCTTCTATTCAAGCTCTTTCATGGGCTTTCCTGATACTGAATTCTCATTGCTTTTCTCGTACGATTTGTGGTTCTTCTCTAGTCTAACTTCTTGTTCTTAATTTTTTTTTTTTTTTTTTTTTGGGTTTTCCTTTTTACCCTATTCTTTGGAGTGAGTGAGTTGGACATTGCAGGATTCCGATTTTCTCACTGGTAGGGGGAAGAAATATGGGGGTGCAAGTGATTCTCGTGCTGGTGAAACTCTGCATCGTTTTCGTTACTTTATGTGTTTTTGGATCTGCAGGTATGAGATATACACATGAATGTGTTTAATTTGGTTTCAGTTTGATTTCAAATTACTTTATATTTTACTAATTCTCCTGTCTTTTTATACTTCTGTTTGTGAACATTTTGGGGATCTTGCTTGTGTGCCACTCTCATGATCTGTGAGAACTGACTTTATCTATTTGAATAAGCTCTTCTTATAGTTGTAGGTGATCCATGTAACTAACAGAGAGTGAGACACTTGAAATATGCGAGTCTTGGTGCTCTTTTATTTTGGGTTGAGTTTGATCTGAACTGGCTTTCATTTTTTAGAACGATAAGAGAGATTGGACATCGTTACTCTTGTTTGGATTTGTTATTTTCAAAGTTCGCTTTGTCCGGTGTTTGCTGATATCTCTTTGATTTCGTAATGAGTATTTTTAACTTCATCAAATCCTAGCTCAGGCTTCTTCCCCGTGGCGAGCTTAATACGGGCCTGCCTAGTTTTTTATTTAATAATTGATCAATTACGATCATTTTTAGCGGGGTGCATGTAACCATTCCATACAACATGGAGCTTTCACGCAATGGCCAAAGTGCATCATTCAATTGGACAACTTGTGTTTCCTGATTGTACTCCTTGATATCAAGATCACTCAAAACGTGATGGAGATCACTTAAATGAGTTTAGTCTACCCAACTGATGATAATTCGAGGTTCCAACTATAGTTCTCTCTTAACTGAAATTTCTTTTCAAGTCATTTGATAAAACTCAAAATTTATTTTATAGACATACTAAAACCCATGAAGCCCAGGTACACTGTGGTCCCTGGCTGATATACGTTTTGTTAGTGACATGGTAGTTGCTCTTATTTGAGGTATGGTTTTCCATGAGTTGTTTGGATTTCTGAGAACAAGTGTTAGTTAATTACCTGTCACAGAAACGTTTCAAACAAAGAGCCTTATCCATGTCTTACATTCTACTTTTATATTATAAGTGCTGAACCCAAGTTATATATCTGCTGTTCCTTGTAAAATAGGTTAGAAATTAACATTTGCCCTTTTCTGTAGAAGATTAAAGTTTTTCATAGAAGTATAAGGAAAGTGAATTCTTGATATAACATGTCTTTGGACACTGATTTATATAACAGAGTCAACCTTCCTTTAATCCAGATGATATGCTAATCTAAGTCCATGATATTATTGAGTTGTTTTTCTTGTGTTTGGATCAACAACCAATCACTTTATATTCTATTGCAGGGTACACTATTTCCCCATCAGTAGCAATTTTTTCTGCACTTCCTCCAACTGAACAAAGAGAACCTGGCCTTGGCTATCCTGGAAAGTCACTGGGGACTGTCACACCAAGTCCATCTCCTCTGCATTATGGTAATCTTGCTTAATTTGATGAAGATAAATTGCTATTTGGCAAAGAATCTTTTGACAGGACTTAGGGCTTTACGATCCAGGTTCAGTTTCACATTCTCCAATGGAATTGTCACCCCATAATTCTGTTCCTGCATCTCCACCTGTCCAAGGGTTAGTACCATCTATGCCACCAACTCCTCCAAAAATATTGCCACCACATGAATCAGCACCTCTGCCTGAACCGATCCAAGGGCCCTCACCATCAATTCGACAATGGTCACGTCGTAGAAGTCATCGAGATGGTAATACTTTGTCATGTAGTCACTTTATCCAGATACATGCTTGGTTAAGGTTTCCAACAATAAGTTTAAATATGTTATAATATGGCTTCTGTTTAATAACAATACAGTGCCAGTTGCATCACCACCGAGAAAATCTCCATGGAAGTCACCATCCTTTCAGCCAACTTTCCCAAGAAGTCCATCTTCGTTGCCAGGTGCTTCTTGTAATATTTAGTCACTGATCAGTAATATACACGAGGAGCATTTGTTCAGGAATAACTTATTGGCTTATTGCTCCTTGGGTCAATTGAAACGCATTATCTTTCCAGTAGCTGTTGTACATATGTCTGAACATAGTGCCTCAAATCTGTTTTAAGAATTACAATGACACAACATGGGTACTTGGTGGAGCTGTATGGAAGTGACTACGGGCTACAAATTTCTTTTTGTAGAGTATGTCATTATCTGTGGCTTGTGCCCTTAGATTTGTTGTCATGCAAGTCCAACGTTAGAAACTTTATAATTGATTTTAGGTTTAATGTGTCACAATATGATGTTACAGACCATGCTGCCCCTCCAAAACTAATCCCTTCCCCCAGCGATGGAGTACCACTTGCTGCTCCTCCAAATGATTCATTCAACCATTTGTCGCCAATTAAAGGTATTTATACTAATTGATTCAAGCCACTTCTAGTGTTTAGTGTAGGAAAGATGAAGTTTCATACTGACAACTGTCTACCTGTCCACGGGTTTGTTTCCTGTTGTAGCCCCTGCACCACATCGCAAAGCTGTGATGCCATCTACTAAAGCTCCTATGCCTTCCAAGTCATCTCTGCAGCCCCCTACCAGGAAATGGTTTCAGAGTCCTGCATCTTCACCTTCAATATCATTACATAGGCATCATCATGCAAAGAAAAGATCTCACACTACTGTTCCTGCACCATCATATCTGCCACCTCCTCCTACTTCTTACAGGCTAGGTTTGTTTTTTTTTTTTTTTTTTTTTTTTTTTTAAATAAGTATAATGGCTAGATGATTATTGATGCTCAATTATACTTTTTTTTTTACAAAAAAATTATAGCTTTGGATGATCACAATATGTCCCTTCTTCTTTTCTTTGATTTTAATATTAAAGGTCCAGTTATTCCTGAAGCTCCTTCGAGTGTTCCTGTAGTTCCTTCAAAGAGTGGACGAAGGCATCATAGTCCATCCTTCACTCCAGGTACTAGTTTGGCAGATTGATGAATTATTTGACATGGTGTTTCTTCTATAATCAACAGGATTTTGTTCTTTAATTTGTAACTCTTTTCCTGCTTGGTAGGTCCTTCTGGCTCAGCAGCCGAATCTCCATATCATTCAACAGTGGAATCGGGCTCTCCTGGACCTGTGCCATCAGCAAGAGTTCCATCTGGTCGAACTGAAAGTATGGGAAGTTTTATGTTCTCTGTTATGCTGTGTTTCAATGTGTCTTGCATTTATTGTAAACTTAGCAAACTATGCTTTATCCTCATGTTTTATGTTGGCAAGGACCTCTTCTTCCCCCTAAAGTTTCTCCTTTGGGTCCTTCCCCAAGCCCAAGAAAGCCGTTGAGGCCAATTCCTTCTCCAGTTCAGACACTACCACCTCCGCCTCCTAACCAAGGTAAACAACTCTTCTGTCTAAGCTAGCTAATATTTTGTGTTCTATTTGGTCCAATTGTATTCTCTATATCTTAATTTTTTTCTTCTTAACTGGCACTAAATTTGATCCCTACCTGTAGATTGTACAACGGTAACATGCACAGAACCATTAACAAATACCCCTCCTGGATCCCCATGTGCGTGTGTTTGGCCAATACAAGTTGAACTGCGCCTTAGTGTTGCCTTGTACACCTTCTTTCCTTTGGTTTCGGAGTTAGCTGAAGAAATAGCATCTGGGGTTTTCATGAAACAAAGTCAAGTACGCATAATGGGAGCAAATGAAGCCAACCAACAGCCGGAGAAGACCATTGTTCTCATTGATCTGGTACCACTTGGGGAAAAATTTGATAATACGACAGCATTTCTGACTTATGAGAAGTTCTGGCATAAGCAGGTTGCTATAAAGGCTTCCTTTTTTGGCGACTATGAAGTATTATACGTACAGTATCCAGGTATATACATAATCATCTACAGTTTTTGGATATCCTCCATGGGATATATCATTGAGCTAGTATTTGTTTATATGGCTGCATCTATTCAGGTCTCCCTCCCTCTCCACCTTCAGCAACCTCAAGCATTGACACTATGGATGCTGGGCCATACTCTGGCCGTGACAATAATGGAAGGTCAATAAAGCCTTTGGGAGTTGATGTGAGGAGGAGACGTAAAGAAGGCCTTGGTGGCAGCATGATTGCTATCATAGCCCTTTCATCCTTCGTAGTCATGGTTTTATGTATTGGAGCTGCTTGGTTGCTGTTGTTGAAATGTCGTAGCGATAGTAATCAATTGGCAAAAAATCTTCCGACTGTAGTACCTTCCCTCGCAAGACCATCAGGTAATGCTGTAGAACATACAAATCATAGAGTTCATCGAGCCCCAGATCTCTCTCCTTCTCCCCTTTTCTTTTCTCTTTTTGGATTGTTGAATGATAAACATTTAAAGATAACAGGGGCTCCTGGATCAATGTTGTTTGGAAGTGGACCCAGTTCAGCATCGCTTTCCTTCGGATCTAGCATTGCAACATATACAGGATCTGCCAAGACCTTTAGTGCAGCTGAAATAGAAAGAGCCACTGACAACTTCGATCCCTCAAGAATACTTGGAGAAGGGGGCTTTGGGCGTGTCTACAGGGGTATCTTTGATGATGGGACCAATGTGGCTGTAAAAGTTCTCAAAAGAGATGATCAGCAGGGTGGCCGGGAATTCTTGGCAGAGGTTGAGATGCTTAGCCGTCTGCATCACAGGAATTTGGTCAAATTAATTGGTATATGCACGGAGGAAAATATCCGCTCTTTGGTTTATGAACTCATTCCAAATGGCAGCGTGGAGTCCCATTTACATGGTAGTATTGAGTATTGTGGTCTTCCTGTTGTGGTTCTTTCATTTTCTGCCGAAGTTTTTGGTAGTACTGAGTTTGTCTGGTCCTCTGCAACTTGTTTTTATACTGTTCCCTTGTTCTATTAGGAGTGGACAAAGAAGCTGCTCCACTTGATTGGGTTGCCCGTATGAAGATTGCTCTTGGCGCAGCTAGAGGTCTAGCCTATCTGCATGAAGACTCAAGCCCCCGTGTTATTCATCGTGATTTCAAGTCCAGCAACATCCTGTTGGAACATGATTTTACACCTAAAGTATCTGATTTCGGATTGGCTAGAACAGCTTTGGAAGAGGGCAACAAACACATTTCAACACGTGTTATGGGCACTTTTGGGTATGTCTTAGATTTTTTTCTCATTTTCTCATCATGATATAAGAATCCTTTAAATTCTGCTCAGTGTGCATACCTGAACCCAGCAAGAGATGGTATGGTATCCATGTTGTCTAATGGTTGTAGATAAATTGAGATTAGATGACAGTTGACAGGATGTATTGTGATATGGTGATGTTCAATCCTGTGGTTTTTTCTTTAATTGTTTTTTTCATCTTTGACTGTCCTAGTACTAATTACTACTGTCTTTCTTAGTTATGTAGCACCAGAGTATGCAATGACCGGGCATCTTCTTGTAAAGAGTGACGTTTACAGTTATGGTGTAGTGCTTCTGGAGCTCCTAACAGGAAGAAAACCAGTGGATATGTCACAGCCACAAGGTCAAGAAAATCTGGTAGCTTGGGCTCGTCCACTCCTCACAAGCAAGGAGGGGCTCCAAAGGATTATTGATCCTGCTCTAGGGTCTACTGTCCCCTTTGATAGTGTGGCCAAGGTAGCTGCAATTGCTTCCATGTGTGTACAACCAGAAGTCTCACACCGTCCTTTTATGGGTGAGGTGGTACAGGCCTTGAAGTTGGTATCCAATGATTGTGATGAGACTAAAGAAATGGGATCAGAAAGTTGTAGCCAAGAGGATTTGTCCAATGTTACGGATACTAGAATCGGTGTTGGCTACGGTCAGCTTCCGGAGCCTTCACAAAGCCAATACCCCATTTCAGACCATGATTATATCTTGGAAGCCCGAATGGGACTTTCAACTTCAGATATATTCAGTACATCAGTGGGAATTGAGAGGCAGTCATCAGCATCTTTTAGGAGGCACTCAAGTTCGGGTCCTCTGAGGACAGGGAGGAGCAGGCAGTTCTGGCAAAGATTAAGAGGATTATCTAGAGGCAGCGTGAGTGAGCATGGAGTTGCGTTCAGGTTGTGGACAGGATCCCATTGATTTTTTTTCTGGGACCATTCAGAAGAATGACTCTTTACCACCTAAGTTACACAATTTTGTGAAGAGATGCAGTTTTAGATCCATGCTGATTCATATGGAAATTATATAGAATAGGTCCAAGATGCATGGCTGGTGCTGGGGTCATGAGTTCTGAAGTTCATCCTCCATGGCTAATGCTGCCGCTTGAAACTATGAAGTGCATCAGTTGTGATGACAGAGTCTCAGCATCATCCTGCCCATGACCTGACAAATGCAATTTTATTTTTTAGCTATGTGGGGGTTCATATGAAAACCTCATACCATGGTGTGGTCTAGATCTAGGAAAACCTTCTACTATCTTGATTCATGAGGGAGAGTAGCTGTATCTGCAACTCTGATGGCAGGCGGTTTCATAAATAGGAGAGCAGAAATATTTCCGAAGACCCCATTCCTTTATCAAGAGGGGGGAGAGAAAGAATGCTGTTGTAACTGAATTGTAATGGAGGATGCATTTCTAATTTAGATTTAAGCCTTTTTTTTTTTTTTTGCAGAAGTTTTGTTGTAAAGTTTTCTGTGTAAATGATATTTTACTTGAAAATTATGCTGTCATGTTGTTAAATGGAATCTGACCTGAAACCTAACATGACTGCAAAGATGTAAACGAATCAGATATATACAGATACTAAGATATAGATATCCATAACTGGTGACTGGTTACGGATACAGATGCTAATTGAATTCCCACAAGAGTTAAAGCTTTATCCAATGGGGGTAATCAGTAATCTGCTGATATTGATAAATTAGCATGAGAGTTTGGCTGCATATTTGATTCTTGGATAAATTATTCCAACCTCCCCTGTACTTAGGATTAATTACAGGGCAGACCCTCTAATAGTTTAGAATCGACATGAATCTCCCATATTGGAAGAATGTGATTACATAAAGCTCCACTCCATGGAGTGGAGCGGTCTGTTAGTTACTCTCGTTTGAAATTGAATTAAGGTTTTCTTCTACATGACCTGCAATTTTTCATTTGAGAAGGAATTTTGTTTCCTTTTGATCTTTCCCTACTGGAGAACATGGCGAATGGTGACAAGGACAATAATGTGAAAGCAAATAGCAACCTTTCAAGCTGGAAAAGGTAAGAGAGAGTAGTTGCAGCAACAAAAGAAGAAACCATGAATCTACTACTGACACCTCGCTCCAAGCTAAGTTAGAAATTAGCAACTTGCCTGAAATTTGCCTCGTATGTGATTAGCTGTTATTCTTTTTCCTTTTCATTTCTTTTCAAACCCTAAAATATAGACTTGTTCGAACATTGCCTGACCGATCGGTCTGCATCACTGCAGATCTGACCGATCGGTCTGCATCACTGCAGATCATCTTCTCATACATAAAATTTCAGGAATAGAAGACAAAAAAAATACTGCAAAAGAAATCGGAATAGAATGATGCGGACTACAGAGACTTCAGATTTCTTCTTTCTATTTCTGTAGAAGTTTAGATTCGTGTTCAGTGGTGGTGGGTTTTTTTTTGCTTTTATTATTATTTTTTTTTCTGGATTCGTGACTGAATTAATGGATCTGAAGGGAAAGATTATGTAGGCAATGGAGTAAGATTGTACTGAAGAGAATTGCTAGATTCATCCACATCAGGTAGGTTGATCAAACCCATGTAGCCAACCATCTCGTAATTGTAGCCATATGCAATTTCTGGAAAATTGGAATTATTAGGAGCTTTTGGAGGGACAAAATCTTCATAGCCATTAGAATGATCACCATTTCCAATCCGCATATCTACATCCTCTACTTGGCTTTCTGCATTGTAGACCTCTTTCGATCATTTATCTGGTTTCCTGTTAGAAATCATTTGGGAGTTGAAAGAGGAGCTGTCGGAGTTGCAGGCGAGTAATCGGACTTGTAGAGAACTCGCCGGCATTGCAGTATGGTAACTGGAGTTTCGGGGGAACCACTAGAGTCAATGTTGGTTGGAGGAGTTCAATGAAATACAATGACTAATCTTATATGGGAACACAAAGGGTAAATGAGTCAATTCTTTTGTCGATGGATCCGATTCAGTCTCCCAGATCAAGTCACATAGCTGAAACACAAACATAGCAGTAAAGTGGGCAGGGTATACCCCAGGGTCGCTCCGATGCCAAAGTTAGTGGATTCCAAAGACAAACAGAATGTAATTCTTAGCGAAAGAAACACTAGAACTCTTTACAGATGAGGTTCCCAAAGATACGGGAGCTTTAGTAACCTACTCATTTTCTGGTGAATTATGAATTGGAGAAGGGGTTGCACACAAAAAAGATCTTAAAGGAACTAAGTCAGAGCTATACCTGAATGTGGATACTCTCTTTTTGGATAGGAAGTTCTGGATCCCTCGCAATCGATACTCTTTCGCTATTTATAGACCCAAGAGGGAGTTTCCCGAACAAGCTCCTCCCCACCTACCACCATCTCCATCATCTGTCATCTAGAGAACAATAGGTCTAGGGGATTATGACCTCCTAGGGCGGCGCTGGGATGTCTTGTCAACCGTTTACGACCCTAATCGACGACCCCCCTTTCATCTACGTCCTCCATTTTTTTCGACAATAGTAGCTATCATTTCTCTTTTATCAAGCATAAACTTTACTTTTTGCTGATTCGATTTATGATATGGTGACCTGGCCAGTTAAATCCACTTACTTGACATTCATGGTGATTGTCGGTATTTATGAGCATTAATGACAGACCATTTAATGTCCAGCTAGTTCTATCAATCTACCAAAGCATGGCCCAATTGCTCAGAAGGGGGTCGAACACGATTTCATCTCCCGAATATTTCTTACCTTCATGCTTTATACTTTGGATGCGTGCCACGTGTCTCATTCTTCAAGGATTGTCACAGATTCCTCATCCATAGTCTAATTTAAACCTGTTACTATTTTACCCCAACAAATTCATTACCCAATGTTAATGCCGTTTGTTGGTTGAAAACTTGGGCCTATAATTAACCTTAAGAATAAGAGAAGTTCAAGTAATTTACCCTTAATTCTTTATGCTATTTAGGATGCTCTCCACCTTGTGCAACTATGGCCCATACAAAGGCCGAAAAGGACTTGAACTTCTAACATGTGGGTTCTAAGATTAGCCACATGAAATAGCTACCTCGACTTGCAAATTAAAGGAAACTCAACGTATTGGTCTTGGTAGGTTCTTAGGTTTTCCTACTTTGGAATCTGAGCAGATCCCAAATCTGAATCCGTAAGATTGCATGCAATCTAATCCGGTCCCAATTCTGGAAGGGTGAGACAACCAAGGCCGGGTAGGAAGAGACGTAAGGGCATGACACGTGAGAAGGGTAAGAGCTCGGTTTTGCCTAATGCTAATGGGCATAATGGAGGTGTTAGTGTGGGTGCTGGTACATCGTCTATCTCGCAGGCTACCAAGGATTCTAATATCCAACAGGAAGGAAATAATGGGCGTAGGACTTTTGCATCAATTCTGTTTGGTCTTCCAGATTTATCTGATTTGCCTGAGTCAGTTGTTGAAGGGGGCATTACTCGGGTTGTTATTCCCCAGGTAGCCTATGAAAGACAATTGGAAAAATACAAGTTGACACTAATTGGCCGAGTACTCACCAAAGGGCTCCTCTTTAGTAACATATCTAGAATTTTGACAGAACATTGGGGGGAGGGTAACAAGTTTGAGATGATTTCCCTTGCAAAGGGATATTTTGTATTCTAGTTTTTTTTCAATGCAACCTCTCTTGTATGTTTGGAATAGGGACCTTATCAAGATAAATGGCCAACCATTGCAGTTACAAAGATTGGAGCCGAATTTTGATGTGGATAGAGTGCCTCCAGTAGTTCACAAGCAATGGGTGCACCTTCCCCGTTTGCGCATTGAGTATTGGGATGATGACATTATTTTTTCTATTGATAAGGCTCTGCGCGTAAGCCAATTAATTTGGACAGAAATACTCAGAATAAATTCCTAGCGCGGTTTGCTAGACTCTGCATTGGATGAATGTTGGGGGACCATGTCCAAGGGAGGTGATGGTGGAGTGTTTTCTCTTACTGCCCAACAGTGTTTTTTCAAACAGATTATTGAATATGAGGACCCTCCTTTACGTTGTATGGTTTGTGGCACCTTTGGCCATAAATCTGGAGCTTGTAAGGAAGCGGAATCAGTTAGACCAAATGAAGATGGGGATGTGAGACCAGAACTGTCAGTTCGGGATGATAGCGTGCAGCATAACCATCCGATAGCTACAAATGTGGTTGTTCATGATGAGGTGAGTCAACAAAAACCTGTGAGTAAATAACCGGTTGATCAACGGATACCTTCTGAGGGACCCCTAAGGAGATGAGGCTATTTGAGTTACTGAACACTGTTAATCCTTCTAGAGCCACAGTGGGTCATTTGGCAGATGCTGAAGATGATGATGAGGAAGGTGAGTTGTAGGAAGATGAGACTGTCACTGGAATGGATGTTTCTGGGTTACCTATGTCTAGTAGGGGCTTCACAACTTAGATGATCTCTGCTGGTTCTGTCATTACAAATATTCCAGGGCAAGTTGAAGTCATTTATGATGATATCCTGGTTGTGGATGAAGCATTGCAGACAGCTGCAGGGGCTTTTACAAAAATGAAAAAACGTAATCGAAGTTGACAACCTAGTAGGGGGAATTCACATGGGGTTAGTGCTAGTTAGACATCTCGTGTGAATCTTAAAGAGATTGTTACCGCAATAGTAGGGAATCATAATAAGGATGGAAACCTAATTTTGGATCAAGCCAAGGAATCAATCTTTGTTTAATCATTTGAATGGTTTACGGGCAATAAAACCAAACAGAATCATTTATTATTATGTTTCTATCATTCACATCTAAAATTGAACCAATTATTATTTCAAGCACCTCCTTTACACTTTGCCATAAGGATAGCCACCCTTCAACTTTAAAGATAAAAACTCGGACATTCCCTTATTTATTAAAGTATGTGTCATATAGACTCTGTTCATTATGACAAGAAGATGGGGAATACCATAGGGAAGAGATGGACTGGTGAGTTGGTTAAAAAGCAAAGGGATTTGGGGAATTGGGTGTTATCAAACGAGGGTAAATATGTCATTTCACATTTGAGGGTAAATACATAATTTCAAAATTTTCATTAAACGACTATAATTGCCTCTAAAGTTGAAAGGTGGCTGCCTTTACAACAAATACAGGGGAGTTGCATGAAAATTTTTCATTATTATTTGATTTATGTCTTAATTTAAACGATTTGATTCGATTTTAATAAATTGATTCGGTTCAAAATTCACTCTTACATTTGACACAAAATTGATAAACTATAAAAGGAAAAGGAAAAAAATGTGGGTAAAGAAACATAAGCATTACATTACAATAATTAATCAATAATAATTAAGATAGGTTCTCTGAAATTACTTAAAAAAAATATATAGGAAACAGAGTTGGGGGAGGAGAAAGAGACTGATATATTTGGCAAGCTTTTACCAACAACGGCGGTTTACAAGAATTATAAATTACAAAACTATAATTATCAAACATACAAAAACTCTACACCTAATAAATTATTTTTATTTAATTTTTATATTCCAACTGCTGCTCCCAATCGCTCTCTCAGCATTTTCACTCCCATGTATCTGCAATATAACCACACAAAAATAAATAAATAAATAAATAAATAAATAATACATTTTGGAATTTAAAAAAAAATAAAATAAAATCATGAATTGTTAGATCTAGGTTACCTGCCCATCATCAGGACAGTGGCCTGAGGATTGGTACCAGGAGAATCAGAGAACGTGGAACCATCGATGACACGTAGGCCATGAACACCAAGGACCTTGTAATCAGGGTCCACCACCTTGCCCACGTGGCATCCACCGTGGTAGTGCCAGATGGTAATAACGGTATCCTTACAAAACTGCTTTACGGATTCTGTATCGTTGGTGTGCTTTGGTATCAGGTTGATATTGGCCTTGGTGCTCATCTTAAGCAGCATCTCCTCTGTGTACGCATCGCTGTTCACCTGCTTCGTGAAGTTGCTGGTTCGGACGATCTTCTCAATCAGCCTGATGCCAAAGACGCATCGCTGTAGATCGTAAGGATGGCTGAAGTAGTTGAAGGTCACGGATGGATTCGCATCCACATCGATGCTGTTCAATCTCAGGTCTCCTTTCGAGAAGGGTCCCACGATTTTCTCCAGTACGAAACCTCCCTTGAATGCCTCATGCGGTAGATTCTTTTTCCCTTCCTTGTATGCTTTAATGGCTTCTTCAGTCCTTTGCTTTGGTGGAACAGTGGAAAGCTGCCCAATCTGCCATATGCATATTATCAAAATTGGAATTAAAAAGCTGCTTCAATTCAATGTATATACATACCTCTGCAGACATGATTCCATGGTTTTTGCAATGGATGCTGTCGTTGGACTGTCCAAAACCACTGCTGGCCTCGATGAAGACACCCATTTGGGTGATTCCTACGGTCTCGATGAGGGATTGCTGAACTGGTGTTCTTGTGGGTATAAAGATGGAGTTCATGGGGTTGTCAGACATCCCTTTTCCGACGAATTTGTTGTGGAGCACCACCGGAATATTCTTCTTCTTTAGATCTGCTCCAGGACCAATCCCGCTGAGTAATAACAGCTGAGGGCTGCCAATAGCACCTGACGACAATATCACCTCACTATGTTCATCTTCCAGAAGAAAGGCTTCGTGTTTTTCCCCAATTTCATCCTTGAAGATCACACCCAATGCCCTAGGTTGCTTTTTATCGGTATCAAAGATGATCTTTTGGACCGTTGCATAAACAAATACACTTAGATTCTCTGGATTGGCGGAAGCGAGAAGATCGGCGGCGGTGTGACGGCGGCCGGACTTGTCGAAGATGCTTCCTCCAACTTTGGTGCCGTAGATGTGGTTGTAGGTGAACCCATTAAAAGGTGAGACCCCAACCTCCAGAAGACCATCCCTTAGGGCTTGCTGCCATGGGGCTAGCTCTGGCCAATGAACTATCTGCTTTTCAACCCATGGATATGATTGCTTCACCAATTCGGTGTCCCAACCGAGTCTCTTTATGAATCTGTATGACAAATTTTCCTTTGCTTTCAGAAAACAGGATTGAAATTTTTTGAAAGTTGACACCGACTCTTCATAAACAAAGATAGAGAAACAATACAAAAGGACAACTAGGGCTGGTCTTTTCGTTCATAAATAAGAATAATTAATGGGGTATAGTGTATCGACTCCATTCAAGTAATATTGATCATGAGGTCACAGTTGATCCTTCAGACTTGGGTAACTGGATTTACTGCAATTGCAAAGGAGATGATCCCTATTTGAACCATCCAAAATGTATGGCTCAATCAATTTGCTAACCCACCCAACTTCCTCTTCTCCAGCTTAGAAGGCTATGAATGCTCCATTATATTGAATTAGGGTTTACCAAAACCCATCTTTTAATTGCTATAAGGGTTGAGGTTTTCAGATCTGCAAAGGGGCGTGATCCAATAGGAGGACAGACACAAGTATCCAAGAAGGGATAAAAGATCATTTCATTATCCAAGTGATGTCAACTACAAAATTGTAGAGTTTAATTTGATGGGTTTTTGCCAGATATGCAATCAAAAGAAAAATGTTTATTTATTCTATTGAGTATAATATAAAAAGAGGAAATAAAAAAGATACACGTTTTTTTTAATAGAGAAAACTAGTACTATTAAAGTTCTCCACCTGTAGAGGCGAATCGGTAGGTATGTTCTTGTTGTAACATAAATATGAACTGATATTACTGTCCAAGCATTTTGGTTGGTCACTAAAAAATAATGCAGTGGTAAAAATACAAGAATAATGCACAGATGGAGATCTCTCAAGTCATACCAATGGGTGTGTAAGAAATGATATCTCCAAATAAGGGACCCACATGGGAAAGGGAAGGTGAGGGAAGGAATCCTCGCGTTGTGGGGATCTTGGGTGAGTGACCTTTAGAAGCTTGGTTAATGAATATCTAGCCCATTAGTAATCTAAATTACTAAAGTTTTCACAGTTACTGTGACCATGCTTAACCCAACAGGATCTATTACAGATTTTCTCTCTCTACTCAAAGACTGTTAACTTAATTATGGTAGGAACTGAAAACTTTCAAGACCAAAACTAAATCTTGATAAGATATGTTAGCATCCCATTAATGCACAAGAATCTTTTTGTTAGAAAACCTTTGTCTTGTTCCCCTCTGATCCCTAAAAGTACTTTCTTAACCCTATCTTTTTTGTTGGGTACTGTACTAAAACCTGTTCATTGGTAGAGAAGAAGAAGAATTTCAAAGTGGCTGAGAACTGAGGTCTGGCATTACTGGTTTGTGGCAGCAGAAGTGTCTCACGTAGAGATTTCAACCATTTGATTCAAATCTGCAGGTTTACTAGATCTTTTTCCACCGTTCAATAAATGCAGGCTGTGGTCTTTTACTCTGTAAGTTACAAATGGCCTACTAAGACTACCCAACATCAGTAATTGATCTAAGAATAATAGAGAGAAAGTCATACTCATACCTAGAGTTTCCCCTTGTGTAAAACCCAGCATTGATGCAAGTGCCTCCTCCCAAGACTCTTGCCCTGGCATTAATGACCCCATCAGTAGAGATGAAAAACTGAGATGCAGAGCTTGGTGAGGTATCTGCTAGAGAGATATGGAAGTTCTGCAAGTAGGACACATTTAGGTTGGAATAAGGAACACCACCTCTCTCTAGCAACAAAACACTGAAATTCCTAGAGAGGGTGGCTGCCAGGGGACACCCAGCTGTGCCACCTCCCACAATTATGTAGTCGTATGCCTTAGTCCTTCCGTTGGATTCTTTTGATGATGATCCTGAAGATGAAAAGGAGCTCGCCGGTTTGATAAACGGGTAACCATATCTGTTGTCTTCCTTCTTCCCTGCATGTCATAGATAAAGTTACTAGAGAAAAACCCAACAATGTTTTAAAGGATGAATCTCATATTTACTAATTTTTTAAAAGATAGTGATCAGACCCAAATAAATTCGACACGTCTACAAAAGAACAGAACATTTAATTCAAAATTTATTGTGATTCTGGAATACCCAGAAACCCATTTAGTGATCAGTTTTTTTTTTATCTGTTTTTCTCCTCCTATTGCTCTTGAAGCTACATTCGGAGAAGAAGAAGAAGAAGAAGAACAAGACATCATGTATAAAAGTAAGGAAAGAACTGAAGTAAAGAGTGAGAGGAGAAAAGAAAAACCTTGAGCTGAATTCAGCACGTTGAGAAACAGGAAAATGTGGAAACAGAGCTTTACTATCCCCAAGCAGGCCATTGAAAGATCCAAGAACAGAGCACTTCAGTTAAAACAGAATATCAGAGAGAATCGGTATCTTCTCACCCACTCCAGAGGTGTCTGCCTTTGGTTGGCTCAGTTGAATATTATATATATACACAATCACGTACACACGGCAACACAGACAACTGTAAGTGTTGTTTATGAGAGAGAGAGAGAGAGAGAGAGAGAGAGAGAGAGAGAGAGAGAAGGTCTCAAGATTATTAAAGGTCAGTGAAACTACAACGAGGAAAGCATTAATGGAGCACATGAATGCACAGATGGAGTAGAAAACGGTGCTCCTCCGATTAACTTAAGAGGGGTATTCATATTCCCTGAAACTAATTGCCAGCTCAGTCTTTCAGTGTGATACTCTGAAAGGCAAAAACCATCTTCCCCTCTGTTCTTCTTCTTTGCTACCAATGAACTTACCCCACTGAACTGCATTCCATAAATTCCATTACCCAATTCCTGCATCACTGTTCTAACATAAACTTGTAGCTGTTTCCCCTTTTTTTCATTTTCTTTTTTTTGAGCTGAATCTGTGGCCCTAGCAATAGCATAATAAATTCCCCATTATGATGATCGTACGGCTCATTGTGTGGTTTACAGTGGTCAGGTGAAGGTTTTTACCATGTACGCTTACTTAAGAGTATGGATCGCCCTTGGTTAACTTAAGACTAAGGTTGTACTTGATATGCATTTTTAGAATGCATTCTTAGGAATGGGTTGACAAACGAGGTATTTCTGTTCTGGACTCCGAATGCAGAATGAACTAAAGAGTGCGTACTAGAATAAATTGCATTCTTTATTGTATTCTATGATTCAAGAAAAAGAATGGGTACCAAATACTGTTTTTGTCATCTTTGTTTAGTTTATTCTCATTCTGAGAATATATTTCTAAGAATACATACCAAGAGGGCATACAAAGTCCAAGATATACTCCCCCCCAAAACCCCACAAAA
Organism: Protea cynaroides; assembly: GCA_028583415.1. Lineage (NCBI taxonomy): Eukaryota > Viridiplantae > Streptophyta > Magnoliopsida > Proteales > Proteaceae > Protea > Protea cynaroides. The sequence goes on from CM053276.1 coordinate 112,452,223, forward strand.
AAAAAAAAAAAAAAAAAAAAGACCCTTAATGCTAGATTTCTTGGTTGAGTTGAATCAAGTTGACTTCCTATATTATAAAGTCATTTGGGCTAGCTGGGTACGTTAAATGAGTAATCTGTTTCAAACTGAAGAGATGGGTCCAATGATCTATGGATTCCTAAATGCTAGAGGCATACAGGCCCAGGCCCAGCCACCAACCAGAAAAATAGGAAAGAATGGTCATTGGTGGGTGAGTGGGGCCTGATTGGTTGATTAACCAATTTGGCATTTGGGTGGTGGGGTATTTATAGAGTCATAACTCCTAACCCAATACTATATATAGGAAACAAATCACAACCCTACTTAAAACCTAAATTTTGGGTCAAATATAATTACCTCAAACTGGAAAAAAAAAGAAAAGAAAAGGTCATTCAAATAAATGCGTGAAGAACCATATGATGACTGGCACTTTGAGATCATATTGCAGAAAATTAAATTAAACAAAAAGTATCTATGGTCATTGGGGTTTGGTTTCTCTCTCTCTCTCTCTCTCTCTCTCTCTCTCTCTCTCTCTTCTCTATGGTCATTGGAGTTTGGTTTCTCTCTCTCTCTCATAGTGGGGATGGGTGGTGAGTGGGCCTGGGCAATGATGTGGTAGGCCCATAGACCGTATATTCACAAGTGTATGTTCCCCTCAATAATGGGGTTAAATGCCCCAGTCTGCATCACGTAGGTTTAGTGAAATTATAAAACTAGGAATTCGTTGCCGCATTCAATCATCCATCTATTCTGTTGCTTGTTGCAAGTTGCAAGTTGCAACTTACTACTTAATTAAAACACTGTACTAATGGTAACAGTAAGTAGGTCTGGAGAATGGGTAGTTTATGCCAAAGAGAATTGGTAGTTTATGCCGTAGAGAGAGAGAGAGAGAGAGAGAGAGAGAGTAGAGAGAGACTAGAGAGAGAGTGCAAAGAGAGACTAGAGAGAGTGTGTAGAGAGAGAGAGAGACTAGAGAGAGAGAGAGAGAGAGAGAGACCCTCGTTCCTATCTAAATATCATCTATTATTGTGGTTGTAAAATCGAGTCTCTTAACTTGAGAGACATGAAATGTCAAAAAATACAATCAAGAAATAAAAGGAGGTCACCACAACAAAAAGATTGATCCAATAGCCCCTTCTTTAACAGTATTTTAATTATATAAATTTGTAAAAGGACATAAATAACCCTAGAACTCACAATTAAAAATGTTAAAGAAAAACACCATTGAAAGGTCTATTTTCTATATTTCTCCGAAATTATAACTAATGTAGCATGTTACTGATAATATTAAAAAATAAAATTCTGAATTTAGAGCTTTTATTACAAGTTTTTATTGTTATTTTTTATATGTCTCAATAACTAAAATGATGCCCAAAAATAGGGTACAAGATCGGAATTTTGTCTTTGGAGGAACCAAAATTTAATAGCTATCTTAGGCTCTCTTTGGTTTGTATTATATAATGTATTATGAGCTATTTGTGAAAAATCAATTATGATAATAGATTCTGAATAATAAATAATGACCGTTTGGTACCACTAAACATAATACATTATATAATGAGAAATAGGTTATAATGATAAACAACTAATAACCTATTTGTAGATTATGCATTATATCTATGAATAAATTTCAGCTACCACTCAAAATAGTTTTAAAACATCACTTACCACCCACAATTTTCAAAAAAACATCAGCTACCACCCAAATGTTTACCACCGTTAATCAAATAGATCCACTCCGTTAAATGAATCCGTTAGTTGCTGATGTCATTTAAAATCGTTTCTAAAATGGACAATAATACCCTTAAGAAAATATTTAAAGACGATTTTACCCTCGTTCACTTAATTCACCACATACCCCAATTGTAGTCTGGAATCCCGACTCGAATGGAAGAAAGGAAGAAACCCTTTCTTCTTCGATTGTGTTCGCCCACCATCTTCGTCGACGACGACGCAACTCTTCTTCTTCCTCGATGACAATGCAACGCTTGTTGTAAACTCCCGACGACGACGACAGATGGAGCCGGATTTGAAGGTCTTGTGTTCTTCGTCACATCTGCGCTCTAAAATCCAAAGAGAAAGATAACACAGAAGATATGAAAGAAAAACATCAGCTATATTGATGATGAAAGGTTACAGTAGCTGTAATAACGAACAACATTGAAAAATTTCTGATTTCACAGCTGTAAAAAACAGCGTGGGAAGGGAATAAAAAAGTTGGATCGTCCCATATTTACATTCACTTCCAATCCGATTTTAGCGTTTTCTTTCTTTTTTTTTCCAGAAAAAAATAAAGGAGCAAGAACTTTAAATGGAAATAAATTCAGGAACCGGCGACGCTTCCAAAAGTCTGGTTTCAAGCAACTTCAGATAGAGGAGTCAAAATCGCTCTGGTAACGCCACCAGCAAAAGCAGCCTGGAAATCAGCAGTACTAATGACGATTGGGTCGAAACTCAGATGGTGATGATTCATGTTCTTGTTTTCCGATCTTACAAATGGATCAAAAAAGAAAAATGGGTGCACGGTCGGCAAAACCCCAAATTGCTGATGATGGTGATGGAAGGAGGATCTCATGGCGAATCCTCCACTAGAACCAACACAAGAGCCGCCATCACTACCACCACAAAGATCGAGGGCCAATGGAGGTGCTAGAGAAAACCCTTCTCTACTAGAAGACTCAACGGTGCTGCTTTGATTAGGGCTCTGCTGATTGTTGGTGTTATTGTTAATCTCAGAAGTTAAAGGGAAATTAGTCTTGGCTTTAGAACCCGGGTGTTAGCTCGGTCCACAACTGCAAAAGAGGGGAGAACGATGAAGGAGAAGAAAGAAAGGAGAATGAAAAAGGGTAAAAATGTCTATTTTAAAATCGATTTAGATGACATCAGCAACTAACGGATTCATTTAACGGAGTGGATCTATTTGATTAACGGTGGTAAACGTTTGGATGGTAGCTGATGTTTTTTGAAAGTTTTGGGTGATAGATGATGTTTTAAAACTATTTTAGGTGGTAGCTGAAATTTATCCTTATATCTATTTATTTTAATTATAAATAGACATTATAAATCATGCCAAATAATCACAAATTTCATAATGTATTACATAATACATTATATAATACAAACCAAAGATAGCCTTAGTTAGAAGGATGATAATAATCATAATAAGGAAAAAGAAAAACCTTAATATTCATTAGCATAGATTTTCACCTTAGTTAAAAATCATAAACATAAACATCTAATATAGGAAGAATAAATCCTAAAAAAGGAGTGGCCGACAACCCGGGGGTGGACAACTAACTACAAGGGAACAAGAGGGGGAAGGTTGGAGCCTAATACGACTAGATGGGGAGGGAGCTAGGATGTCAAAATTGGATCCAACTAGATGGGGAGGAGCTAGGGTGTCAAAATTGAACTCAAATTGAAAATCAAAACCGAACCAATCAGTTTCAGACCAAGTTAAATTGAAACCAAAACTTATTGGACAAGATTTGGGTTGTATTATTAAAGCCCGATGAAAAATGAAACCGGACCAGATTATTTGATAAATCCAAACCAAATCAGACCAGACCAATAATAGCCAGATAGAGCCCATTACTCCCAAACCTAGAAAATCTCAAACCGACTTGATCCAAACCAACCCGTTGACACCCCTATGAGAAAGAGAGTCGAAATCAAGACCTCCCCTAATCCAATAGTCCGTATTGTCACATCAGTTGCTACTTATGTCTAAAGATTATGACACTGTTGATTTAAGTCATTAAAAGAGTCATAATGGGTATGTAGATAATGTATTAATGTTCTCCCATAGTATGAAATTCCACAACTAAAATAGACAAACATACAAAAATCAAATAAAGCTGAGAGCCCCATGAGGCTGAAAGGAAATCCCTTTCACTCCCTCACCTATGCACTACAACTCTAGATGGTTTATAGCGGCTATTAAAAGAAGTCTTTGGTAGTTGGTTGATTAAACATCACATGAAATTTCTTATTCATTAAAAAAAAATTCTGATTTTTAGTTTATTAGTCTTTAACAATACACAAATACTTTACTTCTTGGAAATAAATATTGACAAAAAATTTATGTGCATTCTAGCTTGTTTGATGATCGAATGACAGACTAAACAAGAGGAGAGAATCTTTTTCCATAAATATATAGGTCCATATGATAAAGGACATGTCCTCGTCTCACTCGTCTCACTGATGAACATTTCAATCTAAAATAAAAAGGTATAGTTTCAATCAAGAATTTAAAAGAAAATATAAAAATTACCCCCAAGATAAAATGAATATAAAGATTGTACTTTTTTTTTTCTTTGGTAGAATAAAGATTGTACTTTTTTTCATCCAAAAAAAGAATATAAAGATTGTACTTGGTACTAATTTTTATAATTCGGTTTTGAATGGAGTAGGATGGTTTGCTGCACTTTTGTGTAATAGTCTCGATCCTGAACATTGAGAAAGCATCAGGACACAGTGTAGATACACTTGAAGTCCTCAAGATCACCCTCTACTACATAGCAGCAGAAATTTTTTTTTTATTTTGTATATTGTCAGGATATTAATATTCCATTTAATAGAAGAAGGGTAATTTTGATATTACACTTTTAATTTGTGTGGGGTTGAATCAGTTGTGGCGGCCGACCCAAAAATTAACAAATGTTAGGGCCAGTTTGTAGGTGGCAAATTCAGATTTTTGTCTGGAGTTGCCGGTTTTTTTCTTAAAATTTATTACACCGAAATTCATTGAATAAGTAACTCATATAACACCAAAATAGTTCTCAAACAATCAATCATGCGCTAATAAATTCTCTTTCAGAGTCTCATGCCCCCAATCACACAGTGGGACCCTCTCTCCCTATCTCTCTCAAACACAATCACACCGATCACTCTTTGCATAATTATCCTTTTACCTATACAACAAGGGATCTACGGTGCCTATTTTTTTTGTCGGTGATAATTACACTAATACTCTTTATACACATCCAAATGTTAAGTTGACTAACAGAAAAGTTAAAAAAAACTTAAACTTTTTTACCCCAACACCATTCCTTTTGACTCAGAGAGAAAAGTTTCCCAAGTGGTATTGCGATTGCTATCTTTCGATAAATTGAAATTTTTTGTTTGTCTGCTATATCTCTCGGGAAGTTTGGGAAATTTGTCTGCCTGGGTATACCGGTCGGACATCCAACCCCAGTCATGTAACCAGACAACTGCGACCTGAAAAATTTTATTATCTCGTTAAGTTGAAAAAAAAAATTCTCTTTTTGGTTCTACTTGTTTCCCTGGGTGTTTTTCGCCTCGTATATGTTGTTTAAGGCTAACACTATAATATTTTGATGTATTTATTCCAATATGTCTCATGTATTATGTCTTGTCTCAGATTTCAATCAGATAAAAATAATCTAAGATGGTAGGCGAAAACGGTCGTAGAGGTTCACGGAGATGTCGTCATTCAAGGGAACCTCCCATTGAGGACAATTTGGGAACTGAAAACGTGGGTGAACAAAACCGAACCCTGAAAAGGAAAATCAAGTGAGAGGTGCTGAAGACGGAAACCAAGCAAGAAATGAAAATGTGCATGCTCACGAGTAAGGGTGTCAACGGGCTGGTCCGGGCCAGTTTCGGTCCGGACTGAATCGATGTCTGATTTTATAAGCCCAGCCCAAAACATGTTCATTAAGAGTTCGGGCTGGGTTGGGCTGCGCTGGACACAATAACTATTGGGCTAGTCCGATGTCGGTTTGTTATCAGACTAGGCTTATTGAGGTGATTTCGGGCTGGTTCGGTCCGAACCGGGCTTATCAAGCTTATTGACCCTATTTTATATGTAAGATATATAGTCTATTTTATTATTTCTATCTATAAAATTAGCATCATTCCTTCTATATGCATGTAATTCAGTAAATTATAACAATTAACATACTATTTTCAACTATAGATTCATATAATCTTTTGGATCAAGAAGTGAACTATAACAGTGTAATATAATCCATCAAAATTTAAAACCATTAAAATTAAGAAACTGGACCCGGATGGACCTTACCGGTGTTCGGGTTAGGTATTATTGCTTCGGGCTAGTTCGGGCTTCTTAACGGGCTGGTCCGGTCTGATTTCGATTTGGGCTGAAACGGTGTCGGGCTTTAAAAGCCGAGACCGAAACTTGTCCATTAAGGTTTGGTCCGGGCTGGGTTCGGGTTATATCGGGCCGGCTCGGTCCATGCTACCGGGCCGGGCCCATTTTTGACACCCTTACTCACGAGGCACGAACTACCTTGCCGGACCCTCCACACGGAAATTTAGAGACTCTTGTGACCAACCTATAGTCTACTAGATGGAGGCACAACAAAATGAGTTCTTCTCTAAAATACTAAAATTGTTCAAACCACTAGTGCCCACATCCACAACTGGAACGCCTGAATCTGAACGAAATAATACCTCACTACCTGTGGATGGTAGCACTGTGCCGATGGGTCAAGATCTGAATCCACCCCAACCACAGCAAATTTCAACATCATCTGCACCCGGTCAGTACCAGGGTGCTTATCAAGGGGGATATTTGTATCCACCACCATGGTATGGGATGGTTTCACTAGGGCAAAATGATCTCTCTAGGGCAATGGATAGATTTCTAAAGCTGAAACCCCCTACTTTCATAGGGAAGCCAGGAAAACCATTATGGTCAACACAGTGGATAGCTGAGATGGAGAAAATATTTCGATTAATGACTTGTACCGAAGATGAGAAAGTATTGTTTGCTACTCATATGTTAAGGGAGGATGCAAACACTTGGTGGAACTCTATACGGGGGTACTTGGAGGCCAAGCATGCACAAATCACGTGGGCAATATTTAAATATGCCTTCTTCGGTAAGTATTTTCTGAGGAGTTTTCGTCACCAGATGGAAAAATAATTCCTCAGTATGCAACAATCTCAAATGACAGTGGATGTGTACCAATAGAGGTACGAGGAGCTGTTTTCCTTCGCTCCAATTAGCATGCAAGAAGAGGAAACGAAAACCCGACGATAAACTATGGGTCTAAGAGGAAACATATGAGTATGTTTTGGGACTAGAGAAGAAGGTGTACAATGAGACAATGCAAATTGCACGAGTCATTGAGTCAAGCCAAAGGGACAGCTTCTTTGCTCAGAACAGAAGCTTGAAGAGGCCTGCTACGGAGGCATCAAGTGGAGGGAGTACCAGACCCATCCGCCCTTACAAAGCTTAGACTATTGTTGTGCCAGCAAGGACTACTACAACACCATCACAACAGGTAGCTGATCAGAACAATAATGTCAAATGCTTCAGCTGCCAGTAGATGAGTCACTATGCCAGAACTTGCCCATTACCCAAGAAGCAACCGCGGCATGGGAAGGTATTTACCGTCACCGCAAAGGAAGCAGCCGCATCACCTGATGTGGTTACTGAAACTGCAGATATAGCTGATGTACCCGCCAGAGTCCTTTTTGACTCTAGGACTACCCACTCTTTTGTCTCTATATCATTTGCGAAGAAGTTGGAGTTACCTATCAAGCTCTTGAGTCCGAGTGATAGTTTGATCTCTGTTGGGATTGGAAGTGATTTTGAACGAATGTTATGGGCCGTGACCAGTTCATATTGATGGACGGAACCTGGAAGCAAATCTGGTTCAACTCAAAATTGCAGACTTTGACATCATCTTGAGAATGGATTGGTTAGGCCAGCATTCGGCTAATCTATTATGTGTCGAAAAGAAGCTCGCTTTTAAGGATGATAATGGCAAGGAGTTCAGTTTCATAGGAACTAAACTGCCTAGGAAGCTGAAGCTTATCCTCTTCGCTCTCAAAGCTAAGAGATGCCTGGAGAAATGAGGAGTTGGATACTTGGCATCGGTAGTCGAAGTTATTGTGAAGACGTTGAAGATGGAAGATTTAGAAGCGGTACGAGAATTTTCAGACGTATTTTCAGAGGACTTACCCAGACTACCTCCAGATAGGGCTACAAAGTTCGTAATAGACCTTATGCCAGGGTTGGCACCGATGTCTAAAGCACCTTACAGGATGGCCCCTACAGAGTTAAAGGAACATAAAAATCAGTTGCAAGAATTTCTAGAAAAGGGTTTCATACGGCCAAGTATATTACCGTAGGGAGCACCCGTTCTATTCGTAAAGAAGAAGGATGGTAGCATATACCTATGTATTGACTACCGGGAGTTAAACAAGCTAACTATCAAGAACAGATACTCGTTGCCTAGGATCAATGATCTGTTCAATCAGTTACAAGGTGCAAGGGTTTTCTCGAAGATTGATCTTAGGTCTTGGTATCACCAACTGAAGATTAAGCCTGAAGATATTCCGAAGACTGTTTTTGGGACAAGATATGGGCATTATGAGTTCCTTGTGATGTCGTTCGGACTGACCAATGCCCCAGCATCATTTATAGAACTGATGAATTGCGTGTTTCATGATATGTTGGACACCTCGGTCATAGTATTCGTAGATGATATATTGGTCTACTCCAAGGACGGAGAAATGCATACAACGCACTTGAAAGCAGCCTTACAACGATTGAGAAGGGAGGAACTCTATGCAAAATTCAAGAAATACGAATTTTGGCTAAATGAAGTGGCATTCTTGGGTCACATTGTATCTACAGAGGGAATCAAGGTGGATCCAAGCAAGATAGCAGCCATAACAGGATAGAAAGCACCGAAGACAGTTGCTGAGATCCGTAGCTTACTGGGCCTAGCTAGTTACTACAGGAGATTTGTGGAGGATTATTCAAAGATCGCTATTCCACTTACCAGGCTAACCAAGAAGGGGGAGAAGTTCATATGGACTGATGAGTGTGAAGAGTGCTTTCAAACTCTGAAGTTGAGATTAGTCTCTGCACCTATCTTGACTATTTTAGCACCAGATTTGTCGTTCACTCTATATACGGATGTCTTGGGTCTGGGACTTGGATGTGTATTAATGCAAGGAGAACAGGTGTAGCCTATGCTTCAAGACAGTTGAAGGAGCATGAAAAGAACTACCATACACATGACCTGGAGTTAGCAGTAGTCATTCATCCAATCAAGAATTGGAGGCATGACCTGTATGGTGAAAAGTTTCGAATCAAGTCTGATTATAAGAGTCTACTGTACCTTTTCACTTAGAAGGACCTAAATATGAGGTAAAGGAGGTGATTAGAGCTACTAAAATACTATGATTGCGACATCCAGTACCATCTAGGTAAGGCAAGTATCGTGGTAAATGCCTTAAGCAGAAAGTGAGCATTGAAACCTGAGGCAGGACTTAGTACAAATGTAGCACTGTGTTCTGCAGCATATGATTCGCCAAAGAATGAAGAATAGCACATACTCGAGTAAGCAAAGGATCCAGTGGAGCAAGGCTTGATTTACAAGTTCACGTTCATGTTCGCAGCTTTGAAGATTCTTCCAGATCTAATAGACGAGGTAAAGACAGCGATTCTACAAGATCCACATTTCAAGACTGTACAGGAGGACTTAGAGAAAGGTAAACTATCCCTGACTTTACCTTGGATGCAGACAAGGTACTTAGGTACCGTGGAAGATTGTGCATTCTAGAGAATGAGGACTCTGACTTCAGAAGCAAAATAATGACAGAATCTTATTCCACTCCATACTCAGTGCACTCCGAAAGCATGAAAATATATCATGACCAGAAGAGACTGTATTGGTAGAGAGGAATGAAAGCGGATGTAGCTAGACATGTATTCCAACGTCTAAACTGTCAGTGGGTAAAGGCTGAAAGACAGAGACCTGCAGGTTTACTGCAACCATTGCCAAAGCCAGTGGGGAAATGGGATTGTATTACCATGAATTTTGTCACTAGTCTACCATTGACACCGAGGTCAGTGGATGCAGTTTGGGTAATAGTTGACCGCATTACCAAGACGACTCAGTTCATTGCCATTCGATCTCAGTACACTATGGATCGACTGGTGAAGTTATATATGGAAAATATTGTAAGACCCATGTCAATCTAACCCGGTCTTACCACCTTGAACCAGGTTTACCCATCATGGTCGAGTCAAATGGACCAAGGGCGTGAAGGAGATCGAGATCCCAGGTATCAAATCGACCCAAAAACACTTAAAATAAGGGAAGGGTCACATACCCAGCTAAGCAGGGTCGGACCTCCCAAAACAGAAAGTCAGACCCTCAGTTTTGAAGGGAGGGTCGGACAGCTTAAGACCCTAGGGTCGACGGGATCATCGACCCTCGGATTCTGCCGAATATAGAAATTAGGAAATTTCCTAATTTTCGATTGGGATTCTTTCCTAATCTCAGAGGGACTTATTTAGGATGTTCCTACTCTATTTAAAGGACGTTCCTAAGCCACTTTCACTCCTTTCACAACCCTAATTGAATTGAGAGAAAGAGAGGAGAAGGAAAAGAGGAAGAAGAAAGGCAAGGAAGAGAACTTAGCAAAAAGGAGAAGAATTTCAGAGAAAAAGTTATCTTCTCAGGTATGGATACTAATTCCATGAGTTTCTACAGACCTTAGGTTAGTTAATGTTGAGAGTGTGATCTCGGAGAAACCCAAACCATCAATCTATGGTTAGGTTTTCATGGAAAACCATAGGAAAGTGCATGAAAGCTATCTAGGTGGGTTATACATGGTTTCAGACCATGGAATAAATGTAGAATGGAATGTAGGAGCAAGCCATAGGATTCCAAGCACGAAGAATGGATTAAAAGAGGGAATTGGACCAAAGTGCACAGAGGGTCGCACCAAGGGTCGATGACCATCCGACTCTAGGTGTTCCTGACCATCGACCCTCAGTGTTCGGGAAGTTCAGAGTTAAGGGAGGGTCGCTGTAAGACCCGCACTCTGAAAACCCGGTCTAAACCTTGGTTTTGTGTCGTGACAGGTCTTCCGATCATCACCGAGCCAGACGGGGCAAGCGGATAACAAACAGGTACGAAATCGGACCGAAGTCGACCAATGATACCTTATTTTAGGTATACCGGTCGATGGTACCGGATGATGGTACCGGTCGACCGGTATGGCCTGCACAGCTATGTGCGGGAATTTGGAAATTGGTCTCTGCGGGTCCCACTTTCCTGATTTCGAATCCTAGAAGTTTCCTAATCCTAGTAGGGTTACTAAACCCTATTTCTAGCCTATAAATACACCCTTAAACCCCTCAAATCCTTTCCATTGTCTTTCCCAAACCCTAGAGAAGAGAAAGAGCTTGGAGAGGAGAAGGAGCTAGGAAGAAGAAGGAGGTGCCGCCATTACCGTTTGACGAAGCTCTCGCTACACCTGTCAACGGTAAGTGTTTGATACCATCTTCTTACCCTATGTTAGTTATGTGGGTGGATCAATACCATGCAAAGTAGGTATTGATCTAAAACCCTAAATTGGCCAATAAACCCTAAGTTGCCGTCAAACCCTAGATTCGAGTTTCGAGATGATATTCATCGAAACGAGACTTGAATGAGTTGGGAACAGCTCTAACTCAAAGCCTAGACTTAGCATGGATAGGAGAAACCCTGAAAATCCATGGAGGATGATCGACGACAGTCGAAGAACCCATGTATGGTCTTCGGAGACATACCGGTCGACTATACCGGTTGCACGTAGTGCGACCGGTATGTTGCGACCGCTACCTCTCGGGAGGTTATACGTGGGGGACCGGCTGACCATACCGGTCGCCAGTCTTTCCCCCAGAGCTGCGACCGGTACATGCCACCGGTCGGCTCGTGAGGGGGGTGGTGATCCATGTTGGTTTCCGACCAACATGAAACCCTAAATAATATATTCTAATGAAACCCTAATATTATGTAGGACGCTGTGACTTATCGTTTGGATCTTGTGACGTGGAGCAAGTAATCGAACGAGCGTCAGGTAAGGGAATCGACCTAAACCTAATAATTAATGGAACGATGAAATCGTTGTTAATCATTGAATATCCGTGATGTGATGTTTGTGCATATTCACATGCCATCCTTTACTTTCGTTATTATTATTGTTCATGCATTCATAGGATGTGATTGTTAGGCATGTGATTGTTTTCGTTGGTGTGTGGAGTGGGGCATGGGCACGGGATCGCTCTTCACACCGGCACCTTTTGTAGTATTCTATCTTAACATGCTTGGTACGGATAGGGTATCGGGGAAGATCGTGGTACGTTGGTCTCCGATATTGATGTTGTCCCGACCATCGTTGGGTGGTACCGAGGATTCGAGTCGACGCTGCCTTGTCCACGATGCTTTAGCTCTATCTCTATGCCGTAGGGTGTCGTGTTGGGATAGGGTCTACCTGCGTATTGTTTCTATCCTAGTGGGTTAGTTGCGGATAGGGTATCAAGGGGAGGTGAGGTCTAGGAGGTCTCCGACCCGGCCTGCACGCTCTAGCTCTATCTCTATGCCGTAGACGGGGTGTCTTTGGGATAGAGCATACATTGTTGACATATAGGATTGGTTAGTTGCGAGCCCGGTTTGCGTGTGATGGATTTTATTTATTTGTTTCAGTTATTTTCGTTTGTTATTAAGAGATGTAATATATATTTATTTTATGTGATTGAATTTGAATAATGGGATATTTATTTGAATTATCAATAGATACTCAGTTCATTCTATTTAAAGTCTTCCGCTGTATGTTTATATTCTGATTGTGGTTATGTGTAATTGGTTTGTATGGGGGAACACGGCCTATTCGAGATCCTGGTGTGAACCGTTGGTTCAATGACGGTTCACTCACACCATTCTGGTTGGATCAGAATTTGGGGTGTGACAGTCGCACCCAGGGTCGATCCTGACTCCGACCCTACCTCCGACCCTCAGTTAACAGCATGGTTTTTAAATTCCGAATAAATTCTAATTAAATTCTATCGACTTTGCTAGGGCTTCTAGCAATACAATAACACTGTAAAGGTGATTCTAAAGCTTGGAAAAGTATCTATTAGCAAGCTAAGGTGAGGAACCAGAATCCCAAACTAAATTGGTTAATAACAAACTATTTTCTATTTTCTTGAGTCCTATGCAATGTTTGATTCTATGCGAATATGTTTGTAATGTGCATACAGCATGCCATCTAATATTTCTATTTCTTGTTCATGCATATTTACTTTATTGTTTATAACATGATGATGATGATGATGATAGGAATAGGCATGTGCTTGTATGTGTGTGGTTAATGTATTTGATGCGAACGAGTATCAGGGGAGGTGTGATGAGAACGTCAATAAACGTTAACCTTTGGCGGGTCTCAGCACCTTAGCTCTATCTCTAACTCAAGTCTTGTGCATTGGCATCGTCGTATCACCATTACTTTAGCAGAACTATTATGTCGTAGAGTATCAGGGGAGGTGGTCTCGGTCCTTGTAGTCTCTGACTCTACCGGGGGGCCTTAGCTCTATCTCTATGGACATTCTGAGGGATGCTGGGGTGAGGCCTTGGATACACTTTTTGGCATTAGCATTGGTTAGTTGCGAGCCCAGTTTGCAGCCCTCGCTAACAGGGGCTTATGTGTTGGTATGGCACTATATAGCAATAAACGTAACCTTTGTTATATAATGTTCATGATTGGGTGCATGTGAGTTGACGATAAACGTGATCTTCGGGTAACGTCACACACTCGTGTATAGAGGCGGGGTCAATAAACGCGACCTTTGGCTACCTAAACCTTTCTATTGCATACTGTAAACTTATATACCAGACCAAAGATATAAATTGACTTTTTTGCATGCATATGTATTGTTGCATTGTTTTGGCTACTCACTGAGCCGTGATGTGTGCTCACCCCTCGACGTCGAATATTTTTAGTTGATGATGCAGGTTATACCGTTGAAGATTATATGAATGCGTCTGCGTACGAGAACGTGGCAGCGATGGAAGCTGAAGCTGAAGTGGATACACACGACTCCTCTTGCGAGTGCAACTCGTGTGTATTTGATTAGATATTTTATAGGTTTCTTTATTGAATTTATTAAGACATGTATTTGGTATTTAAATATTTATGTCTCAGTTGAAAACAGAATAATTTGCTATTAAATTAATGATATCATCTTAGTTTCTCAGTTCATGTTATTATAAGACTTCCGCTATTGTGTATTTACTCTGATTATGATTATGGATGTGCGTGAGTTTGGATAACGCGGGGATAGCCTATTTAAGATCTTGGTTGAACCGTTGATTTATTAGCGATTCATCACACCATTCTGAATAGTACGGAATTGGGGTGTGACAAATATAGTCAAACTCTACAGTGTACCCGAGAGTATAGTATCTGACAGAGATTCCCGTTTTACATCCAAATTCTGGAAAGGACTACAGAAGGCTATGGTGACGAAGCTAAAGTTTAGTATAACTTTTCATCCCCAGATAGATGGGCAGTCAAAGAGAACCATCTAGATTTTGGAAGATATGATCTGTGTTTGTGCCTTAGATTTCAGGGGAGCTTGGGATAAGAAGCTATCGCTCATCGAGTTCGCTTATAATAACATCTACCAGGCTACTATCCAAATGGCCCCGTACGAAGCTCTGTATGGAAAGAAATGTCGGACACCTTTGTTATAGAATGAAGTGGGAAAGATGGAAAGTGGGGCTAGAGTTTGTAGAAGAGACCTGTAGAGCGGTTGATCAAATCAAGGAAAGAGTCAAGATAGCTCAAGTTCGACAAAAACAATATGTAGATAATAGACACCGAGATCTGAAGTTTACAGTGGGTGATAAGATGTTTCTAAAGATATGACTTGTATGAAAGCTAAAACGGTTTGGTAAAAAGAAAAAGCTATGCCCCAGGTATGTGAGACCGTATGAGATACTAGCCAGATGCAGTAACATGGCATACCAGCTCTCATTGCCACCATCTATGTTAGGAGTTCATGATTTGTTTCATGTCTTACTACTGAAGACTTAGATCAGGAACCCATCGCACATCTTGACAGTGGATCCTCTAAACCTGACAGAAGACTTGACATTCATGGTTGTACTAGTTATGTTCACCAGTCAAAAGGTCGGAACAAAGATATTTATTACTTCAAGGTGATTTGGAGAAGCTAAAGTGTAGAGGAGTTACTTGGGAGGAGGAGAATGAAATGCCAAAGGAATACCCTCATCTTTTCGACTTCGAAGGTATGTATAAATTTCGAGGCCAAAATTTCTTTTAAGGGTGGGAGAGTTGTGTGACCTTCATACAAAATTTGAGACAAAATTTCTTTTAAGGGTGGGGGAGTTGTAAGACCCGCACTCCACAAACCCGATCTAAACTTATGTTTCGTGTCGTGATAGGTCTTCCAGTCATAATCAGACCAGACGGGACTAGCAGATGACAAACCTCAAGTCTAGGTACAAAAAATAGGTGAAACGAGCTTAAGGATAAAGTTTCCTATCTTACTGGTTGAAACATACCGGTCTCATGAATAGTTCGACTGGTATGTCCAGGCGGTCAGACTGTATGAATTGGGAACCGACCTCTGTGGGTCTCACTTTCTAAATTCGTTTATATCACACCCCAAATCTGGACTAACCAATGTGTAATGAACCATCAAAGAAAACCAACAGTTCAATCAGGATCTCGTATAGGCCATGCACATACGATTAAACTAGATACATTCCACAAGCATAATCAGAGTAAATAAACAATAGCGAAAGTCTTTAATACTGATGAACTAAGTATCTAACAGTGATAGCATAATTAATTATCTAATTATCTCCAAAGTAACTCAAAACATAAAATAAAATAAATTAATCAATTACATGTTCCGATAACCAAATAACTAAACTAATTGAAAACACATGAATTGCACTTGCACGATGGATCATGCGTCTCTTCCATAGCTTCCACATCTATCGCCGCTATGTATCCATACATCGGCGTGATCATGTAATCTTCAATGGTAGGACCTGCATCAATAACTAAAAATATTCGACGACGAAAGGGGTGAACACACATCACGGCTCAGTGAGCAAACAAAACAATACAATAAACATATGCATACATTCAATTCATATTTTTTGTCTGGTTTTTAAGTTTGCAATATGCTATAGAAAGGATTGGCGGCCACCGCACCTCTATACACAAGTGTGTAAATCAGTCCAATGGATCAAACACTATTGTCGTCCCACATGCACCCACCATGAAATAGAGATAGAGCTAAAGTGTCCGGATCAAACACAGCCAACACTTTCCCTGATGCTCTACCCATACCAACACGTAAGCCCCTATTGGCTAGGGCTTACAAACTAGACTCGCAACTAACTAATCCTAAATGTCATCCAATTTATCCAAGGCCTCACCCCCAACATCCCTCAATACATCCATAGAGATAGAGCTAAGGCCCCCCGGTAAAGTCAGAGACTACACGATCCGAGACCACCTCTCTTGATGTCCTACGACATAATAGTTCTGCTAAGGTAATGACGATATGATGATGTCAGTGAACAAGACTTAAGTAGAGATAGAGCTAGAGTCTGGTGACTATGATGAACCACAATATTACGTCATCCCCCTGATGCTCCACTCGCATCAAGCACACTAACCACACACACATACTTACATGCCTATTCTTAGCATCATCATCATCATCATATTATAAATAAATAGAAATAAATATGCATGAGTAGTAATAGCAGGAATATTGGATGACATGTGAGATGCACATTAAAAGCATAGAAGCATAGAATCAATCATGGTATTGGACTCAATAAAAGTAAACAGTTTATTATTAGCCAGTTAGTTTAGGTTCTATTCCCTCACCTGTTAGGAACATTCAATCTTCTCCAAGCTTATTAACTCACTCTTGAACCTCTTGGAAACCTAAGAATTTATAAGCTCTAAGTTAGGGTTCAAGTTCATCAAACTACAGTAGTCAATGGTCCAATCCTGGAATCAAGCAGACCTCCAGAAGCTGCATGGTTGCAGGTGTGACTGCACCTGTGGTCTCAGTTTCTGCGACTGCAGGGTGTGGGGTCGATACGTGTGGTCGCATATCATGCGATCACACACATGAGACCACTCCCTCCCTGGAACCTTCCCGAGGGCGTGTGTAAGACCCGCACGCCATGAACCCGGTCTAACCTTACATTTCGTGTCGCGACCAGTCTACATATCATGGTCAAGCCAAGTGGACCAAGAGCGTGAAGAAACCCAAGACCCAATATGAAATTTAACTCAAAAATAGTCAAAATGAGGGTAGGGTCGCATGCCTAAATAGGTAGGGTCGACCCCATGGTAGCAGAAGTCCCACCCATGACTTTTTGGTCGTGGGGTCGCATGGGTCTCGGATTATGCGACCCTACATCCGACCCTACCTGCGACCCTACACCCTAGGGTCTCACGTTTTAAAAAAAAACATAGGGTCTCAGTACATCCGACCCTAGGTCTGACCCCTAGGAAAAAAGCACAAACCAGAAATTAGGAAACTTTCATAATTCCAAGGGGATCTTTTCTAAACTCAATGGGACTTATTTTGGAGGGTTTTCCTCTATAAATAGGACGTCCCTAAACCTCTTTCACTCCTTTAAAACCCTAATTGAAAGTGAGAGCAAGAGAAAGAGAAGGAAGAGAAGAAGAGAAGGAAGCTTGAAGAAGAAGACTAAGGAAGAGGAGGAAGCTCAGAGAAACCTCTGAATAAAGGTATGAACCTAATTCCTTACCTGAATAAGAGATTCTAGAATAGTTATGAAGAACATAGGATTAGGAGAAACCCAAATCATCCATCCATGGACAAGTTTCAAGAGATTCCATGGAGGAAATCATTATGGACTATGAATAGTGTATAACTCGTAGTTTTGAGCCATAGAACAATCATGGAATGGACCATGAAAGTAAGCCAAATGATCCAAACATGAAAGAATGGACTTTAGAATGAAAGGTCGACTCAGAATACGTGTGGTCGCACGTAGGATCGAATGATATCCGACTCTACAAGACCATAGGATCGACCCCATGCCCTCGGAAAGTTCCAGGGAGGGTGGGGTCGCACATAGGGTCGATGGATAATCGACCCTACCTGCGACCCTACACCCTAGGGTAGCAGAAACTGGTACCCTAGGTGCGACCCTACCTATGACCCTATGATATCAGCTAGTCTAAATTTAACGAAATTAATTCTAATTAAAATCTATCGACTTGTTAGGCCTTTTCAGTGGTTTAAAAGTGAATTATGAAGCTTGAACGAGGATCTACTAGCAATTAAAGGTGAGGGAACAAGACATAAACTAATTGGCTAATAATAAACTATTTTCGTTTATTGAGTCCAATACCATGTATGATTCTATGATTGTATGATTGTAATGTGCATATCACATGTCATCTACTATTTCTGTTATTACTGTTCATGCATATTTAATTCAGTTTATTTACAACATGATGATGATGATGATGCTAGGAATAGGCATGTGAATTTTTGTGTGTGGTTAGTGTACTTGATGCGAGTGGGGCATCAGGAGAAGTGTGATGCAGTGCGGTCCTAAGCACTTTAGCCCTATCTCTACTCAAGTCTTTTCCACTGACATCGTCGTATCGCCTTTATCTTAGTAGAACTATTACGTCGTAGGGTATCAGGGGAGGTGGTCTCGAACCGTGTAGTCTCTAACTCTGTCGGGGGGCCTTAGTTTTATCTCTATGAACGTATTGAGGGATGCTGGGGAGAGGCCTTGGATACACTGTTTGACATTAGGATTGGTTAGTTGCAAGCCCAGTTTGCAAGCCCTCGCCAACAGGGACTTACGTGTTGGTATGGGTGGAGCATCAGGGGAAGTGTGATGCTGTGCGATCCTAAGCACTTTACCTCTATCTCTATTCCATGGTGGGGTGGATGTGGACGACAATGGTGTTTGATCCATTGGGTGGGCTTACACACCCTGTGTATAGAGGTGAGGCGGCCACCGAACCTTTCTATAGCACATTGTAAACTTATGAACCAGACCAAAGATATGAATTAAATGCATGCATATATTTTGTTGCATTGTTTTGTTTACTCACTGAGCTCAAGTTGGAGAGCTGACCCTCGTGCACGAAATTTTTTTTAGTTTCTGATGTTGCAGATATTATGGTTGAAGATTTTGTCAACACGCCAATATATGAACAGGTGGCGACTATGATGAGTAAGCTGTGGAGGACTATTGTGATTAGTTAAGCGAGCGTTCAACTATGAATACACTTAGTGTTTAACTTTCATATTTAGATATTTGTAATATGTATTAAATTATATTTTGGTTACTTGGAGATAAATGGAATATTAATTATTTATCATGACTAGACCTCAGTTCATTATCTGTAAGACTTCCGCTATTTACTTTATTACCTCTGATTAATGTGGAATGTGTTTTGGTTTAACAAAGTGGGAATAGCCTATACGAGATCCTGGTTGAACCATTGGTTTATTGACGGTTCATCACACCATTCTGGTTGGTGCAGAATTGGGGTGTGACAGCGTGTAATCAACACATGTGCCTCGTGTGGTTGATCAAACTACGACCTCATGAGTGTTGGTCTATTTTTTTATTCTCAATGCAATACCTTCATGTTTTGATTCCTTAGCTTATCATTATGATCCTTCCTATGATTGTTCCATGGTTTAAAATTCATAATTTTACATCATCCTTCACCCTAATAGATTCCCTCCATGGATCTCTTAGAGTTTTGTCCAAGGTCTTAGGATTGAGATCTTACTTTGAATCAATCTCTCCTCCATAACCTATTCTAGGCATTTAATTAATGTAGGGAATGATTCCATACCTTAAACTAGCTAGAGAATCAGAGTTTTCTGTGCAATTCCTTCTCCTAGTCTTCCTCTTCAATTCTCCTTCTCTTCCTACTCTTCTCTTTCTCTCTCTTTCAGTTTGGGTTCTAAAAGAGTGGAAGAGGCTAAGGGACGTCCTTTATATAGAGAAAAACATCCATATAAAGTCTCACTTTGATTAAGAAAGAACCCCCTTTCAGATTAGGAAGATTTTCTAATTTCGGAGTCAGTATACCATCGTGTGCTCGCTCATGGGGTCACAGTATCCGTCGACCACACGTCTCAAAACTCTGACCACATGTCTCAGATTTGAGTGGTCTCAACATTTTGAGGTGTGGTCGACCACACCTGTTTAGGTATGCGACCACACGTCTCAATTAGATTATTTTTTGTTCAAATTACATACCTAGCCTTGTGGTTTCTTCACACACTTAGTCCGCTTGGTCCGACCATGATAGGAAGACCTAATACAAAGTGGTAAGACCGAGTGTGACGACAAAGATCGTAATCTTTTTTTGGAGTCGCTACCTAGATTAAGGTCTAGGACCTTAGAAAATGTGAAATCTTACCCTAAGGTAAAACTTCGATTGACTCATGACCCTTAGATTAGATTTCTGATCCATCAGAGATTGGGTAAGCGTCAGGTTACGGTTATGGTAAGGAGTTAGGCATGCAAACCGTCCGATCGAAATCGGTCTCATATACCTTTCCTATGCTAGACTCTATCTGTTAAACCGAACCAAACCAAGTGGTTTGATATCATTGAACCGAATTTATATCCATCAGATTGCCTACGTATCATGGAATTATTTTGAAAATCAAGTTCACCATCGTAGTTTAGGTGTGATTAAAATTTATGACTGTAATTTATGCTTGTGCATGATTATTTATATTGTTCAAGTTGAAGTTTATGCTTGAAAGATTGAGTAACCCTATGGGTTAGGATCTGGATAGTCCATGTGAACTGATAGATAGTCCTAGTGGATCTAAAAATAGATAACCCTTTCTGGGTCAAAATATGGATAATCTTTTCTGGGTTAGAATGTGGATAACCTTTTCTGGGTTGGAATGTGGATAACCCTATTTGGGTCAAAATGTGGATGAATATCCTAGTGGATCATAGTCCGAATGGACTAAGGTCTGGATCCGAATTTAGGATTCTCCCAAATAGCCTATGTATCCTAGGGTTTAACCTAGGAATCAGAATCTGTGTAGCTCGAAATGATGGGTGGATATCCAAGTGGATCTATGGATAGTCCGAGTGGACTAAGGTGTGGATTCAAATTTGAGATTCTCCCAAATAGCATACGTATCCTAGGGTTTGACCTAAGAATCAAAATCCACGTAGTTCGAGATGATGGGTGGATATCCAAATAGATCTATGGATAGTCCAAGTGGACTAAGGTGTGGATCCAAATTTGGGATTCTCCCAAATAGCCTACGTATCCTAGGGTTTGCCCTAGGAATCAGAATCCACATAGTTCAGAATTGTGAGATAACCTGTTCTAGGTTAAGGATTGAGAACCTATTTTAGGTTTAAGATTTAGAACCTATTATAGGTTTAGGATTGAGAACCTATTCTAGGTTTGGGATTGAGAACCTATTCTGGGTTTAGGGTTTACTGAGGGGTGAAAATCGTCATGAGCTACCATTTTCATCCTAAGTTCTAATTTTGGAAGATTTGGAAAAGCATTCTCTTTCTTTATTAAGATTTTTTTTATTTCTCATATACCCTTCCCAAGAATGTGGATGCCTAAATGCACATCCCCACTCCTAGATTGTCTTCTAGAAGTGTGCATATATGGCAGTTCAACTAAGATGTTGCATAAATTAAATTATTACCAAAAATAAATTATTCATCTAAATATGACATATAACACATTTATGGCAAGAAATACACACATAGCAAGATTGTTAAAAATCTCTTAAATATGGCATGTATTGCAAATAAGACAAGAACCTATATGGCAAGATCTAATATGCTAATCAAGCATGGTAAGACCTAATATGGCAAGAAATCAATATATGCATCTATATGTCAATATGGCAAGCACCAAACGTAGAATGCAAATATGTCATGAAACATCCAAAAAAGGTAAGATATTATATGTTATTTTCTAAGCATAGTAAGACTTAAAAATGGTAAGAAATTAATATATGCATCTATATGTCAATATGGTAAATACAAAACATAGAATGCAAATATGGTATGAATTATCCAAAAAAGATAAGATCTTATATGCTATTTTGTAAGCATAGTAAGACTTAATCTGGTAGAAAATAATGTATGCATCTATATGTCAATATGGTAAGTACCAATCATAGAATATAAATATGGCATGAATTTTTTTCAAATAAGGTAAGATCTTATATGCTATTTTCTAAGCATAGTAAGACTTAAAAATGATAATTATTAAGATTTTGCTAAATATGGTAAAAATCTATTTATTCTACCAAATGTAGCAACACATAGATATGGCAAACATGGTATGTGCACAATCCAAATAAAATATATGAATGCTCTAAATATAATCATTGATCTAAATATGGCATGTAGATACTCTAAATATAGCAAGTATGCAATCAAATATGGTAGAATTCACTCAAGTAATCAATTGCATGTTACAGTGAATGAGACATCAATGAAACCTTTCTGAAAAATCCAAAATTATCAAAAACATATGTTTAATAAGTTCTTTGAAAATATTGTAACTTTTATGAAGACATTTGGAATGATTAATGACTCAAAACTGTCAAAATTGTGAAACAAAGTTTCAAATATTGGACAAACTATGAACTGCTTTCAGATTCTATCATATTACACCAAAATGACCATAAGTAGGTCTTTTGTAACTCAAATCAAGCTCTATTTTTTTTTCACAGAAAGATGAATCGACATGCTATATTTCATCTAAAGGAGTCGAATCCCAACAGAGAGCAAAAATAGGTCAAATGAATGCCCCAAGATCGGATATGTGCACTGGTCAAGTCTGTTCCAGATTTTTGACCAGTTGCATGATAAATTTCGTATAAAATCTCATACTAAATGAAAATTAAATCCAAACATATGTTCATGTAGATAACTGTCAGATCTAAAACTTCATCATGAAAAAAAAGTAAAAACAGAACATTCTCTTTGTGAAAAAGATCATTTTCAGTCATGCAAATCAGTATATTCTAACAGATTCAAAATCAGAGCACTATGGACTTAAAAATCAATATCAATTCAATAAAAAATCAAAAAAAATCCGAAACCAGTGCCATGTTTTAGAAGACTTTCATATATAAAAAATTCATGTGAATTTTCTTTTCTGATTATGGCCATAAGACCCTTTTCTAGAGACTTTCTGATAGGGGATTGCATTATATCCAAGTAGGGCAGCAATGCCAAAGAAGAATTTTTTTGATAGACTTTCCCAATTCCAAATGGAACGAAATTTCTAGGGTAGTCTTCTAACATATCAGAGAAAATCTCATAAAAATTTAGGCTTCAAAATTTAAGAAAAACCACATGAGATGCTCGTCCTTAATTTGGATCCTAAATCTAGAAATTTCAGATTAGAAATTCACTTTGTAAAATTTATCAAAAACATCAAACATCATCTTATAGCATTCAAAGCTTCATCATTGAATAGTTTAAACAAATCATCATACATAAAAATTCTAGACATGAGAATCCTAACATCAACATGCATGCAATAGAGCATTCCTGATCGAGATTTAATGAAAATAAGCCTTTTTCAAGCAAAGTTGACATTCAAGCATTCTAAAGAACCCTAAATTCATTTTATGGTACCAACCTTGTGCTTGAATGGAGCGAAACCTTCGATGTAAAATTTTTGGAGATCGTATCAAGCTTTTTGAAGATGAATCTTCATCCTCCTCTTCTCTGCCCCTTTCTCTCTTCTCTTTCTCTCTTTCCTTCTTCTCTTTTCTTTCTTTTCTCTTCTTCTTCTTCTCTCTTTCTCCCTCTCTCACGTTTTTTTCTTCCCTCCTTTCTTCTCTTTCTTTTTTTCTTTCCCTTGGCTAGAAAACCCTTTCACGTTTTCCTTTCGTCCCTTTTTTCTTTTTTCTCTTTCTCTTGGGTAGAAAATCCTACCCCCTTTCACGTTTTTTTCCTCTCCTCCTTTTTCTCCCTTTCCTTCTTCTCTCTTCTTTCCTTTTTTCTTCTTCTTTCCTTCTTCTGTTTTTTCCTTTTTTCCTTTTTTCCTTTTTTTCTCTCTCCTTCTCCTTTCACGGGTTCTTCTCTTCTCTCTCTCTCCCTTTTTTTTTCTTTCCCTTGGCTAGAAAACCCTACTCTAGCTCTCGTTTTTTTTCTTTTCTTTCCTTTTTTTCTTTTCCCTCTCTCTTTCCTTTTTTCCTTCTCCCTCTCTCTTTCCCACGGCCTATCTTTCCTCTCTCTTCCCACGGCCTCTCTTTCCTAATATATATATATATATATATATATATATATATATATATATAGGAAATGCATGCATATGGGCCGACATGACTTGGTCCAGATTGGTCTGAACTGGGTCGGGCTGAGTTGGACTAAGTTGGGTTGAACTGATTTTGACCAAAGGTGACTTTTTTCTATCATTTCATAGTCTATTCCTGCCACCATTCCACATGGAATTTTTCGATAGCCTCTATTTTAAATTTTCTACATTTACTTTGTAGAACACTAAAAATGAGGAATATTAGAACTTAAATCACCTCATTTGGAAATAAAATGGTCAACTTATGAATTTCTGAAGTTTAAGCGGGCCAATTATCGATAATTTGGCTAACCATTCTGCATGAGATCCTTCAGAGACTTCTACCGATAATCCTTTACGTCCACTTTATAGAGTACTAAAAATGGAACATATTGAAATTGAAATCACCTGATTTGGATGTGGGGTGACCAAAATATAAATTTTCAAAGATTAAATGATCATTTTCATATGTAATTTTGCATGGAACCCTTCGAAGACTTCTGTACCGAATTTTTCACGTCCATTTTGTAGAACACCATAAATGAAGAATAATGGCCTTGGAATCATCTGAATCCGATGTAGAACGGCAAAGATATGAAGCTTTGAAGTTCTATCGATAATTTTGCATGAAAGCTTGCATGGGACCCACCGGTGACTTCTACCCGAGATTTTTCACGTCCACTTTGAAGAATACTGAAAATAAGGAATATTGGCCTTTGAATCATCTGATTCTGATATCAGATGACCAAGATATGATGATTTGAAGTTTAAATGATAATGCATGCATTATACAATAATTACGTAAATGCCCTTGAACTTTCAAACTATGATACCTTCCTTGTTTGTTATTAGAATTTGATGATTCTGGTCTCATTTTGAAGATAATTTCACGACCTATACATCCAAGTAGGTAATATCCTATGACCCTGCTGTGGGACTCATTAAAGAATCACAAACCTTTGGGTTAAAAGTCAGAAACCTGCCATATGGGTTCACTTATGCTGAGGGTAGCAAAAATGGGGTGCTTACACCGAGTTAGCAAAGTACGGGTCTTACAGGTTACTAGAGACGTTCTATATGTGGGATTCCTCCTAGACTATTACTCTCCTCTATATATGGACTCCTTCTCCTTATTAGATCCTCTTGTTGACTCTCATAAACCCTAGAGTCTAAAAGGGAGATCTGAAGAGGAGCAGTGAGAATGAGGAGTATCTACAAGGGATGATTTTTGTTGGGAGGACAGCACCACCATTCTGAGGCCAACGGTAAGTGTTTTGTCTCTGTAGGAAGATCTTGGTTGAGAATCAATGCCGTGAAACAGCCAAGTATTGATTCGAAACGTCAATCTCTGAGCAAACCCTAGGTTCATTCTGGAAGATTGATAAAACAATGTTTATGAATATAAACGGATGGATAATCTAAATCTGGTTGATCTAAATATGTTGCTAGTCTTACAATGGTATATGAGGAACCCTAATGGAGGCCAAGTCGAAGATCGATTGAAAGGAGGAAACCAATTGAGACTTACGGATTCTGTAAGGCCCATAATCCACTAACTGGGTTTAACTGTGTCGTACCATGTCTTCCCATTGTTATCGGCTAGAGTGAACTAACCGGATCAACCGTATGAAGGACCCACAAAGTTAAGTAAGCTAAAAACAATAATTTTTCATTGTATGGTCGACTGACAGATGTATGGCCGACCAGTCAAATAGGAGGTGAGACCAATCAATTTCAATTGAGTGGTCGCACACTCTGATCTATGTGGTCAATGGGTTTTGCGATCATAGAGTCAACCATACAAACCCAGAATTGACTCCAAAATTTGGAAACTTTTCAAGTTCCATAGGATTCTCTCCTAATTAGTTCTAGACTCTATATAGAGATTTACCCCCTATATAGAGGACGTCCCTTGGCCTTTCTCACTCTTTTGGATTAATTATAAGCCTTAAATCTAAGAAAGAAGGAGAAAGAGAAGGAGACTTGGAGAAGAAGATTGAAGAGGATTTGCAGAAGTGCTTGTCGATTGGTTCCATTCCTCTACAGCAAAGAACCTAAAGTAAGAGACTAACCTCTATAGATGATAGGAATAGTTGGATTAAACTCACCATCATCATATTGATAAGTGAAACCCAAACTTGGGCCTATGATCATGGGATCTCCCAACGAGTTTGAAAGAAATCATGGAAATAGATTAGGGATGCTTATAAATTGAAATCAAAAAGCTATGAAGGCCATAGAAGGACCCTTGGAGGTGTTTCGATGATGAACCAAAGGTTAGACTGAGAAGGAGCTAAGAACATAACCAATAAATTGTGTGGTCTGGCCGACCATGTGTGCGACCAGTGAATCAACCACAGATTCTCAAAAAGTTTACCCAGGGTTGTGTGGTCACATCAGTGGTCGCCTGATGCCCGACCACACAGTCGACCACACAATGTATGGTTGACATATACTTACGACCATTAAATCGACCACTCAGTTGCAGAAAGCCTATTTTGAGGCGAAACTAGATTTTAGACTACTGTAACCTAATACCATCAAACCTTAATCTACATTCATAAATTGTCTAGGTTATCAACTAGTACAAGTTAATTTCTAAAGCTTGAAAGAGATTGATACTATGATCAAAGGTGAGGAAACAAAACCTAAACTAAGTGGATAATAACAAGCTATTCTTTCTTTTATTTGTCCAATGCTATGATTAATGTCATGCTTGTATGATTGTAATGTGCATCTCACATGTCATCCAATATTATTGTTATTCCTGTTCACACATATTTATCTTATTATTTTACTCTACTATTGATGATGATAGGAATAGGCATGTATTTATGAGTGTGGTTGGTGTATTGTGTGGGGAGGGATGTGTGATCCCTAAATCATGCATCACATTGACATCGTCGTATCACTGTTATCTTAGCGGAACTAGTATGTCGTAGGACATCAGGGGGGTGTTCGCAGACCGTGTGGTCTTTGACTCTGTCGATGAAGTCTAGCTCTATCTCTATGGACATATTGAAGAATGCTAAGGTAAGGCCTTGGATATTTATAGAGGACATCTAGGATTGGTTAGTCATGAGCCTAGTTTGCAAGCCCTCACCAGTTGGCATAGACGTATTGGTATGGGTAGGGTATCAGGGGAAGTATTGGCAATGTTTGATCTGAATACTTTAGTTCTATCTCTATTCCATGGTGGTGCATGTGGGACGGCAATGGTGTTCGATCCATTGGGCATACTTACACACTCATGTATAGAGGCGCAGTGGTCACCTATCCTTTCTATAGCACATTTGTAAACTTAAATTAAACCAAAGATAATAATGTAATTGCATACATATATTTGTATATTATTTTGTTTACTCACTGAGTTATGTTGTGTGCTCACCGCTCGACATCGAATATTTTTAGTTGATGATGCAGGTACCACCGTTGAAGATTTCATGAACGCACTGTTGTATGGACACGTAGCGGCTATGGACATGCAGATTGTGAAGGACGAGCACGATACTTCATGCGAGTGTTTCCAATGTCTTTATTCTTAATTTATTTTTATTTTGATTATTTAATTATGTTTTAGTTTATTTGGGGATAACTAAAATATTTATTTACTTATCATGTTAGACCCCATTTCATTATTAATAAGACTTGTGCTATTTACTTTATTATCTCTAATTTATGTGGAATTCGTCTTTGATTTGGATTGTTGGCACGGTCTTTCGAGATTGTGGCTTGAACCGTTGGTTTTTATGACGGTTCATCACAATTCTGGTTCATCCAAAATTAGGGTGTGACAGATTATGTCTGGTCGAAGGTACCGGTGGCACATATGTGAGATCGGTACTATGACTGGTACCTTTCGGGAAGGTTATCAGAGCTGTCTGCTTGGACATATCAGTCTGACCATCTGTAGTATATGGTGTGATCGGTATGTATAGATTTGGATAGTTTTATGTCCAGACTTGGTTTCGACCAATGTAAACAATATGGATCTAATTCTAATCAACCCCTAATGTTGTGTAGGACCTATTGACAACAAGATTGGAGTCTATGACATAGAGAAGGCTTGCTATCAAGCATCAGGTAAGGAAATCAAACCTAAACCTAAATAACTAAGAATAGTAAGCCTCTGTTATCTGTTTCTGCGGTATGTTGGTTGTGCATATTAACATGTTATCTTTACTTTCTGTTATTTTTCTGTTCATGCATATTATTATGTTAGGTTGTGATTATTAGGCATGTGAATATTTTTATTGGTGTGTGGAATGGGAAGGGCTTAGAGTCTTGGATCATTCCACACACTAGCACCTTTTTGTATCGCCATCTACCTTAGCATGTTTGGTATGGGTAGGGTATCAGGGGGAGGACGCGGTATCGTGGTTCAGTCTAACAGTCAGACTCGAGCCCTGTCTATATTCCATAGGGAACTGCACTGGGGTAGGGCCTTGGATACTGTGTTGACATGTAGGATTGGTTAGAAATCGAACCCACTTGCAATCCCTCTCCAATAAGAGTGTACGTATTGGTACTGTATAGGGTATCAGGGGAAGGATGCAATACTGTGGTTCAGCCTAGCCACCCGACTCTAGCTCTATCTCTATATCGGAGTGAGTGATGTAGGGTGACAGCGGTGTGTAATCCGTTGGGTGTGCTCACACTCTCATGCATGGAGGTGTAGTGGCCACCTATCCTTACCATAGCACTTTGTAAGTTATACCAAACCAAATGTGAATGTTATTGCATGAATTTGCTTGTTGCATTGTTTGATTTTCTTACTGAGCTAAGTTGTGAGCTTACCCTTGTATATATACAATTTTTCAGATGTTAATGCAGGTTACACTGTGGAGGATTATGTGGTCGCTCCAGTGCACGGTGGTGTTGCAGCTTTGGATGTGCAAGCAGGGGGCAACGAGCATGACGATTCATGTGAGTGTCACTTCCATTTTTACCATCCCCAGCCAAACAGAGCTTTATTGGTGTATAGACAGCAAGAGAGCGGACATGAATGAAAATTTAGAAAGTACAGGGGAGGCGAGTGAAACTCTCTCAAACTAATAGTCGATCGGTCCATGTGTGCTCTCTATAGTGTTCTGAGCGGAGCCAAAGTGCCCCCAGTGTGCAAGAGTTTCGGTGAATGCATTCGGAAAGGACTGCGAGTCAATGGAAAGGACTGCGAGTCAATTCAAGGTTTAGACATTAAGTGGTGACTTCGAAGCTGATTTCGATGGGCCCTACAATAAGGTCATGGGCTGTAATCTACATGGATGTGTAGGTCTTGAAAATACCTTCGAAATGAGGCCAGAATCGCTCAATTCTGATATCAAAGGAAGATATGGCAATTTTAATCCAGAAATAAGTACAAGGGGTTTTTCTAAAAATAATAATAAATTGTCCAAGGGCTTGAATGCAAATTATCGTAAGTTTAATTATTTAAACTTCACGTCTTCATAATTTTATTATTCAACGTCCAAATTCGATGATTCAAGCTCCAGTATTCTTCATTTTCAGTGTTCTTCAAAGTAAACGTGAAAATTTTGGGACAGAGGTCGCCGAAGGGTCCAATGCAGAGTTGCCAGCCAAATTATTGTAAGTTGGACTGTTTAAAGTTCAAAAATTCATAATTTGGTCATCCCACATCCAAATCAGGTGGTTCAAGTTTCAGTGTGTTACATTTTCAATACTCTTCAAAGTGGACGTGAAAAATCCAGGATAGAGGTCGTTGAAGAATTTGCTGCAGAGCTGCATACTAAAATGGCTCATAATAGAGAAAGAGAAGCCAATCTAATCTTAGTCCAAGCTGACCCGGCTCAACCCAAGTCAGTCCAACCCTTCAACCTCTACTAGTCTTGCTTGACCTAGCCCAGACCGGTCCAGACCAAATCAAGTTGGCCAATGTGCATGCGTTTTATATATATGTGTTATATATACATTTATATGATATATACTGTATACATTTATATATTATATAATATATGTTTTATATATGTTATATTATATATATTATATTATTATATTATATATATATATAATGTACATATATATATATAGAGAGAGAAATTCGATAAGAAAGAGGACCCGAAGAGAGAGAACAAAAGAGAGAGAAAGAGAGAAAGAAAGAGAGATGAAGAGAGAGAGAGTAGAAAAAGACGAAAGAGAGGAAGAAAGAGTGGAAGAGAGCGAAAGAAAGAGAAAGAGGAAGGGAGAGAGAGTGATAAAGAGAAAGAGAGATCCGAAAAGAGAAAGAGATGTAGAGAGAGAGAGAGAGAGGAGAGTAAGAGGCACACCGCCACCTCCATTTTTGAGCCCAACCCAAGGATGCCACCACCACCTTTTCTCCTTTGCCTCTCACCATATTTCTTGAGCCCAAACCCAGCCGTGTACTCCACTCCCACCTCCCATCTTGAGCCTAACCCCAAAGCACCACCACACCATACCTTTTGAGCCCAGCCCCATGCTGCCACGGTACCACAAACCCACACCACCATCAACAGTCCACACAAACCTGCCCAGCCATGCCACTCCATGCACGGCTGCCACCTCCACATCCCTACTCACATACCTACAAACCCAGCCCACTACCTTGCTACTTACCCAGCCGCAACCTGCCCATGCCCATCCTCTACTTACCCAAAAACCCCTAGCCGTCTTCCTCTCCCATCGACACCTACTCATCCCTCGCCCATGCATCTTGAGCACCTCCATCATTAAACCACCACCAACCACCATACCTTGAGCCACTCACCAATCGACAACTTGTTATTTATTTTCATCTCTTTGTGGGTTCTACAATCAACCCATTCAAAGAATACATCCTAGTAGGGTTTTCAGTCACCCTAAGGATCTCTAAACAAACATAGAACACAATGCAATCAAATAAAGAAAGTAATGAAACATACCCATTCGCTATAGATTGATTTCTACCGTATTCCACTAAGATTTGAGTCTTCTACAGTCTCCGACAGATTCCTATGCTTCTCTCTGATTATGGGAATAGGAGAGGAATCATCACCGTGACTGCAGGGACTCAAACCATTGGTATATAAAGAATACCAAACCCAATACTAGTTCAATCCCACAGTGAACTAGTTTGGTCCATCTCAGAATCAGACTAGGATTAGTCCACCTGTAAGTTGGACTCCCACTGAGCAACTGATTTAATAATTAATTATAGCCCATATTATCTTCAACAACTCACTCACCATCCCATACCCTCCACCTTACCCAGTCACAAACCCAGCCGATCCTCCCATAACCTGCTCCATTTATCACTCAAAACCAACCCAACACTTGACACATCGCCTCCTCCCCCATGCCACAGCCCATCACCCTACACATGCCCAGCCCTGTACCTCCATCCTACATACAATCCCTCTCACATAGATCCTATCTCCCATGCAACACCACTCCTTGAGCCACTCTTTCCAGCCCCATCTCCTTCATCAAACTCCCTATAAATCCAACCGAACACCAAAGGAAAGAAGAGGAAAGAGCTAGAAAAAAAGAGGAACGGAAGTAAGTTTGAGAGAGGAAAGAGGGGGGAAAACAAAGAAAAAATCCAAAAGGAAGAAGACAAAAACCGTCTCAACCCCTGCTGCAAATGAGAGAGGATCAAATCCACTCAATTCCTTCCCCTTCAACTACCACAACGCCCTGATTGCCTACACTAAACCATCACCCTCCACCAGTGCCCAAACCTCCATTTGAACCTATTCACTCCACCACCTCCTGCTACATATACCCGCGACCTTGCCACAGCCACCACCAATAATCACCCATCCTTTCTGCAACCCTCAAATACCCTGCATGCATAATCCCACATGAACCGAAGGCTGTAACCTCTCTAAACCCATCTCTCAATCTACTGTTCATCTTCTTCAATTCATCCCCGACCACCTCGCGACACCCTGTGACAACCTTCGTTGGCAACCCAATGATCCCCGCAACCTGCTCCTCAACCTCGGCAACGCAAATCAGGTTGGCCTCTTTTTCGATTTACCATACTTGTATATCATATTGTTTTTATTTTATTTGTTTATTATTGTCCTAGGTACCCGCGACCTTGCCGCAACCACCACCGACAATCACCCATCCTTCCTACAACCCTCAAATACCCTACATGCATAATCCCATGTGAACCAAAGGCTGTAACCTCCCTAAACCCATCTCTCAACCTCATCATCATCATCATCTTTGATTCATCATCGACCACCTCACGACACCCTGTGACGACCTTCGATGGCAACCCGACGATCCTTGCAACTTGCTGCTCAACCTCGACAACATACATCAGGTTGGCTTCTTTTTCGATTTACCATACTTATATATCATATTGTTGTTATTTTATTTATTTTATTATTGTATCTTTGCATACATGATGATTCTTTGATGATATCCGTTAGCTTACATGCATGTTGGGTTTGGTTCAGCCCTTTTGATTATGAATTTGATGAGATGAAATCTAGCCATTAATCTTAGAGTTCTTAATGACTAAAAATTTGCCATTGGATGTTGATTTTGAATTTGGTCACATGATGAGTGTTCTAAATAAATCTGAACCGTTGGATTTTGATCATGAGTATTTTAAATGAATTTGAACCATTGGATCTTGATCATGAGTGTTCTAAATAAATCTAAACCGTTGGATCTTGATCATGAGTATTTTTAATGAATCTGAACCATTGATCTTGGTTGCAATGCTATATTTGTACACACTACCATGTTTAAACTGCTTACATGATATCTTTGTGCACACTGCCATGTTTGGATTATTTACCTGTTATGTTTGGATCACATTCCGTATTTTGAATGCTACTGCCATGCTTGAATGATATCTTTTGTTTTGACCAGAATTTACTTTTCACTACACCCTAGTCGAACTGCCATGCATGTACACTGTTGGAAGACATTCTTAGATGTGGGGACGTGCATGTAGGCATCCACATTCATGGGAGAGATAAAAATAGAAAATGATAAAAGTCTTAATCAAGATTGATCAAGCCTAGCCCAACACATTCCAAAATCAGGGTTTTAGGCCAAGGGTAGCTCTAGGACTACCCCTCAATTCATTTCCCCTAGGGTACAGAGACCTAGATAGGTGTGATGTGAATTCAACCATTAGATCTTTTAGGATCATTACTCGGTCCTGTGACACTATCATATTTCTAACCTGAGCGGGTCGCCCAATGAACAAGTTGAATTTCTTTCGAACTACGCAGACCCTGATTCTTAGGGCAAACCCTAAGATACGTAGGTAGTCTAGGAAGATCCCCAAATGTGGTTCCACCCCCCTTTGTCTAGAGGGATAGATTCCTGAAAGATGTACTCAGACTTTTGTCTAGAGGGATAGATTCCTGAAAGCATACACAGACCTTGTTTAGAGGGATAAATTCTTGTAAGACGTACTCAGATCCTGTCTAGAGAGATGGATTCCCAAAAGACGTCCTTAGACCTTTGTCTAGAGGGATAGATTCCCGAAGGCACACTCAGACCTTGTCCAGAGGAATAGATTCCCAAAAGATGTACTCAGACCCTTGTCTAGAGGGATAGATTTTCAAAGGCATACATTTGTACTTGATATCGTCTTCATTGAATTTTATATAGGTTTTTAGCCTAGGTTGGGTCCTGCTGATGGCAATGCCAAAGGTGGGGGTTTTACAACTAATTAAGGCTTTTGTATTTTTTTTTCATTTTTAATATAATTCTTTCGAATCCTTAGCAAAAAAAAAAAGAGGGATAGATTGTCACACCCCAATTCCTACTGAACCAGAAGTGTGAGTGAACCGCCACTAAACCAACGGTCCACACCAGGATCTTAATAAGACCGTATCCATTTATACAAACTATTGCACATAACCATAATCAGAATATAAATAAATACAACGAAAGTTTTAAATTAAATGAACTGAGTTCTACATTGTAAGTATAGTAACCAATTATTCTCTACACCAAAACGAAAATAAAATATCTTTACACAATTTATGAATCCAGCTGAAATAAAATAAAATCATCCCAGAGGTACACGTAGAAAGGACACTCGCATAAAGCGTCATGCTCGTCCTCCCCTGTTTGCACTTTTAAAGCAGCAACACCTCCATATACTGGAGCGTCTACGTAATCCTCCACAGTATAACCTGCATCAACATCTAAAAACATGTATATATACAAAGGTGAGCTCACAACTTAGCTAAGTAAAAAAATCAGATAATGCAATAAGCAACATGCGTGAGTAACATTCAC
Source organism: Protea cynaroides (assembly GCA_028583415.1). Taxonomy (NCBI): domain Eukaryota; kingdom Viridiplantae; phylum Streptophyta; class Magnoliopsida; order Proteales; family Proteaceae; genus Protea; species Protea cynaroides. Next base: position 112,486,639 of record CM053276.1, read on the forward strand.
ATTATGGTCTGGTTTTAGGTTTGCAATGTACTATAGAAAGGATTAGCGACCACCGCACCTCTATACACGAGTGTGTGAATCCATCCAATGGATCAAACACCACTGTTGTCCCACATGCACCCACCATGGAATAGGGATAAAACTAAAGTGTCCAGATCACACACTGCCAACACTTCCCCTGATGCCCTACCTATATCAACACGTAAGCCCCTATTCACGAGGGCTTACAAACTAAGCTCGCACTAACCAATCTTATATGTCATCACAGTAGGCCCTATCCCAGCATAGCTTCCTACGGCATAGAGATAGGGCTAGAGTCTAGTGGTCAGGCCAAAGACCACAGTGCCACGTCCTCCCCTGATACCTTACCCGCACTAAACATGCTAAGACAGAAGTGATACGAAAAGGTGCTAGTGTGAGGAATGATCCCAGACCCTAGGCCCTTCCCATTCCACACACCAACGAAAACAATCATATGCCTAATAATCACAACCTAGCATAGCGAGTATGCATGAACAATATAATAACTGAAAATAAAGATGACATGTGAATATGCACAAGCAATACTAACAACGTTTTACTATTATTAGTTAATTAGGGTTTGGGTCCTATTCCCTTACCTGATGCTCGATTGCTTACTTGCTTCGCGTCACAACGTCCAATCTTGCTATCACAGGGTCCTACACAATGTTAAGGTTTAATTAGAATTAGTTTCTTAGGGTTTTACGTTGGTCGAAAACCAACTGGGTCAAAATATCCCCAAAACATTGCATACCGGTCGCAGGTATCGATCGCTGCACTGGGGGGAAATGGTGTGATAGGTATGGTCGACCGGTCCCTCCTTGATTAGCTCCCGAGAGGTACCAGTCGCAGTACTGGTCGCATATATTGCAACCGGTATAGTCAACCGGTATGCCTCTGGAAGACCACCAACTTAGTGTTCATCTTCCGTCGATCACCCACTATGACTCTTAGGGGTCCTCCTATGCATTCTAGGCCTGAGCAACGAGTTAGGATTGTTTTATGTTCCATTCAAGTCCTAGTTCCTATGATTCTTCACCTAGAATTCGAATCTAGGGTTTATCGAATAATTAGGGTTTAACGGAAATTTAGGGATTTTGATTAATACCTAGCCTTGCATGGTATTGATCAGTCATCCATAATGCTTAACTTAGAGAGAAGTTCAAGCACTTACCGTTGGTTCTCAACTATGGTGTTTTTCGTCCAACGACGGCTCCTCTTCCACCTTTCTTAACTCTTTCTCCTCTCTAGGGTTTGTGAGGATCAATCATAGAGATTTAAGGTGGTTTAGAGGTCCTTAAATAGGCTAGATTAGGTTTTAGAAAGTTTCCCTATGTTAGGAAAGTCTCTAGGATTGAGATTTGGCAAGCGGAACCCACAGAGATCCATTTTCGGATCTAACTAGTCTGCCCACGCAGACATACCAGTCGACCGATATATAGATCAGTATCATAAGACCAGTATGATAATATTTCTCTGTTTTGGTCCATTATCCGTACCTAATTGTCATCTGCTCGTCCCTTCTGGTCCGATTATGTCACACCACAATTCTAGACTAACTAGTGGTGTGATGAACCATCATGAGAACCAACGGTTCAAACTAGGATCTCATATAGGCTATGCCAACTATGTTAAACCAAAACACATTCCACAATAATAATCAGAGTAAATAAATAAATAGCGAAAGTCTTATTAATAATGAACTGAGAGTCTACAGTGATAATTAAATATTTAACAAGTTATTTTCAAGTAACCAAAACATAATTAATACTGATTACAAGTATCATAATCCGAAAGTTAACCACTAAGCGTAAACATAGTTGAAACACTAGCTTGACGAGCCATATTCGTCCTCCACAGCTTGCACATCCATAGCCGCTGCATGTCCATACATTGGCGTAGTCGTATAATCTTCAACCGTAACACCTGCAACATCAGAAACCAAAAAGAATTATACGCGCGAGGGGCAGCTCTCAAACTTGAGCTCAGTGAGTAAACAAAATAATACAACAAACATATGCATGCATTTAATTCATATCTTTTGTCTGGTTTATAAGTTTGCAATGTGCTATATAAAGGTTTGGTGGCCCCCGCACCTCTATACACGAGTGTGTGAATCCGTCAAATGGATCAAACACCATTGTCATCCCATATGCACCCACCATGGAATAGAGATAGAGCTAAAGTGTTCGGATCAAACACCGACAACACTTCACATGATGCCCTACCCATACCAACACGTAAGCCCCTATTGGCGAAGGCTTGCAAACTGGGCTTGCAACTAACCAATTCTAATGTCAAACAGTGTATCCAAGGTCTCATCCCAGCATCCTTTAATACGTCCATAGAGATAGAGCTAAGGCCCCCCGACATAGTCAGAGAACACATGGTCCAAGACCACCTCCCCTGATGCCCTACGACGTAATAGTTCTGCTAAGGTAATGGCGATACGACGATGTTAGTAGGTAAGACTTGAGTAGAGATAGAGCTAGAGTCTGGTGACGAGATCAAATACCATCATGCCACATCCTCCCCCTGATGTTCCAGTTGCATCTCATACACCAACTACACACATACATTCACATGCCTATTCCTAGCATCATCATCATCATCATCATCATCATCATGTTATAAATAAACATAATTAAATATGCATGAACAGTAATAGCAGGAATATTAGATGACATGTGAAATGCATATTACAAACATACAAGCATAGAATCAATCATGGCATTGGATTCAATAAAAATAAATAGTTTGTTATTATCCAATTAGTTTAGGTCTTGTTCGCTCACCTTTGATTGATGTTTGTTCCTCTCCTTGTTCCTCTCCCAAGCTTTGGAAGTCACTTTGAATCTATTAGGAACCTAAACAATTAATGTATGTAAGTTAGGGTTCAAGCTTACCAAGTTACAGTAGTCAAAAACCTTGTTTGGTCTTAAAATATGCTTGCTGTTTTCCTACGATCGATGCTATGGTCGATCCTATGGTCGCAATATATGCCACCGTAGGACATACGGTCGATACCCTATGGTCGCATTACATGCGACCGTACCTACGACCGTATGTTTCTTGAATTCTTCCCGAATGGCTGTGGTCGACTCTTTTCTCATCCTATGGTCGACCATAGCTGCGACCATACGTAGTTAAGTTTATTTTTACTTCTCATATGAGTTTCTCCTTATGGATCATCAATGGGATTCATCCTAAAATCATTCTATGGCCTTTGATCACAGTTTATCCTTATCAATTATCCCTAACCTATTCTCTTATGTTTTTGCTTAAAAATTCCATAACCAAAATCGTTACATTAGATTCAACACATCAACTTGATGGAACGGAACCTATCCTATCTGATCTATCTTACAGAGTCAAGTCCATACCTTAAGCTTGTTGTAGAGAGATAGAACTCTTCTCTGTAAAACCTTTCTCTCAGCCTTCTTCTCCAAATCTCTTCATTCTCTTCCTCTCTCTCTTTCTCTCTTAGGTTTAGAGTTTCAATATGGGTTCTAAAAGAGTGAGAGGCTAAGGAACGTCCCTTATATAGAGAAAAAACCTCCATATAGAGTCCCACTTTAATTAGAAAAGTTTCCTAATCACGGAGTAAGTTCATACGATTGCATAAACCGTCGACCATACCACCAAAACATGCGACCATAAGTCATACGGTCACACTACGGTCTACCATAGGTGCGACCATAGCCTTAAAAACTACCACCATAGGCCCAAAACTTATTGGTTTTTAGTTTTTAACTGGTTGCTTCCACACGAACTTAAACAGTCAACCATACCAACTAAATTAGACTTATTGCTTACCTCATCTTGTGGTTTCTTCATACAATTGATTCACTTGAGTCAATTATGATGGGAAGACTGGTCACGACATGAGAACGTAAGGTTAAACTGGATTCGTGACGTACGGGTCTTACAGGTTATGATTGGAAGACATGTTACGACATGAAATAGAGGTTTAGATCTGGTTCATGGAGTGTGGGTCTTACAAAGATCCTCGAAGGCATACTCAGACCCTGTCTAGAGGGATAGATTCCCAAAGACGTACTCAGATCCTATCTAGAGGGATAGATTCCCGAAGACATACTCAGACCTTGTCTAGATGGATAGATTTCGGATGGCATACTCAGACCTTGTTTAGAGGGATAGACTCCCAAAGGCATACTCAGACCCTATCCAGAGGGATAGATTCCCAAAGGCATGCTCAGACCCTGTTTAGAGGGATAGATTCTCAAAGGCATACCTAATCCTGTCTAGAAGGATAAATTCCCGAAGGCGTACCCTGATCCTGTCCGGAGGGATAGATGCCCGAAGGCGTACCCAAATCCTGTCTAGAGGGATAGATTCCCGAAGATACCTCATTAGTTTTTTAAGTTATCCATATCCATACCCATTATTCACTATTTACCTCCATTACCCATAACCATAATCACATCTACAATCCACCCAACAACGAACTACGTTGTACTTGATTTTCAAGACCTCTAGAATACGTAGGCAATTTGGAGGACTCTCCAAGTATGGTACCACATCTTAGTCTTCTTAGGTCATCCCTATCCATTATCTGCATCCATATCCATATCCATATCCACTTCTATCTACATAGGCTATCTAGATTCAATCTCAATCATCTATCAAGCATAAACTTTAACTTGAACATTGAATCTAATAAAGCTTAATCATAATCCATATCCATAAACTTTAATCACAATCTATTTCGAACTACATTTCGGGCTTGATTTTTAGGACTAAAATACGTAGGCAGTTTGAGATGGACATCGCATATTCAGTCCATCATCAAACCATTCTCAGTCCAGTTCCTTGTATATTATTGTTTATTTCTTTTCAGAACATGCTTGGCTGAACCTAGGTTAAAAGAACTTAGCAACTTGGCATAAAATCTCCCATTAGCCCTAGTCATCCTTTGACCATGAACAGTCAGAACCATAGAGTTTAAGGAAAGTAGAATTATATAGGAGGCCTATTTTCAGATGGGGCAGTTTTGGGTGCTTAATACATTCCTAAAATGTACCTTGAACACTTATCCGTTCTCTGATAGGCCAAAGCCAATATGTTGAGTCATGAGTTAATAGAAGTTTTATCTAAGGATGAGACTACATTTGAGGTCCTAGATATTAATCTAGATGGCGACTCCAAATCATTACTGTCCATCAACGTAAGTGGGCAAGATCAAAGGCGAAAGTCGATGATCCTTGTTTTCTTAGAAAATCCCTGAGGGCACATTTGAAGATTTCGCTCGATCATTATCCTCACAACCTCTAGGGGTTGTTTAGTCATTTTCTTTTTGGTTGGATTATAAACCATGTAATAGACTATAGTTTTACTTTTTGAGTACAATGGATAATTTGGATACTTATTTATTTATCAATAATTTAATCAGTTCATTTATTAAGTCTTCTGCTGTATTTATTTATATTCTGATTGTAGTTAGTGTAATGGTTTAGGGGTCGACATAGTCTTATTGAGATCCTAGTGTGAACCGTTGGTTTATTGGCCATTCACTCACACTTCTACTTCAGCCAAAATTGGGGTGTGACAGGTAGTGCTTGTGAGATCCATAATCCACTAACCCGATTTAACTATGTCATGCTAGGTCTTTCCATCATAACCGGCTTGAGTAAACCAATCGTATGAAGGAACCACAAGACCAGGTAAGTGAAACAATGCTAAAACAATCAATTTTAATTGTGTGGTCGACTACTTAAACTTGTGTGGTCGACCAGTCAAACTTAGAGGTTAGACCAATCAATTTGGGTTATGTGGTCAATACTTTTGGATTTGTGTGGTCGATGGATTTTACGACCACAGAGTCGACCGGTCAAACCCAGATCTGACTCTAAATTTAGGAAACTTTCATAATTTGATGAGGACTCTTTCCTAATTGAGAGAGGACTCTATATGGAGGTTTTCCTCTATATAGAGGACGTCCCTCTACTTTCTCTCACTCTTCTAGATCAATCTCAAACCCTAAAACTAAGAGAGAAAGAGAAAGGAGAAGAAGGAGAAGGAGACTTGGAGAGGAAGGTTTGAAGAAGGTTTTGCAGAGAAGCTTATCGACAGTTTCCATCTCTCTATAGCAAGGAACCTAAGGTAAGAAACTTGTCTTTGTAGGTATTAAATTGGTTAAAATGGATCTTTCAACATAGTGTTGGTGAGATGAACTCAATATTGTGACTGAGATCATGAGATTCTCCAAACAAAGAAAAGAGAATCGTAGATAATAGGTTAGAGTACTTGTTAATTGGAAATCAATGATTTAAAGGCCATCGGATGACTCTAGGATAAACCCCATTGTTAAGCCAAGGAATCGACTCAGAAGGATTTCAGACTTGAAGACAAGCATGACCAAAAGTTGTGTGGTCACTTCACTGGTCAACTATATGGTGCGACCAATGAATCAACCACAGTCATTTGAAAAGTGTCCCAGAGTTGTGTGGTAGCATCAGTGGTCGCATGATGCACGACCACAGAGTCGACCGCACAGTGTCTGGTCGACTTATAACTATGACCACAGAATCGACCACTTACCAATTAAACGATCTATTTTGTTTATCGACTGCTATAACTTGATACAATCAAACCCTAACTTAAATCCATACATTTATTCGGTTTTCAATTAGTTCAGAGTAACTTTCAAAGCTTGGAAGGGGATCAAATGTAGTTGACAGGAGAGGAAACAAGACATTAACTAATTGAATAACAACAAGCTATATTTCTTTCTATTTTCTGTCAATTTGATCTGATGTCATGCTTGAATGATTGTTGGTGCATCTTACATGTCATCCAATACTTGCTATATAACTGCTCATGCATATTTTACTATTATTCCTATTTGATATGATGATGATGTTAGGAATATGAATGTGCTTGTGTGTGTGGTTGATGTGTTGGATTAGGTGGAGTATCAGGGGAAAGACGCGGTATTGTAGTTTAGCCTAAACGCCAGACTCAAGCCCTATCTCTATTATGTTCTTCACATTGACATCGTCGTATAGCTGTTAACTTAGCGAAACTAGTACGTCGTAGGGTATCAGGGGGAGGATGCAATATTGTGGTTCAGTCTGACCGCCAGACTCTAGCTCTATCTCTATGAATGTATTAAGGGATGCTGGGGTAATGTAAGACCCGTATCATACTAACCGGTCTTACCACCTTGTATCAGGTCTTCCTATCATGGTCGGGCCAAGTGGACTAAGTGCGTGAAGAAACTACAAGGGTAGGTATAAAATTGAATCCAAAATCATCTAATTAGGAATGTGTGGTCGCATACCTAAACAGGTGGAGTCGACCACACCTCAGAATAATGAGACCACAGGAGTCTGGGACGTGTGGTCGCATTTTTTGGATGTGTGGTTGACGGGTTCTGCGACCCCATGTATGACCACACGAAGTCAAACTGACTTCGTGATTAGGAAACCTTCCTAATCCGAAGGGGGTTCTTTCCTAATCTAAGTAGGACTCTATATGGAGGGTTTTCCTCTATATATAGGACGTCCCTTAGCCTCTTTCATCCTTTTAGAACTCAAACTGAAAAAGAGAGAAAGAGAAGAAGAGGAAGAGAAGGAAATTTAGAGAGAACTCTGATTCTTCAACAAGTTTAAGGTATGAAATATCCCCCATATCAGTTGAATGCCTACTAGGATAGATCATGGAGGAGATAGTGATTCAAAGTGAGATCCCAATCATAAAACCATGGACAAATTCTAAGAGATCCATGGAGGGAATCTATTAGGATGATGGATTATGTAAAAATATGAATTTTAAGCCATAGAACAATCATAGGAAGGATCATGATGATAAGCCAAAGAATCAAAACACGAAAGAATTGAGTTGAGAGTGGAAAAGTCGACCATCACTCATGTGGTCGCAGTTTGATCGACCACACGAGGCACATATGATCGACCACACGCCTTGGGGAAAGTTCCAGGGAGGGTGTGATCGCATGTGTGGTCGCATGATATTCGACCACACGAGACACATATGATCAACCATACGCCCTCGGGAAAGTTCCAGGGAGGGTGTGGTTGCATGTATGGTTGCATGATATGTGACCACACATATCGACCACACACCTTATGGTCGTAGAAACTGAGACCACAGGTGCAGCCACACCTGCGACTACTCAGCTTCTGGAAGTCTGAATTGATGAAAATAAATTCTAATTTAAAATCTATAAATTTGTTAGGTTTCTAAATGATCTAAAATTGATTTACAAAGCTTGGACGAGGAACAACCATCGACCAAAGGTAAGGGAACAAGACCTAAACTAATTGGCTAATAATAAGCTATTTTACTTATTGAGTCCAATGCCATAAATGATTCTTTGCTTGTATGCTTGTAATATGTATTTCACATGTCATCCAATATTTCTGCTATTACTGCTCATGCATATTTAATTCTATTTATTTATAACATGATGATGATGATGTTAGGAATAGGCATGTGAATGTATGCGTGTGGTTAGTGTGCTTGATGCGAGTGGAGCATCAGGGGGAGGATGGGACACTGAGGTTCATCCTGGTCACCAGACTTTAGCTCTATCTCTACTCAAGTCTTGCCCACTAACATCATCGTATCGCCAATACCTTAGTAGAACTATTACGTCGTAAGGCATCAGGGGAGGTAGTCTCGGACCGTGTAGTCTGTCACACCCCAATTCCGTACTATTCAGAATGGTGTGATGAACCGCTAACAAACCAACGGTTCAACTAGGATCTCGAGTAGGCTATATCCATTTTATCTAAACCCCATACATCCACATTCATAATCAGAGTAAATATACAATAGCGGAAGTCTTATAATAAAATGAACTGAGAATCTACTGTGATATTAATATGTAAATAGTAAATTATTCTGTATCAACTGAGACATAAATAAATATCAAATACATGTCCTTAATAAATCCAAATAAAGAAAACTAAAAAAATATCTAATCGAATACACATGAGTTGCACTCGCAAGAGGAGTCATGTGTATCCACTTCCTCTTCCACTTCCATCGCAGCCACGTTCCCGTACACTGGAGCATTTACATAATCTTCAACAGTCGTACCTGCATCATCAACTAAAAATATTCGACGTCGAAAGGGTGAGCACACATCACGGCTCAGTGAGCAAACAAAACAATGCAACAATACATATACATGCAGTCAAATCATATCTTTGGTCTGGTTTATAGTTTACACTGTGCTATAGAAAGGATAGGTGGCCACCGCACCTCTATACACAAGTGTGTGGATACGCCCAATGAATACGGCACTGTCGCCCACAGCACCCAGAATGGCATAATATACACCCCATGAAAATGGCATGGCTGTACCGATTGATACCATACCAACAAATAAACCCCTACTGGTTAGGGTTGCAAACTGGGCTCGCAACTAACCAATCCTAATGCCAAATAGTGTATCCAAGGCCTCACCCCAGCATCCCTCAGAGCACTCGTAGAGATAGAGCTAAGGCCCCCCGGTAGAGTATAGGACTCAAAGACCGAGACCCTCCTTGATGCCCTACGTTGCAATAGTTCTGCTAAGGTAATGGCGATACGACGATGCTAATGCACAAGACTTGAGTTAGAGATAGAGCTAAAGTGCCCGGATCAAACACCGCCTAACACTTCCCCTGATGCCCTACTCGCATCAAGCACACTTACCACACACAATCATTCACATGCCTATTCCTAGCATCAATCATCATCATCATGTTATAAGTAAACAAAATTAAATATGCATGAACAATAATAGCAGGAATATTGGATGACATGTTGAATGTACATTACAAGCATATTCGCATAGAATCAAGCATGGCATTGGACTCAAGAAAATAAAAGTAGTTTATTATTAACCAATTAATGTAGGTCTTGTTTCCTCACCTTAGCTTATTAATAGATCATCTTCCAAGCTTTAAAATGTTATTATATTTCTAGAAGACCTAACAAAGTCGATAGAATTTAATTAGAATTAATTTTGAATTTAAAAACCATGCTGTTAACTGGGGGTCGGAGATAGGGTCGGAGTCATGATCGACCCCTTGTGCAACCCCCCTATTCTGGACTTCCCGAACACTGGGAGTCGATGCTCAGGGTCTGGTAGGGTCGATTGGCCATCGACCCCCTGTGTGACCCCCTATGGGTTTTGACCAATTTTCTTCCTTTCAGTCCATTCTTCGTGTTTGGGGTCCTATGGCTTGCTCCTAAAGTCCATTCTACACACATTCTATGGTCTAAAATCATGAATCATTCACCTATATAGCTTTCATGAATTCTCCCATGGTTTTCCATGAAAACCTAACCATGGGTTGATGGTTTGGGTCTCTCCGATATCATACTCTCTTCATTACCTAACCTAAGGTCTGTAGAAACTCATGGAATTAGTATCCATACCTGAGAAGAATACTCCTTCTCTGCAACTCTTCTCCTTTTTGCTTTCTTCTCTTCCTTGCTTCTCTTCTTCTTCTCTTCCTTTTCTTCTCTTTCTCTCAATTCAATTAGGATTGTAAAAGGAGTGAAAGAGGCTTAGGGACGTCCTATTTATAGAGTAGAAACTCCTAAAATAAATCTCATTGAGATTTGGAAAGAGTCCAACCGAAATTAGGAAACTTTCCTAATTTCAGTTTTTGGCGGCAACTGGGGGTCGATGATCCCGTCGACCCCTAAATTCTAAAGTGTCCGACCCCCTCTGTAAAATAGGGGGTCTAACTTTTTGTCTTGGGGGGTCCGACCCTCCCTTGCTGGGTATGCGACCCTCCCCTTAATTTAAGTGTTTTTGGGTCGATTTGATACCTGAGATCACGATCTCCTTCACGCCCTTGGTCCATTTGGCTCGACCATGATGGGTAAACCTGATTCAAGGTGGTAAGACCGGGTTAGTTTGATACGGGTCTCACATAGTCTCTGACTCTGCCGGGGGACCTTAGCTTTATCTCTATAGACCTATTGAAGGATGTTAGGGTGAGGCCTTGGATATACTGTTTGGCATTAGGACTGGTTAGTTGCGAACCCAGTTTGCAAGTCCTCGCCAATAGGGGCTTATGTGTTGGTATGGGTAGGGCATTAGGGGAAGTGTTATGCGGTGTTTGATCTGGACACTTTAGCTCTATCTCTATTCCATGATGGGTGCATGTGGGACGACAATGGTATTTGATCCATTGGATAGATTCACACATTCGTGTATAGAGGTGCGGCAGCCACCAATCTTTTCTATAGCACATTGTAAACTTATAAACCATGCATTGTTTTGTTTGCTCACTGAGCCATGATGTGAGCTCATCCTTTCAACGTCGAATATTTTTAGTTGATGATGCAGATCCTACCGTGGAAGATTATATGAATGCACCAATGTTCGGACTTGTTGCTGTGATGGATGTGAAAGCTATGGTGGAGTCGCATGATTTGTCGTGCGAGTGCAACTCTTGTGTTTTCGATTAGATTTAGTTGTTGAGTTATCAGAACATGTAATTGATTACTTTATTTTATTTGGGGTGTGACAGGTAAGGCCTTGGATACATCTGGATGACATCTAGAATTGGTTAGTCACAAACTCAGCTTGCAAGCCCTCACTAGTAGGGACATGCGTACTGGTATGGATAGGATATCAGGGGGTTCTGACAGTGTGTGATCCAAAAACTCTAGCTCTATCTCTATTTTATAGTGGATGATGTGGAGCAATATCAGTATGTGATCCGTTGAGCTTGCTCACACTCTCGTATATAGAGGTGTGGTTGCAAACTATCCTTACCATAGCATATTTGCAAGCTTATACCAGACCAAAGATATAAATATGACTGCATACGTATGTTTGTGTATTATTTTATCTTTCTCACTGAGTCGTGTTGTGTGTTCACCCCTCGACATTGAATATTTTTAGTTAATGATTCAGGTACCACAGTGGAGGATTACATGAATGCGTCGTTGTACAAACACGTGGCGGCTATGGATGTGCAAGCTATGGAGGACAAGCATGACTCTTCATTCGAATACTTCCAATGTGTTTACTCTTAGTTATTTTCCTAATTGATTTATGAGGACATGTACTCGATTATTTACTTATGTTTTTGTATTTGGAGATAATTGAAATTTTTATTTATTTATCATGTTAGACCTCAGTTCATTATTAATAAAGACTTTCGTTATTTGTTTTATTATTCACTGATTGTGATGTGAAATGTACTTGGTTTGGCTTAATTAGCACGGTCTTACGAAATCCTGACTTGAACCATTGGTTCTTAAGACGATTCATCACACTACTAGTTAATCCAGATTTGGGGTGTGACAGTGCTGCTGCCTGCGGTGGGTTGTAGCTAGGTAATTTTTTTTTTTAATTGTCTTTCTTGATTATTCCTCTCTCTTCCACACTGTTCGTCCCTCTTTGAGGCGATAAATGGGGGATTCATGCAATAAAATTGGCATGAGGTTCAAAGGGAAAAGAGGATTTTACATGTTGCCAGAATTTGAGCGGGATCGCTCTCTCTATCATCATCTGACTCTCTTCCCTCTACTCTGTTGTCAATATCTCTCCATTTTTTTTTTCTGCTGCCAAACCTTCCACTGCCACCACCATACCTGAAACAGTGAAGCTTCACGGCGGCACTAAGATCAAAATCTTAGCTAGAGCTTCGGTCTGAATGGTCCCATAGAGTGAATCATGACTCCTTTAGTGACACAAATACATTGAGGTTAAAGAACCCTAATGTTCTCCGCAAGCCTAGATTCATAGAGAGAAGAGACAAATCCTGAAGAATAATCTCCCTTTCTTATGTGCAGTAGGCAGGTGATTGCATTCTCAATCCTGCACAATGGTTGAAGGAGACATCATAGGTAAATAACACATAATCTTCAGAGGGGTGTGTGAGAGAGAGAGAGAGAGATGCAGGGGCAAGGAGAGAGCCAGAGAGAATGAGGTTGACGATGATCCTTTCAAAATGTAAGAAGAAGAAGCCAAGGGAAAGGAATTTTTTATTAAAAGGGTAAAATGGTAAGTTAACATGGACTAGTTTTGCCGTTAAAGAATTTAAGACAGTGACACATCATTAGTTAACGGTCATCACCTAATGGAAGGGGTTTGATTGAACCATGTTTCAAAAAATAGGAGGTGTTAGTGTTATTATCGTAAAAAAAAAAAAAAAAAAAAAAGGTGGGCACATGATATTAAGCCAAACTACAAAGGGTAGAGGTGAAATTTTCTCTAAAATTAAAGAATGTGGTAGAGATGAGGACCTTGATCATTTACAGTCGCATCTGGGCCGTTGAAAGTGCATCAAACTGCTCAACCATAGATAATCCAAGTCGTAGAGACGATCATGATTATATGGTCACAGTTATAACAGGTCAATGGACCAATCGAAAACTATTAATAAGAATCCAGTTCTTCATCAACTGGCAATATTACATGCAAGAGTATCGTGTGATCCAATTCAATCCACAATCTATATGTGCACCCACAATTGTATCCAGGAGTAGTCATTCTTAAGAATACATAATGTGATGACCATATGGATGGGATGTCCAGTCCTATCCCTAGTCATAAGAACTTGAGGTGAAAACCTAAGGACATTCATAACCCATCAATAATTATCTACAATAATTGAGTCTAAATATTAATTAAAAGGATTTTCTTATTGATAGTATCAAATGATTTGATGGATCCGAATCTTTTCTTGTTGAGGTATCAATATGAGGAAGCAAACCATCACTCGATGAGCGACAGCTTGCAGTTCTACGATCGTGAGGTCATATGAATTAGATAGTAAATTAGTTGCAACGAACCACAACACAACGAGGTAAAGGCATTGTTCAAAATCCCACAAGTTCCATCCCATTTCACAAAGGGAGAGAGAGTGAGAGATGGTGGGTCTAGATTCAATTTGGCAGCAAGGTTTTCTAATTTCTTCCCTAGCAGAATGTGAGAGAGGATGAGATATTTGGCTAAAATCAATTTGGAGAGAACTTTTTAATCCATAGTCATTAAACATGACTAGCAAAGCTTAAATGGGAAAGTAGATTCTTGATGGAAGCAGACGCAAATAAGGCTACACTTTCTCTATTTTTTGTGTTTGCAAAAATGTGATGGAAAAGGGAAAGGGACACGAGATTTTGAATATAATTACTTTACCTCTGTATGTTGCGGTTAGGGCTCTAGAAGATGGGAAAACTGGGGAAACTCTGGTCACCGCTGAGTCCCAATGACCTCTACGCAAGAAGGTTTCTCTCTCTCTCTCTCTCTCTCTCTCTCTCATACCTTAACATGAGAGGATTGGGATCTTGATTTTATAACTTATATTTTGTCTTCTTAGTTGGGGTGTCAATTTTGGGACCAAACTGGTAGCCTGTATCAATCCAGACTAAATTAACTAGACACTGGTTCAAAAAAACGGATCAATTAGCTTGAACACGATAATGGTCCAAACCAAATCGATTTAAATAGAATATTAAACCTTAACTTCACTACTTCTGTTTTCTAGATGATCAAAACAAGTTTCTTATCGAGCTTTCAACCCGAACCAGCCCGATAACAATCCGAAAAGTTAAGCCCGATAATAATCCGAAACCATACCGGATTTTATGTGCACAGTACAGCCCACCCAGCCCGAATCTCTTAATAGATATGCTTCGGCCAAGCCCTATAAAGTTTGACACCGATATGGCCCCAGACCTAAACCAGTCTGAACCAACCCATTGACAACTCTACCTCTTAGTATTACACACTTGTCTTTTTTTTTCTTTTCTTTTTTTTTTCTTTTTTCTCATAAGATAATTTTTATCATTTCACATATCTACTAAAAAATGGTATAAAATGGTATAAGACAATGATAATCCATGAAAATGACATAACGAGGATCAATTTCAAAAGTTATATGAAAAGTCCCTTTTGCTTTTGACATAAATTTTTTTAAATAAAATAGAGGAAATTTAAAAAATATGATATATTCTAAATGTACCATTGACAGAGTCCTAACATGCACCTATAAAGGTGTCATTGACACACTCCTTTAATTAAAATATTTCAATGTGGTAAAAACATATTGGATAGAGTGAAGAAATCAACTTCCTATAGAGTGGAGAAGACAAATTCCTATAGAGTGGAGAAGACAAACTCTCACACGAGTTCATTCAACTTTCACGTTATGTCATCATTTTCCATTTTTTTTTTTGGTAATACATAATTTTCCAATTACACCTTATGTCTCTCCACTTAATAATATCATATGACAAAACTCTAGGCATAAAAATAATAATTATCACAGTCCAAGTTTACCGAAAAATTACATAAAAAAATCTGAACTTCTGATTGGATATCTTAAAATGTTATCATAACATTTAAAAAATAAGAATACAAGATGAACAGATAATTGGTCATTTAGAGGAAAGAGAGAGAGTCTAAATTTCAAGGAAGAGAAACAAACTAAAATACATGCTGACAACATGTACTACCTTTTTCCTTAAAACATATTATATTTTTTAAAACATATGTAATCATTTTACAAAATAATGTTATCAGATCAAGATGATCTAGATTTTCATCCAGTCAACTTTAGATATTCTATTTGATATTCTCTTAATAGGGTAGTAGAGTTCTTGTTGACCATCTCTTTCGTTCATAGTCACACATCATGAATCTAATGCATTGATATATGATCACAGTAAACATCAACCATTGATACACCAAAACCCATAACGCTTGACTATAACAATAAAGACATTTTACGGACCAATCAAAGATACCAACAAGAATCGTGTCCTCATCTACCAAATAAAAAGAGAATCGTGTCCTCATCTACCAAAAAAAAAAGAGAATCGTGTCCTCAAACAACTAATATTATTCTATTCAAGATTTTAGTATGATACACATACAATTTTGCCTCCAAATCAATATTTGTCCACATACAACCATGGATCCGCATCCTCTCTCCCAGTGGTTCTGGGAGGACAGTGGCAACCTGTCCTGGATGGTCGCCACGTGACTCTCGGTGAATCCGAGACCCACGTCCGAGCCGACACCTAGTCGATAAGCCGAGCCAACAGGGGGTGTCGACTCATACGTGGGTCTCGGATGCACCCAAGAGTCACGTGGCGGTCATCTAAG
Source organism: Protea cynaroides (assembly GCA_028583415.1). Lineage (NCBI taxonomy): Eukaryota > Viridiplantae > Streptophyta > Magnoliopsida > Proteales > Proteaceae > Protea > Protea cynaroides. The sequence continues at coordinate 112,502,771 of CM053276.1, forward strand.
ATAAGTTACTGTGTCCTCCCAAAATCACTGGGAGGAGACGATGTGAATCCCACAACCATAGAAATAGAATACCAAATTATATCCCTAGTCATGAATAAGTTTTATGAAAACCCTACGAACTTCCATAGCCTCTTAATGTCACTCAATAACTATAATAAGTTAAAGGACAAAATTTTAAAACTCCCTTAACCCATAATTTCTCAAATTCTTATACTCATAACTTCTTTTGAGACTCCTCCATAAACCAAACTTTCACCTCTCTTTCTCTCTTGATATTTTTTTAATCCCTAAATTAACCCTATCTCTATCCCCTAGAAGCATTTTGTGTTCTCCTGTCTGCCCCATAGAAGATCGAAGTTCAAACCTTCGTGTCCATGAACTCATCTCACCCCTCCTCTATCAGGATACCAGGAAGAAAAAAAAAAAAGAGAGAGAGATAACAACCCATCTCATTTGATCTCTCCGTTAAGCACCTATATTTGCAAAGATGAAAGAAATTCCAAGATTGTGTCATCAAACTTGAAATAGCAGGAGATAAATGGGAGAAGATTATCGAATAATGAAAAGAAAAAAATAATGGAAGTTGATCTGATTTGTTATTTGATCTCCCTCGACAAGAACCAGCTTCTTTAGGATTTTGGAAGTTGATCTACTGGCCAACGAAACCAAACCCCAATCAGTAATCAACGAGCACAAAAGAGAGATGGTAGGGGTAGAAAGAGAGAGCAATAGGAAGACACGAGAGCAACCAACTTCTTCTAGGGGATAAGTGTAGGGGTAATTTGGGGGATTAAAAATATGAGATGGAGAAGAAGTGGAAATTTGATTTTTTTTTTTTTTTTTTGTTTTGGAGGAATTGAAGAGAAATTATGAGTATAAAATTTTGAATAACTATAGGATAAGTATAAAAAAATTAAAAATTTATCCTAAATTAAATAATTTATTTATTAATTAAATGGACATATTTGCAACACACTGTGATTGCTTCTGAAGCAACATCAGTGTCCCTCACACACTACTTATGCAACTCGCTCTATCTCTTTCCCTCCCAAAGATCTTTTGTAGTGAAGCATCTATGTAGTGAGGATCACATCCATTCAAAGTGGATCGGCACCTATCTCGATTCATTCAAAGTGCATTGGGATACAGGCAAATCCACTTTGAGTGGATGGGATCCTCACTATACCTCATTACAAGATGGCCTCACTATAGAGGATCCCAATCCCCCAGTCTCCACCTTTCCATATTCCCTCCCCTTGGTTCCCCTCCCCTCCCACATGCCCTCCCACGTGCCCTCTCTCTCTCTCTCTCTCTCTGGGTTCTTTTGAAATCCTAGCATGAGATCCATGTGTTGTGCGGCAAGAAGTTCGCATTGCTTCATCTTACTGGTTCTGGATAGGTATGGCTTAGATCAATCAATCAATTTATATAGTGTTGAGCGGTCTAACTTGGAATTGGCCGAGCCAAATCTGATTCCTCGAACCTCTGTTTGGTTCTTTGTTGCCTTGTGTATGTCGTAATGGTTTAAAAATAGTTCATCTACATTAAAGGTGTCAATTTGAACCAGAGTGGTACTCTGGACTGAGTTGGTATGAGTTAATTGGAAACCAATCCAGATCAAACTGTTACCAGACATGTTTTGGATTGAGGTATGGCATATCTTATCGGGCTAGCCCAAATCGAAGCCAAAAAATTAGACTGATGAACCGAATTGATAATGGTTTGGATCAAACTGATTTCGTCTAAGTAAGAAACCCTTTTTCACTACTTCAGCCTTTAAGATGGATTTAATGGGTTTCCCTTTCAACCTAAACTGACCTGATACCAACCTGATGAACTAAGCTCGATAAGAAACCATCACCAGACTGACCCAGTAGTTCATATACACAATGCAATTATTCAACCCAAACCTCTTAATAGACATATTTCAGTCAAGTCTTATAAAACCTAACATTGATTTGGTCCGAGCTGAAACCAACCTGAACCAATCCGTACACCATTAGATTCTTCATATACGTGTATCTTTCACAAGATCTCATCATCGAAGTTCCACATCTCATTGGCGGATTTTTTTTTATTATTTTACGGATGGTGATAAGGTGTTCTAAAGAGTGTTGGATAAAAAATAAAAAATAAAAACGGATGAGCAAAAGTCAACGGACGTAATAGCTTATCGTTAGGATGGGTGTCGACATTCTCCCGCTCATTTGCTCTCAAAAGGTCAAAACTGAAAATTGAAACGATCACCGTAGCCGTCCGATCGATTAAAAATGTCCTCACTATTATACCCCTGTTCACCTTCAGCTCTGTTTTCAGACTCTTCCTTGCATAAATCCAGTCGATTCAAGAACGCTTCCCAAACTCCACCCTGATGACGGCCTGACTCTCACTCTTCAGCGTATACCAAGTTACCAACTCTGCAGTTTCGGATAATCGTGTTCGGCAACTCCGCTGGCCCCCTTACCTATTTTCTTCTTGATTCCTTATTTATTTCCGAGTTTGTAATACCAGTAGCCCCTGAATTACCCTCAATCTACAGCCATGTCTTTCTTCTTCGAGGTTAGGGTTTGATAAATTTTTACTTGTTTTCTCTTTGATTTTGTTATAGTTGGGGAAAATATAGTAGTTTATTCTGATTGGATTCTAATTTTGCAGGACATCGATCCTCTGGGCTACTTCAAAAGTGTTGGCGGTAGATTTCACGCTTTGTCAGGTATGTATCGATTGGAAAGAAATAGCTTCACTTAGTATAATATTATACTTTTGGACTATGAAATTAAGTGTTTCTTCTTCGTCTTGATTGAAGAAACTCTTTCACAGTCTGTTTCGGAATCCATGGCTACAACGAATTGTGGCGATACAAATTCCGACGATTGCCGAGACGAGTCAGAAGCGCTAGTTCTTAAGATGATCGCTATAGCCGCAATTCTCACGGCTGGTGTTATTGGTGTCGCAACCCCCCTCATCGGAAAGAAACATAAATTCCTGCACACCAATGGAAACCTATTTGTGGCCATGAAAGCTTTTGCAGCGGGAGTAATTCTGGCGACCGGGTTCGTTCACATGCTCCCCGACGGTGCGTCTGCGTTCTCCGACCCCTGCTTGCCCGAAAATCCATGGTCTAAGTTCCCATTCGCTGGATTCATTGCCATGATGGCATCGCTGGCCACGCTAATGTTCGAGTTCGCTGGAACACAGTTTTACGAGGGGAAACTGGAAAACAAACAAACGGGCGATATTTCGAGTGTTAGAATCGTTCCGGTGGCAGAGCAGGCGGAGGACACAGATAAGAAAGTTTTCGGGGAAGAGGAAAGAGGGGGGATGCACATCGTTGGGATCCATGCGCACGGAGCGCAACATGGGCACAGCCACCCGCATGGGCAGTACGGGTGCAACGGAGACGTGGAAGGGGAGGGCTCACACTCGCACGGGCATTCGCACGGATTCGGGGACGGCGACGAAGAGGGGGGTGGTGTGAGGCGTGTCATCGTTTCACAGGTAAATCTGATTCGTTTCTTCACTAATCGAGGTTTACCAGAAAAAAAAAATTTTAATTTCTGTGATGTTATCTAAATGCACTTCTCTTGGAAACTGAAAATTGGGGTTTTAGAATTTGTGATGAACGCACAATTTTACAAATGTTACAGATATTGGAATTTGGGATAGTCTCGCACTCGGTGATCATAGGACTGTCGCTAGGGGTGTCGCAGAGTCCATGCACCATAAGGCCACTGGTGGCGGCGCTGTCGTTCCATCAGTTCTTCGAAGGTTTCGCGCTGGGAGGTTGTGTCTCTCAGGCTCAGTTTAGTACTGTGTCGGCCACGCTGATGGCATGCTTCTTCGCCATCACTACCCCTGCAGGGATCGCAGTGGGGATAGGTCTGGCTTCGTTCTACAACCCGAACAGTCCAAGGGCTCTGTTAGTGGAAGGCATATTGGACTCCGTCTCCGCCGGGATCCTCGTTTACATGGCCTTGGTCGACCTCATCGCCGCCGATTTCCTCAGCAAGACGATGAGATGCAACTTTCGTCTCCAAGTCATCTCCTATTTTACTCTCCTACTCGGCGCTGGATTGATGTCTTCTCTCGCCATCTGGGCTTGAATGCTTACCCCATTATGAAAGACGGCTAAAGGAAGTACAAATTGGGAATTGAGAAAGAGAAAGGAAACCGGAAAGAAAAGTTCAAGCCAACACAAATGCGGAGTTGTATAATCCATTCTTTTTCTCCCATTAGAATCTGAAAACTGAAAGAGGACAGGGAGGGAATTTCTTTTATTTATTGTTATTTGTATATTGTTGGTGTGTATTTATTTTCTTTTTAAGCTCCGCTCCTTTGTAATTTGTATATACATGTATGTGCCTACGTGAGTGAAGGCTTCGGCTTTTGAGTCACTGATACACTGATATTATATTATAAACAAGATCAGCATTTCTGCCCATGTTGGAGCTTCTTTCATTTTCCTTTTTATCTTTGCGCACATATATCCTTCATTAATGCCAAAAATAGTTGATATCATCTAATGACGAGCATAGAAGATTGCTGCATTATATGGTTGGACTGTGGAGCTTGAGTCTGACTCTTCCCAGGATCCAAAAGCTCATTTGCAGCTCAAACGGGAATCAATTTCCCTCCATTTACTTGTTCCACTGGAGCAGCATGGGGAAGCTCCCTTCGTTATGTCTATAATGATTCTCTGGGTCCCAGCCGCAGGCTGTTGACGTGGTCCAAACCCGAATACTTTTTGGAGCTTGTCTCGCTTCCCTGGCCCTTTTGACCTCTCTCTTCTCTCTGGCTCACTGGAGTCACGGACTCTCCACTCTGAAGGAGTCAGGGTCTCAGGGCAGGATTTCCAGAGCAATATCCAAGAAACTCCATAAAGAAGCTCACCGAGTGGGAACGCGGCGACAATTGACGTGAGCAAAAATGCAACGCACTCTTGGTCTCCTCCCCTTCGCCAATCGTTCTACTGCTACGCCTAGTATTGCCAGCAGCCATTACTCCAAAGACGACAAGGTATTGAAGAAGCACCTCCCCTTCATCTCTCCACCTGCTTCATCTCGCATTTCTCTTCCACTTGTCGTCTTCTCCGGCGTCTGCTTTCTGGTTGGCATCGCCGGAATCCTTTTCTCCGTCTTTGCTGTCACTCGTCCTAGGCCCCTCCGTCTTCCACTGCGTCGTACCGAAGACACGTTCCGGAGCTTCCACTTTCACGGCTTCTCTACCAATCCTAGGAAGCTTGGCGTTGGCGATCACGATCCCCTCAGCGAAAGCCCCAAGCTCCTTGGATTCGTAGGTGTTCAGACTGCTTTCTCTTCTGCCGATCGCCGTGCTTCTCTTCGCTCCACTTGGTTCCCTTCCGACCCCGACGCTCTTCTCCGGTAATTAATCCAACCGAAACTTTTTCTTACTACTTACAAAAAAATAATACTTTTTCTTATGGGTTCTACACTAAGTTACACTGCTGTGGTGGGGAAGAGAGCAGATGCAAGATAGGAGACTTGAATTGAAGACCTCCTCCCAGCCCTGCTTCAACCATCCGACCAAGTGGATGTTTGCATGACTTATACTTCAGTTTTCGTTGGATCAGTGGCATTGTAATTTTCGATCAATGCTGAAAGAACGTTATGATTTGGATCCAGTATTACAAATACATTCTGGAACGGTTTTTGCCAATTAGTCCTTTCTTAGTTGAAACAAAATCTACTTTAGCTTGCCTCATTCCCTCGTAGTAACACATATTGGAGGGAGATGGGGATATCGTGAGCAATATGTTTATCAATAGCTGCTACTCAATCCTTGTCAATGCCACAATTTGAACATCGTCGATAATATAACTCTTTTTCCAACCACAGAAATAATAATAATTTTACTCGTTTTGCTCATGCAGTAGCATAAGCTTTATGTCTTTTCACTCTATATCTGGTCCATCAGCCACCCGGCAATGTGCTTCCAATGAAAGCTTAGTAGATGTTGTATGTACCAAATAGCAATTGTGATTTGCCAACACCTGAGATCCCAGTCTTTATCCCTTTTTGTATGCCTTGAAGCTCAAGGAGCGTTGATGGAGGGAACTTGGTCACTGAAAATTAATCACCTGATGGCCAGTTGCCTCATTAACTACAAGTAATCTCATCCTAATTCCAAAGAGCCATAACTGTTTACAAGCCAAACAACCTGCTGGGGAAGAAATCCACCTGCTTGGGATGCTAAAAAGATGTGTAAACCAGACAATTACCCTTCAGCCAGTGGGGAACTCTTACCTCATTGGATAATTAATGGTCTGCATAGACGTAAGTTGTAAGCTTGGATTGCCTGTTTCTAGAAGTAGAATTGGAACATGATTGGTTGCAAATTTAACCCAATATGCTTATCAACACCTCTTCTTTTTTTCTTTTTTTTTTTGATGAATGGCAAAATATATTCAAGAAGCACAGAAACGGAGTCTCAAAGAGAAAATAGAGAAAATATCAAAACCAAAAAAACAAAGCTTTATGGACCTCCTATTCGAAGTGAACAGGAAGGTTCCAGGCAGATGCAATCAGCATACTTCTAGGAGAATCCTCACAAACTCCAGTTGGATTGCCAGTACTGCTTTTTATCTCAAATGAGATGGCGTCGCATATTTGAGTATAAGTTTTATCTCAACACCTATTGTTAAGAGCACCAAAGGAACATTTCTTTGGAAGATCTATCTCGTGTCTGGTACTGCATGGTTCCACTCTGCAAGAACTCCGAATCATTCTCTTGAAGCTCATCCTCTTTATGATAAATGATCCGCTTGCCCCAAAATGACCTGCCCAATAGGGAAATCCCAATTCATTGGGCCTTTTGCATAAGAACTCCACCGATGGCATAGTCCGAAGCATCGGTATGTACCTCAAACGGCTTAGCATGATCCGGCAAGGCCAGCACCGGATCAGCCATGATGGCTCCCTTTAAGTCCTCAAAGGCCTCTTGACATTCTCTCGTCCAATGCCATGGTTGGTTCTTCTTAAGGAGATTAGTCAAAGGTGCAGTCCAACCCGAAAAGCCTTGGATGAACCTACGATAGTAGTTTACCAGGCCAAGAAAAGTTCTTAACTCATATACCTTTGGTGGGCTATAAACTCTGCGCACCATTTAAATAGTGCTTCCTTGGTTTTGTGAGAATGTGTAAATATATTACTCTATGACTCTTCTCATTGATCAGGCTACTAATTTTCTTAATGCATTGAACCATGCCCTGGCAGCAGTTGAATCTGACAAACTCTGATGTTTGGCAATGTATCTCAACCCAATAAATGTAATTCTTTTCCACAGATCTTTGATTTTTTTTAATTTCAATTGGACTGATGTCCTCAATGCTCCTAAACTGATGTCCTCAGTGTTTGTTACAGAATATCTATTTGACCTTCTTACATGTATCACTTTTCATTTATAGTTATTTCATATTCACTTGCTCTCAACCTTTGCAGTTTAGAGCAGGCAACTGGATTAGCTTTCCGGTTTGTCATTGGACGATCAAAAGATGCAAAAAAGATGGCAGATCTTGAGAAAGAGATCGAGAAATACAACGATTTTATGCTTATAGATGTTGAAGAAGAATACTTAAAGCTGCCATATAAAACGTGAGGCTTGACTCTCTGGGACTTCTCTCATGATTCCAGAATGATTATTATGGTAATTTTCCCCCTCATTTCATATTTATTGTAGGTTGGCATTTTTCAAAGCAGCCTTTGATCTTTTTGAAGCAGATTATTATGTCAAAGCTGATGATGACATTTATTTACGACCAGGTATGTTTATAAGTGCCACACATGCATTGTAGATTGCATTACCTGTTTTGCTTTTTCCTTCAGGTCTACACTTTGTAATATGCATCCCTCGAGAGAGTTACATTGGGTCATACTTCTTTTTTCTTTTTCCCCTTCACCTTCGCTGTAATAATCTAATGTACGGGTGCATATAGTGTGGATTTAATTTGTGTGGTGTAAAGAATTAGACATATAGGTGTTACTTTCAAGCAGTATTAATTGTGTTTCCTAAACAAGAGGCTTAATTGACCTAGGATTGGGATTGTAGCTAAGCAGATTGAATAATGGGTTTCGGTTATATTTGAGGAGTTAATTCTTTTTCAAAAACAGGAACCTTAGTTGTTATCAATGGAAGAGAGGGAGAGAGAGAGGAGCCTTAGTTGTTTTAAGATTTGAATGGTAGCAAAGTTGATTCAATAATAGGTTTAAGCTTTTTCCAGCTGTATTGTTAATTAACTTCTTCCCCTCCCCCTTCTGAAACCCATCACAAACTGTCTGAAAAACTGTTTTGTAATGAGTCAATTTGCAGGCTTTTGTTTTGATTTAGGTAAATTTGTTATTATTTCTGTACCTTGCAATATAATAGTTCATCATTCATTTATCAGATCGACTTGCAACACTTCTAGCTAAGGAGCGGATCCATCCAATGACTTACATTGGCTGCATGAAGAAAGGGCCAGTGATTACTGACCCAAAGATGAAATGGTAGGTGAGCTTGCGATCTATCTTTTGTGGAAGATTTTGTGATTCCATTTTTCACTTTGTCAAGGGACTTTTTTATCTGAAACTTTTCAGGTTTGAGAAGTCAGGGCATTTAATTGGAAATGAATATTTCTTGCATGCTTATGGTCCTATATACGTTCTCTCTGCAGAGATTGTGGCATCATTGGCAACTGCGAGAAATAATAGGTCTGTCATTCTGAATTTGTTGCTCTTATAATTTTGATATGTGGATGCTTCATGATTTTATTCTTTCTTTTGGGTAGAAATGATATTACTACATGCTTATCTAATTTAATTATGTTGCTTTCTAGATAACTAATTAAGTCTACTACAAAAAATAGCTTCTCTTGTGGTCAGTATGTTGTAGATACTATTGGTGTGATTTCTTTCATTACCTGGTACCTACAGATATCCACTAATTCAAAATGGTTGAAATCTTTTTTCCAATTTGAGGCTCCTAAGTCGATCTCTAGGATCAGATGAACTGTTTGGGTTTTGAGTTTTGAATGTGGAGATCTAATGGGCAACCTCACATTCAGATGGTACAATTCATTGTCAATGCTCTTACCTTAATTGACTTCCGAAAAAATAAAAAATCATTGTCCATATATTTTGTTTTAGATGAATCTTAGGCATGTCTTATCATCTGGATATTTCAGTTTGGTGACCATTTCTGTCATATTAGGAGCAGAGGATCCTAAGCTGTTGGCATAGGAACTGGAATCAATGCCTTTACATCCTTGGACTTATGGAGTGAAACTTTTGTCCTGTGTGATAGCATTTTCTCCTATTTATTAAATATTGGGTTCACTGCAGTAACCCCCCTCCCTGGGGTCAATCAAGAGAAGAAAAAGTTTCATTACGTATTCTTATTGTGCTGTTCATTAAAACGTTGTTTCTTTCTGTTTGGAAGTGTATGAGATGATCCTCTTTGAGTGCCTTTTTGTTAATTCAATTTTAATTATGTCATCTATGAGCATTCGGGCCATTATTTTCACTTGTTTCTCCTTTTACTCCTGAAATTGTTCATTGTTTAGATTATTTCCTTGTCAACAGTCTGAGAATGCTTAGCAATGAGGACGTCTCTGTTGGATCATGGATGTTAGCCATGAATGTTTATCATGAAGACAACCGAGCAATATGTGATCCTCGATGCACGCCCACATCTATTGCTGTTTGGGACATTCCGAAATGTTCAGGTAAACAACTTTATTGATAGTTTCCTCTTTCTCTGTCTCTTTTTTTTTCCCATTTCTTATTTTTTTATTAAGACTGATTCCCGGTTAAAACTGCATAGAAGGAAAATTCTTGGGTTAAATATCAGTATATAAAAGTAAGACTTCACTTGGAATTTTTCCTTTTATATGGATTTTACTTGGATACAAACAGAATCTAAGAAATTTATTGAAGTTTCATTAATGAGTTTACTGTTCTGATGGAGTTAGAATTAAGAGCTGTGTAAGTTGGATGCCTTGTAAAACTTAAGCTGAATTTTTGTTAGTATTAATTAATGCAGGATTATTTTGAATTGTGTAAAATGAGAGGGTGCTTTATTGTAGTTCATAGTTACATAGTTGGTAGTTAATATACACATACTCGTTCATGCACCTCCTTGATATAAATAATTGGTTATCTCTTTCTGTTGCTTCATAAAAAAAATAAAAAAGGGGAGGGGATCTGGAAATCAAATCCCTTAAAATGTGGTCATGGCTGGCATCTATGTCCTTTAACGGGAGGATCTCTGGCCACATCATGGTCATTTTAAGTTACAGATTGATATCCCTGTCTATTTCATTGCATTGGACATGGCAGTTTTGGAGGGAGCAGGGGGATTGGAATGTGAATCTTTATGGTTTTGAATTAGGGAAGATGTATAGAATCAAGGTTTGTATGGGATAATAAGGGGTTTTTTTGGCTCATCAACCTGATATTTTTACCAACGTCCTCTTCTTAGCTTGGTTGCTCTTAGAAAACTACACTTGTTCTTCTGAATCACACCTCTGTATGGGCTAAAATCAGTGGACTATGACTACGTTAACCATTATCAGTTTCATAAGAGCTCTTCAATTGCGGTTGCTTTTTGGCTGCATCAATTACAATGCCATGAAAGTGGTGGTTCAAATTGATAGTTAGACACTTTTGCTGTTCTTTAAGTGTCTGCCCTCGTTTGCTCTAGTTTTTCTTCTTTATCTCCATTCGTTAGCTGTTGGGCTCCTCCCTGAATGAATGTTTTGTCTGAATCTCCTTTTTGACTGAGATCTGTTCGGTCTCTCCAAGTGAGATGGAGATTATACACAATGATTTCTGAAACCAATAATCCATGAAGGATAATTAAACAGCCGAAACTTGTGATTGCAGTTTACTGATTTAAATAATTCATGTTTTGAGAGTGTGGACATAAATGGAGTGAATATGGAGCAGATGTACTAGTATCTGAATTCATATCCAACTAGTGCCTTATCCCAACTAAATGGGGTTGGCTACATGTATTCTTTTGTGAATCAACTCTATTCATGCATAGTTGTTTTTAACTTATGAAAATAAAATAAATATATTAAAATAGAATATATATATATATATATATATAAACCATAATTCTTAAATAATAATCTATAATATTGAATTTCCGCTCATTGATATCCAAATCATACCGATTGCTGTAATTGATATCAAAACCCATATCGGATTTCCATCTGGTTACCAAAAGTATACAAATTCGTATTCAATATCGTATTGTCTAGATAAACGGATACAAATCCAAATCAAATCCCGATTTTTTACCATCCCTTTACATTTCTATTTGAAAGTTGATACTGCTGATTTTTTTTATTGTTATTATTATTATTATTATTTTAAATCATTAGTCATAACCCAATAGATCTTTGAGGTTTACAAACAGAAGCAAAGTTGCCTTCTGGGCAAGGATTACCTGAATGCAAGGTGCAAAAGATTTTCCATTAGGAAAGGATTGACAGAGAACCATCCTTCCTTTTAACAAGATAAATAATTTGCATTGTCCCACCATCAATGTAATCTTAGATTTGTCATGATAATATCCTATCTATGGGTTGTCATGAATTTTACCCTGTAAAAAATGTTTAGTTATGCTCGTCTGAAACTGGTTCATTTTTCCCCCTCTGTTATTTTTGGAGGGGGGATATTAATGTGCTCATCATGCCTCATACCTACCGAACTATTAATGTAATTGTGAATCTGTAAAATGCTTTAGACTAAGAACAATCTGGAAATATTTTCAGGTTTATGCAACCCAACTTATAGGCTGAAGGAGCTACACAAGATCAGTATGTGTTCCAAAAGTCCAACACTAGTACCTGATGACAGGTAGCATCTGTATGGCCTACCACCTGACATTAAGAGAGCAAGCTAGATGAATTTATCCTCATTTTGTTATGGAGAACTTTAATTTTTGGGGTCAGGTTCTAAATCTACCAGCAGGAGGGTGATATTGTCCTTATGCAACTTGTTATTTGTTGAATGAGTGGTCTTTTGGGAGCAGGTATATATATATATATTTTTTTTCTTTTTTTTTTCCATTTTTATTTTGACGGGAGGAATCTGAGCTCCTTAGTTTGTAACTCTACAATCTGAGTCAATATGTAACATATTAATATAATGCAAAAGGTCAGACGTGGGTACTGCCCTGGTTTTTGACTGCTTTGATCTGTATCTGTTGTTCTGCTGATGTTATCTAAAGATAATTCTAATGTTGGATTTTCCAGACTACCAACATACTACCATGGCAAATGGTCATTTTGTGTTTTTCTTGTTAAAATGGAGAGAAATAAACTTGGATTCTCTAGGATGTACACCCATTTGTAAATTGCATAGAGCTAAGTACGATCTTATGTACCATTTATCCGGAGATCTCTTGGAGACTTTTGCAACAGGCCTAATCAATTGTTTAATAGTCAGTAACGTAGTTCAATTTGAGCTTGCAAGTTGCAACCAAGGGGTGTGAAGTTAGAGGCTAATTTGATTATAAAGTTTCAATCTGGTTTTGACACTAGAGCTTGAAACCGAAATGCTCGAGGATTTGCCTGAAGAAATAGACACAACGATTCATTTACAGCATTGAAGGACGTCATATAGCTCAGGTTAGATCTCAATCCTTTATTTTTATTGAGTTTATTTACTTGAACTTCTGTTTTTGGACTGGAAAACTTCAGCAAGTTTCATGGCTTCAGGCAAAAGAAATGAAACAGAATTTCATTTTTGTCTATTTCCTCCATGTTGGGCGAGTTGCTCCCTCTTTCTCAATGTCCAGGTTACTGAATCTGAACAGTATCCAGTTTCTGATGCATTCTCTTCTGAATCCTTACTCCTCTAGATCAGGAATTTCAGAACCCAGATTGTGCTTCCATTGTTGGTTGGACCAAGAAGGAAATTTGGGATTTAGAGGAAGCAAGCTTGCAAATAGCAATATGGGATAGAATCTGAGACTAAACGCTTGTGCTGTAATTGGGATTAGTATCCAAAACTCTCATGCTGAAAGTGAAATTTCTTATGCCTATTCTAGGGGAATAGCCCAATGTCAAAGACTGCCCTTTGAACTGAGGAGCATTCAGCAGGTTTTATGTATCAGCGACATTGGAAGATTATGGTCGCTTTGGTCCATTTCATCATGGGAACTCATTTTTATGGTAGTTCTACCCACTGCTCTCTCACTACTCAGATCGCGTGCTCCTCTTATTTTGCTTCATCCCGGTGGTTACCATCGTGTTAATATTTCTAACAGTGTTGTTATTATGCTTAGAAGCTCACAGATAGCCTAGATCCCAAGAGCTAAACCAACTAGGTAGAACACACTGTTATGGGTAATCTTTGATTATGAAGTTGTAATCCAATTATACATGTTAAATATTCAATAAGATTTTGACATTGAAGTATATACTTGACATAAACTATCATATCATGATATCTAGGTAAACCCAGTAGCCAAACCAAATGGTGTGTCCTGGTTCTCTGTCATTTGGCTTCAATCAAGCTTTGGTCGATCCCAATCTCTGTATCAAAATCTAAGCATTATAGTGGATATACTGCCAGTTGTAATTGCATTTTCATGTTGGTATCCATTTCTAGGTGGGTAATTGTAAAACATGGCCCACTTCAATTCTTTTAAATTCTCAACTTGAAATATAGGTCCTGTGTAACTGATGATTGCATAACTTGAGGGGGGTCAGAAAAGAGTAAATAAAGCGGTCAAGGGAAGACAGATGATTTCTTTTGACCATATTATGGTCTGAGGATGAGACTGGTTTTTATGAAAACATAAGTGGATTTTTGTTTATTATAATCAAAATTTGTCAAGTCATTGAATAGGCTTGCGAAAGCCTGGTGGTCAAACAAACTTTATTCGGCATTGCCTCTTTTGCCCACAATTTCTAAGTTTGGTTTCTGAAATATTTATGTGCACTTACTAACCATAATCAAAGGAACAGATAACATAGTATCTTTATTGCTGCACTTTTGGTGGTAGATTTTTTTTTTTCTTTTTTTTTTTTTTTTTTTCTTTTTTTTTCTTTCTTTTCTTTTTTTTTTTTGCAGCTTCAATTTCTTTCTAGAAGTTTGATTCTTCTATGAAAGACTTTCTGTGTTCCCATTGTTTTGTTTTTCCTTCAAAGGTTCCATTGGCCTGTCTAGACTGAACATTTTTGGGAGCCATTAAGTGAAAAAATTTAACCTATTCTTGAGGAACATGTCAAGATGGCTGGTATTTGTAGACTTAGGCAGATTGTTATGTATACATGCAAGGAAGTCTTCTGTCCTCAGATGACTCTCTACAGCATATATCACCAACTTACTTAGACACTCATCTATTCACATATAAAATAAGTTTGAGTGAAACTTTTTCTTCTTATCCAGTTGTAGATTTATGACTATAGACACTCCTTTTTTACAATGCTAGTAATGCAGCGTCCTCATTTTCTGCTTTTGAGGACTTTAGAGCAATTAAAGTAATGCGTTTTTTTATTTATGGTCAAATGCAGAACTTGAGGGATAAGGTAATGGCAAACAACGCAGGAAAATCCTTAGTGAAAACTATTGGGGAGTATTAGTATCCTTGGTGGGAAAAGTTGGCTAAGTACAAAGATGAGCTCTCCAAAGGGGTTTGGGGATATTGGCAATTAGGGGCTAGCCAGAAGACATTGTAGGCAGTTATCGTTTTGTATCATTGAAGGTAGATACAGTGAACCTATTTATGACTCTAATACCAAAAATTTCGATTACTCCCCTAAATATGTAATGACATTTCACCCTCACAAGTTCCTGAAAGCCTGGAAAAGTTTACGAAATGTCAATCCAAAAAACTTTGCTCTTATGAAAACTTTGCTCTTATGAAAACTTTGCTCTTCTGAGTCGCCCTTATCTCTCTCCCTCTCTTCTTTTTCTTCCTCCTCAAAAATGAAATGGGTAAAATACATTCAGTCACATGTCCTCGCCTATATCCTGCCCCCTTTCTTATTATTTCCACAAGCTACAAACAGACTAATGTCAAAACAGTAGGGCAACCAGGAGCCCCCTTCTTGTAACCGCATGTAACAAAGCCATAAATCAGCGAGAGAAACAAACTAGTAGGAACTCTTTTTGGGGAGCCTTTCTTAATCAAAACACATGCCCCCCAATGCAGAGCCTCTAAATTAAAAAAAGAAAGCTTTCAAAATTTTTCTCTGAACATGATCACAATTGCAGATCACTTTGATTGACTCACTCATGCATCCCACCATAGAGCAAGCAAAATGGCTGCTTTTGCATGGGCTCATCCAACAACAATAGGCGTCACGATGATTGTTCCAATTTATTTCACCTTGTCTTCTTGTAAAAAACGTGAGTACTCAATCCCATTCCCCGAAGATGTTACGTTTGATGACGCACTCGATGTTATGTTGCTATGACCATGTGCACCATTCCCAGAATTCCTTGATTCTACTGGAGGATTTGTTGGACCATCAGCAGATGCAAGGTTTTGGCCCTGCTCTGCTAGCTTTTTGAGAAGGTTCATCACAGTAGGAAGAAACTTTGTAGATAACGACAGAAGCGCCGGAAGCTGCACAAAGAAATTCTCACATATATAACGTCATCATCATCACTTATCAAGAAGTCAGAAAGTAGTGTTGATTAGGTTCAATCTATCAAGCACTGTGCCAAAAAGGAGGTCAAAATCTCAGCATATCTTTTAGGATACTCACAGCACCACGGCGGAATTCACCAGAGACATCTAGCTGGACCCACAGCGCTTTGAACAGTAGATAAGCAACAAAAATAACACCAATATATAAAGGATTCCTGTCAAGCATTGAGCCAACGTAAGATCAATGTACAATTAAATATGATTAGAAAGTTTGACATCACCAGAGACTCAATTATATAAGTATGCCAACAGTCTACTACCTTAAAAGTGTCATAAATTCATTGAAGCCTAGGAAAATCATTGCGGCAATTGCCCATGGAGGAGGCAAGAAGTTGTTATTACGCTTGCTGGCTTCCTGAAAAATTCAAATGTAGGAGGGGCAAGGAGGGACAAAGCAGTCAGACACCCTTGACAAACAAAGATTTATTCCAATGTGTGCAAAGATAGGAAGTGTATCTATTACTAACACCAAGATCAACCACTTTGGTCAGCACTGCATTGCCACATACACATCTACAGAAAAACTAGCAGTAAACAATATTACAAAACCAACACTTAATACAAGCAAACGCTGGCCTACATTTTACAGTCACTACCAATTGAAGAGACACAAGCAATAACTGTACAGATGCAAGCTCTAAGTTGAAGAGTGAAGTAACAGATAATTTTTCAGGTTTTTTAAAAGCTAAAGGAGGTGCAAACTTTGGCAACCTCAAAGCAGAGTCGATCAATTCTGTTTTATCCACATAAAATCCAGAAAAACTCAATTCTGTATTCATAATTCATTAAATCATTATATGACTACACCTTATCATTTAGACGTTCAAAAGGCTTCACAAGCAATGCAGCATTTTGCACCAGAATACAAAAAAGAATTCGAATAAAGTCATGTATGGTCATAATATCAGAAAACCATTTTTTTAAGTGGACAAAGAGAAAATTATTAAACTGCCTCATTTAACTGCCAACTTCCGGATGGAGGTGTTGGTTCTTGATTCAACCTGCCTGTTGAATTTAGATGCTCAAAACAAATCACAGCCAACAGGATAATGGAATCTTCCATCAAAAGAAATTTCAACAGATAGGTACTCTTACGGTCATTCAATCTCACAAGAGAAATTTATCAATAAAACTGCAAAGTTCTAGGGTGGAGGTGTCAATTAGTGACTCAATCGCTTGAGCTGCCCAGTTTTCACTTTGTATTGATAATCTTATGATTTACCAAGTGTAACATTGAGAATGGATTTTGGTTGACAAATCCCATGTACCCACTCAGCTTTTCAACTAACCCATTGCTATTCCCTATTCTAAGACAATCTAAGTTAGGGGAAACAATCAAGTACAAGAAAAAATAAATGGTCAAATCATAACTACTACTACAGCATACCTGAGCAGCAATGGCCTGAGTGACACTGTATTCTGTCTCTACCTTGAATTGCCTCCACAAAGATTTACATTGGACAGGTGTAATCAGTGTTTTTGAGGATGGAACCTGAGATTAAGAATCAAACACAACTAGTTAGTCTATCAAGGTAAAGATCATTAAGCTCTTGACAGTATAGCTCAGATACCAAATGATCCATTTTGTTTACTACCAAAGGAAAGACAAGGGAAAAACTATGAATTCTTCCAAGGCAGCATTTGGTCAAACTATAGATATCTCAATGCAGGAAGATTTCAATTGGGTAACATTACGATAGTACGATACTGTTAGAAACATCCGTAACTATATTTTGTTCTCTCAGGCATACTAATTAAAGCATACAAAGCCATTCTTTTTCTTTTCTCACTCCCATTTCCCCTATTAATCTCATTCCCCAATGTAGTAAATCGAACCTATAAGGTAACATAATTGGTTTAAGTGAAATCAAGGAGATTTTTTTCTATATAAAACACCTCTTTAGATTTTCTTAAATACCCATTATTTTATGATTTTAAATTGTAAAGCTTCCATCCAAAAGTTCGAATTAGTAGGTAGAGGGACTCCCAGGTGTATAGGGGGGCTAAAGACCATTTGGTAGTTGGTGTGGGACTAAACTCCCAAAACTCCCCCGCACGTGTGGCAGTACGTATTGCAGACACTTGAAGACTAGAGACGGTCAAAACCCGCTCTAGTACCATGTAAAGTTTTCATCCCAAAAGTTCGAACTGATAGGTGGAGGGACTCCTAGGTGTATAAGGGGCTGAAGACCATTTGGTAGTCGGCGTGAGACTAAACTCCCAACATAAATTAAATCAAACTAAAAGGATCATAACCTAGTGCAAGTCCCAATAGGGATGGACCAAAGACGACAATTTTTGCACAAAGTGACCACTCTCAGACTTGAACCTGCTTCTTCATGCTGCCAATTTGGCCTCTACCATCACACCAAGTGATGGTGGCCTCTTTTAAATTTTGGGCCAAATTAAATTAATATTTTATTTAGTTTGCATTTCCTCATTCTATTTGTCATTTATGGTGATCCCTCAAATGGTCATTTGAATATTACCTACAATGCATGCCTTTGAAGCTAAGGCCCCCATTTGGTAACACTCCAACTCCCTTGGAGTTACTTCTGGTCCGGAGTTACTTCTGGTCTGGAGTCACTTGTCTACTTCTTCTGTGGAGTCAGTTTTTTTAGTAGAATGTTGTTTGACAATGCTGCTCCAGAATCAATTCCAAAGCTTATTAGGAGTAAAAACCGGTTTGATAAAAATGAATCTGGAATCGATTCCATATTTGGTGGTGGGTGGTGGTGGTGGTGGTGGGTGGTGGTGGGTGGGTGGTGGTGGGTGGTGGTGGGTGGTGGTGGGTGGTGGTGGTGGCGGTGGTGGTGGCGGGTGGTGGGTGGTGGTGGAGGCGGGTGGTGGGTGGTGGTGATGGTGGCGGTGGTAGCAGTAGTAGTGGTGGTGGCGGCAATGGTGGTGGTGGTGGGTGGAGGTGGTTGCCGTGGGGGTGGTGGGTTGCCGTGAGTGGTGATGGTGGGTTTCGGAGGGTGGTGGTAGTGATGCTAGTAGAGGTAGTGGGTGCTGGGTGGTGAGTGGTGGGTGATGGTGGTGGCGGTGGGTGGGTAGTGGTGGTGGTGATGGCGGTGGGTGGTGGTAGTAGCTCTCTTCAATGTAGCTCTGGAGCAACCAGAGCTACTATTTTTAGCTCCATAATTTCAGCTCCCAGAGCTGTTTTTACCCCGGTTCACTCCATGGGCGTCGAAAAGTGAACTGGTGTTATCAATCTGTATTCTTCTCCGGATTCATTCCCATGGAGCTAGGAACTAGGAGCTAAGAAGTAAACTCTAGGAGTGTTATCAAACACGCCCTAAAAGAACTAGCGAAAGTATTTTTCAGACATTTTGGCTGACATAGCAACATCATCCATTATACCATCTTCTCTCTCTCTCTCTCTCTCTCTCTCTCTCCCAAAAAAAATCCCTTAAACCTTGTCAAATAATATATTAAGGGAAAATCATATCTAAATGGAAATGGAAGCTACGCTAGCAACCCACTCTCTTTTGACACACTTTCTCCTCCCCTGCCCTCCTACTGATGAATCCACCATCCCTTCCCCTTATTGGTGAGGATAGGACACTCTGCTATTTAGAGAACCCTTTCCATATATTATATACAAACTCAACTCAGCCTTATCCCAACTAAATGGGGTTGGCTACATGAATACTTTTCTCCAATCGGCTCTATTCAAAGCCGTATTTGTTCCTAGTCCTAAGCTATGCATGTTTTTCATCACTTCTCCTAGAGTCATTTTAAGTCTAGCCCTATCAATTTTAGCTCTTTCAATCTAAATCAAATCACCCCCTATATTGGAGCATTCAAAGGCCTCCATTTCATATGTCCATGCCAACTCAAACAACTTTCTCACAACTAAACATGTATTGGAGCTACTCTTAAATTTTTTTTCATACCTAATATTATCTTTTCTAGTTTTACCACTCATCCATCTCAAAATTCTCATTTCAGCTACACTAAGGCTATGTTTGTTATCATTTTTGTTTTTATTTTTTATCTATTTATTCAAAAATAAAATATTGTTTGGTAGCTATAATAAAAATAGATGGTAGAATGAAAAACAGATTTGGCATACTATGTCTAAAAATGATTTTGAAAGTTTTCATCTTCCTCTGTCATGGAGCGTCTATTCCTCTTCCTTTGTCAAGGGATTATGGAAAGAAATCAAACCAGGTACCGTCTTTGGAGAAACGACGTCGCCTCCGTTGGAATGATTGTCGTCGTCGTCGTCGTCGTCGCCTCAGAGCCATCTCTAGGACGAAGTTGCAGGTCTGCGTCTCTGTGCTTTACTTCCGTTCGTCAACGAGAAGAGTGTTTAAGGGTTTGATTTGGGGTGGTTTTATAAAAGGAAACTAAATTACTTTTTTAACCCTTTATTTTAACACATGTTTTAAGTGTTTTGCGCAAAACACAACAAAAATAATTTTTGACCAAAAATCAAAAAGAGGTTGAGACCTCTTTTTGAATTTTGACTTGTTTTTATTTTTATTTTTCATAAATAGCACTCATAAATTATGCCAAACCCCTTCAAAACTATATATTTGAACAAAAATCAAAAACAAAAATGATACCAAACACAGCCTAAGTTTGGCTATATTTTTTTTATGGGTAAGTTTGGCTATAGGTTTTTCTGGGTAAGTTAAGTTTGGCTATATGTTTTTTGGGTAAGTAAAGTTTGGCTATATATTGTTTCTTCACTACCCAACAATCAGCCCCTTACATCATTGCTGGTCTTGTATCAGCCCAATAAAAATTTTCAATTAGTTTTAAAGAAATACATCAATTACACAACACTTCGGACACACTCCATCATCCACCTTATTATATTTCAGGACATTGGTACGTTGTCCTTTTATTTTGCGTGTCTGCCATATCAACCATTACCCTGTTAACACTTTAGGAGCATATTATCTCCAATAAACTTTCCAAATAGTTTAAAGGAATATATCAATTACACAACATGCCGCACGCACTCCACTTCATCCACCTTATTATATTTCAGGACATTGGTACATTGTCCTTTTATTTTGCAGGTCTGCCATACCAACCATTACCCTGTTAACATTTTAGAAGCGTAGTTCTCCAATAAATGACCAATAATTCATCCCCTTGGCGACTCTGATTACCAAAAATCCCCATATCTAATTGTGTAATTCTTATGTTGTAAACTTATAATAATAGCATCTTTTCACAAGAACTACCACTTTATCCAATTTTGGGTGTGCCAGATTATCATGTAAATTTTAGCACACGCAGTAGTTATAAGCATTTTTTTTTTTTTTTTTTTTTTGAGTTGGATCAAGTCTTCTAATTGAATGAGTAAAAGACCCATGGAACTTTGGGATTGGCACAATATGAAAGATCTTTTAGAAACACATATTCCTCCCGGGGGGGATTGGGATGTGGACATAGGGGTCTTTATGACACAATCAATAATTCGATTCATTTTCAATTAGGCCTTGCTTATATAACTATACATACAAGCATACCATCATTATGTTTGCAGATAACTATAGTCGCATATGAAATGGGATTTTGATTTGACTAATGTTTGTAACTTTACAATAAAAATAATGCATATAAGTACATTGTACATATCTTGGTATTCTTAGCATTAAAAAAAAAAACAATTTTATATATATATATATATATATATATATATATATATATATATATATATATATATATATATATATATATATATATATATATATATTAACCGTTGGCTATATATTAATTGTCTAACAGTTGCAACAAATATTTATATTTTGTTGCTATAAATTACTCATAATTCTAAACACCAAATAGGAAAAAACTCATTTACGTGGTCCCATCTAGGCCTCTGAGCACGGCCCACCCTCATTGTACCACACACATGGAAAGAAGATATGGCTATTTTAATTGTTGGATAAAGAGGGCATAGTATGAATTGGCCATGTCTCAAGTTTCACACTCAAATTCAATACCTCTCATGTACGTCCATGCATGTTTACGGTACTCAAACAAAAACTGAGCACACTCCCATGATCCTGGATTCTTCAAAGCACTATTTGCCACATGCAAACTCCATTTGGGCCAAAATTTGACATGTGAAATTGTAGATCCCGAGGTCCTTGCTCACATCTTGTCCACAAATTTTGGGCCCTATCAGGTTCCTCACATAGCAGATATTTGGGCCATGTTGAGAAGGCTCTCAATGTGGCCGTGCTTAAAGAACTCACTCCGAATAGATGAGTATGTACAATAAGCCTTTAGACCAGCAAGTCCCCTTATCTGATCTCTCTCTCTCTCTCTCTCTCTCTCTCTCCCCAACTTAAATGATTCCAACAACACACTGCATCTCTGGCCCCCGGCACACTCTCTGCAGCTTTTCATATCTCTGCAATTTCCAGCAGCCATCCACTGTAAAGTTTCATCTTTGACCTTTTGAGGTATCAATTTGAAGGAAGTTTCTGGAGATTTTTCCAGAAGATGAAGAAAGCAAATGAAGGAGAAGATGGAGAGCCATCCACTCTAATCAGACAGCTCAGAGGTTTGCATCGAGAAATACCTCTAATTGTGCCAGTCTAGAGAAACCATAGCCATAAGCAAAAAAAACAGATATGGTTGTTACAATATTTTCTTTTATTGTCCTTTCTTCAAAACTCTTGCCTCTCTTAGGCTCGCTTTGGTAGGTATTATAGAATTAATTATATAATACATTATGATATATGTAGTTGTTTGTTATGATTTAGGGTATTTATTTATATCTAAAATAAATTAATATAATCTAAAATCTAAAAATAGGATAGAAGGTGTTTATCATTATTGTAATAATCTATTATTACTTCTTTATGTCTATGGTACTAAACGGTTATTATTTATGATTCATAATTTATTCTCATAAATGATTTGCCATAATAGCTCATAAACAGAAATATAAACTATACCGAAGAGAGCCTTAGTCTCTCTATTCCTGTACGTCAAATATTCAAGAATAAATAATAAAACAAAACAACTACCAACTAAAAATGATTACCTTTTCCCAAGTGCTTGAGGCTAGTGGGTCAAATGAAGTGATGCTCCTGTCTTTCACACCACTATTTGAAGTATCCACCAGAGCAAGCGAAAGAGTTTTCTCAATATTATCAGCATCTTCATCCAAGCGGATCACGGCCACAACAGAAAGCAACTTCAAGGACTGAAAAGAAGTAAAGAGAGAAATTTTCAGATACAATGCCAACAAACTCTGATGACTTTACTCATAACATACCCCAGAACGAGCAGTTTTTGTGATTGTACGAATGTCTTCTTTTGCAGTCCAAACCCTTGGCATTGAATCAGAATCATGACTAAACAATGTTGAAAACCTGTAAAAAAATATTTGGTCATTTAGATCAGATAAAATCAAAAGCAACTTGGTCCGTAAACACTGCAAAGGATTTCTACCTGTCCTTCATACGGATCAGGACCCTCCCAGCTTCTTCTCTTGCCTTTGCTTCGACCACACTTATCGCATGGTCCTTTATGCTTGCAAGCATTTTATCCACAGTTTCTTCATCAATGTCAAAGCCAGCAAGTGCACTAGAGAACCCAGAGACAGCTGATTCAGTCTCATTTTTGAGAAGTTTTCTTATTGCTGGCCATGTTTCATCATTAGCCGCATCTAGAAGAGCTTCCACAGGTTCCATTAGTGCCACATTCAGTTTACCCTGTCAGCATATAATACTACTTTAAGCACGATCAATGTGAGGGTGGAGAGAGAGAGAGAGAGATTACAGATACAATTCTTCAAGAATAAATGTGTGACCCATTTTCTCATGCCTCATAAAATGCAGTAACTTCAGCCAATTTGGCAGCACGGACTGAGGCAACATGTTCATCTATATCGCGCTGAAGCTTATCCTGAACTTTTGATGGATCAAAGTTTGCCTGTTCAATAGCAACATCTGTAAAGATAATAAAATATCAGAATACCATATAAATCTACAATGCAAAATCCAGAAAAATAAATGCTTTTAACATGGGATTTTTCTAATTGTAACAAACCACTACATGTTGTAAAAGGTCTTTTCACAGTCAGATTTGTGTCAGTCCCCAAATGAAATACCAAACTGCACCCCTGTATATTGACGTTTCCATGATGGCCCAATGAATGTGCATTAAAGGGAATTTATTACAACTACATGTTGTAACAACCCTTGTTATATTCAGGCGGACGCTTTAACTAAACTGGAACATATATAAATCAAAATGCACAGTTTCATGAACATGTTTTGTATTATATGGTAAGGAAATTCAAACTTTAGGGGGGAACTTAATATACAAAAGACCTAAATAGTTCCACAGGAGAATTTTAGCCATGTAGTTCTTTCTTTCTTTTTTTTTTTCTTTTTTTTATCATGAATTCAATTGATTAACAAACATCCATATGAATTTCCAATCTCCAACAATAAGGCCAACGTGAAAAAAAATCAATTTTACTTTTTTCACCGTTTTCAAGTTACATATTTATTCCCACCGATCCCACCTTTTCTTTTTATTGGGTGGTGGCAGGGGGTAGTGGAAACAATTAAGGTAGTTTTGTTAATGCATAGTTTTCCTGCCCTTCAACTTAAATCTGTTAGCAGATTTCTTAAACACATTACAGATAGGAAACTGATTTTGACAAGAGAAAGAATTGAAGAAGTGGCACCAATCTGTTTTACAAATCTATAATGATAAAAGCAGAAGGACATAAAGAGAAAACAGAAGAAGCAAAAGAATAATTAGTTATTTTATTATAGTATATATTTCTTACAGCATCCCAGAAACATTCCAGGGCTGTGGGTACAACCTGATTGAGGTTTTTAGTATTCAACAGTCTCCGTTTGATATAGTGGATGACTAGGCTTTTAGATAAGACCTCAAGGCTCAAGGTAAGCTTCATCAAAGAGGAAGCTACAGCAGAAAAGAAGCTAACAGACAGAAACACTGGAAGGAAACCATGAAGCTACAACAAAACCCGCAGACAAATAAGATTACAAACAGGTCACAGCAAGAAAATTTCTACTCGTACCTGCACATCCTTCGGCAAACGAAGTCATAGAAGCTTGAATACAATGACTTGCAGCAACAGAAAATCCTTCCCCTCTACTCAGAGCCTTCTCAAATGCTTCCTTAAAATTATCCAGTGTTCTGGACCGTATGTGACCCAGCATTGATTGGTAGGTAGGTTGGACTAGCTAAAAAATTCAGCAGAACACAAGCAATGGAAAGAAAATGAGTCTTGTTTATACGGAGGGGGTTCATGAATAGGATGACATTTTCCTTGCACGTCCTCTAACTCAATGGTACAAGCTTCCATTGTAATAAAACTTAGTAAGGTGTAAAAAAGAAACTTCAGATAATAGTAAAAATTAATATGAACCAAGCAAAGAAGGAACCTCACCAGCATGCTCCAACATATCATTTTCTAAATTAGTCCAATATGTAATATTTATGTATTTCCAGTCTCCAGAGATACCAATTGGTTCTAAATTAAGTGATTAATGGTTTCACCCAAAAAAAAGGTGATCAATGGTCCAAATTCTCTAACTCCATGGTGGAAGCTTTGAGTCAAAGGGACGGTCTGGGTCAGATGGCGTCCCAGATATCCTCCTCAAAACAAGGTCTGATTAATTAGTGACAATTAGTATTCAAGTGGGGTCAGTGGTAGTCTGATATTCTCTATTATCAAATGTCAAAGAAGTTTTAAAAAACAGGTCGGTTTTCCATCCTTTTAGACTGCAAAAAGCTCGGCAACTGTCCCACTAAAGTAAAAAAGAAAAATAATAAAAAAAAAGATAAGTTGACTTTTCGAATTTCAATACTTAAAGAGTTATTACGGCGTGAGGAAGGGAAAAAAGAAAATCTTTGCTCTTACGTCTCAGCATCCACAACGACACCAACAACCTCCGTCATGCATCTCCGCCTCAATGTGCTTCACTTCTCCTCTATTTCTCTCAAATGAAACCTCACCCATTGACACATTTTCATCTAAAAAGACATCCAAACCGCCGCCACGGAAGGGGGGGTGGGAGAGGTGTGTGGGTGTGAGTGAGTGAGAGAGAGAGAAATTCAAGAGCAGCAGCAGCCACCATAGCAGCGGTAAAAATGTCAAGAAGACAAGTGTTAACCACTGCTTCAACCCAACAATTTTCTACCATCCGGTCCATCCTGACATCCCAGACAGGCGTCCGACATCTTTTCAAAGTTTTGTTTGGATGGTCTGCACCAAATAGCAATAGAATTAATGGACAGTCTAGGTCACCGCCAGGTGTCCGGGGCATCCCAAAAGTCCCTTTAAGACACTGGAGATGGTCACTTCATCATACCATACTACAATACTACTTCACTGCTAAACCTCCTTAATGCCCACTCCAATGGCCATATGTTCAATGGATGAAGTCTGGGCAATTGAGGCCCTGAAGACATTGAAACTTGGAAGTGCTTTCAAAGACAATGAAATTTGATCCACATTTTTGTGGCCAATAGGGGTGCCAGAGTCAGTTACAGCAGAGATAAGAGCTCTTGTTTTTGGATAATTTAACTCCTCTCTGATATCACTCATATCGAAGTAGAAGGAATTCTGCTACATTTACTGATTGGATTTCATTGGCCACCAATCTAGTGATCCATGGAAGGTCTCTTATCTTGAGAGGAAAGCTACAGCTTCAAGCTCTTTACTTAATATCACATTCTAATGAATACCTAGACCTAGGAGTCAACTTGCAGACGTGCACTTACCGCCCCAAAAAAAAAAAAAAAAAAAAAAAAAAAAAAAAAAACTTGCAGATGTGCTTGTTAAAATGAGCCCTTTGAGGAATTACATTTATGGTTTTTGGAAATTTCCTATTATCACGGTCAGGTTGTCCATCATACATTATTCCTTTAACCTTGATTGTAATGGCCACTGTCAGCATGGTCCAGGCCTTGTATGTTGAGATTCTAGCATAGTATAAGTCTTGGCTATAGTTCTACACATTAATTCAATAAAAAGCATATTCAAGGCCTCTATTTATTAAAAAGTACATTTAAAAGGCCTCAGGTTATGGAGTAGTTATGCATCGACTTAAGAAATGTTGTTAGTATATATGTTAAACCAGTTATGTAGCAACAAACTCATATTATTATCTTCTTGTTATTATTAGCCGACCCCATTTAGTTGGGATAAGGTTTATTAAGTCTAATTTCTTTGTCCTTCTGTAGTTTCCTCAAAACCCTACTCCTATTTCCCTTACCATTCCTAAATCCTATTCCGAATCCTTCACAATATCCTAAGCCTAAAATCTTGCTTAAGCCCCACAAACTGCACCTTCCAACCACCCTACTGAATCAATCCTTTAAGTGAACCAAACCACTTACAGGGATTCACTCCAACTCAACCACTTGCTCAGTTTCACTAAAACAAGCCCTCTATTTTGGTAAGTCGTAAGAATTTACCCTGAGCCCTAGTAATTCTCGGATATTCTTTTTGAATTCAGTAGGAATTTTCAACTTATATCAATTCTTTCTCATAACTACCTTTGAGGTTAAGTTCTCAATTGTACCTAAGACCAATTATGATCTATTTGAGGGTCAAAATGAACCCTTATATCCATTCTCACTTCTAAACCCTAGTCCTAGATTATTCTACGTATTTATGGTTGCTCACTAGATGTACCTCCAAGAACTCCACAGATACCAATTTGACCATTCTCAATTATAAAATCAATTATCCTAATCCTCTACTCTCAAATTGCATGCAAAAGAAATTGTTCAAATCATTAAAAAAAAAAAACTAAAAAAAACACGGTTCACAAATATCCAGAAAAAAATTGGGATAGTGCTGAAGAATTCTGATTCTAGGAAGAGTTGAAGGCTTCCAAGTAATACTTGAAACAACTTTGCCTCCAGCTGCTGCCGCTTTGCAGTTCTGACACCTTCATCAAAATAAGTAGCTTCAGCATCATACCTGCAAACAGAATAATGAACTTAACAACTTATTTTGTGACAGAAAATCTAATAATACTCATAGGAAATTTCTGTTAAAGCAGACAAAAAACGTAACACAACAAAAAGATTCAACAAATGATTAAAATCCCAGACTCCATGTAAATATTTTCTCGCACTGAAAAATAGACAATATTTGTCCATAGCATGATACTATCTTTATAGGCAAGGCAAAGCAAAAATTAATAATTGAGTGTGACAACTATACAAGCACAGTTATCATATTGAATCTCTCATCTAATGTGTGGAAAGTACAATTGGATCAACTTTCCAATATGATACGGTGAAGTCATTGCCAATGCTTAGTGAACTCTTTGTAGTGAAATATGTCAATACTGAACCATGATGTAAGTCAACATAAGAAGGGCCAACCAAAGAAATTTACAATATCATGACAAGAGAACAAAGAAACCAATAAGCATAAAGGTGTCAATAAAACAATTTGGAACATGGCAAGAGGGTCCAGTTGTTACTAATAAATAAGAAAATAATTTTTTTAAAATTAACTTAACTTGAAAGTGAAATGCTTCCATGAGAAGAAACTTGAAAATTAAACCTCGGAAACTAGCTAACCCAGCCAGGAAACATAAACCCTCAGTTATCCATCAACTTCTTATGCCAAAGGTTCAATATGGGATAGCAAAGAATTGAACCTAAACCACATAACCTCATAAATCTAGTGAAATGTTGAGGCAAATTGTGTGTCTTCTCGTGACAGTGGTTGAACAAAATTATGTATCACGGGCACAACAATTCCAATCATGATCATTGGCGAATGTTTCCACTATTACGGTATGGAAGAAGCACTCACTCTGAAAAACAAGTGTCTAGGATTACCCCCAGCTTCTTCCCAAAGCCCAGAACTGGTCCAGACTGCACAGCCTCTTCCAGTTGACACCATTCCTGTGATAATTTGAAATAAAGTGAAATCATGGTCATCAATGTTTACAATTAGAAAAAAAAAACATTAAAAAAAATAGAATATTGGATGATGCACATCAAGTACCTCATTTACAGTTAAAGATGAAAACTTTTCATTCGCAATTTCTTCACAACGTACAGTTGCAACCATAACCTGCAAATGAGGACAAAGGAACATATATGTCAAAGACAATCTACATCTTTTACTGATGGGATCAAACAAAGTGATTATTTGCCAGGTCACCTTGTGGGCAGGAAGGTCAAGGTCCTTGTTCTCCTTAATAATTTTCCAAATCTGTTGTGCACTGAAAGAAAACCCCGAAGCAGGAACTGCACCTCGTCGATCTCCTGCAAGTCCACCAGGGGCTATAGAATGGAAGAATTGCTGCCTTAAACTAGCAACCTCCATTAACAACAAAAAAAAAAGTAAATATAAAATAGTCCATCTGCAAAATATTTGCAGATTACATGTCTACATAAAACTACTTTTGAGTTCTGACCATCGACAAACCAGACAGTGTCATGGCTTCTATACCTGTTCTTTAAATTGCTCTTCCTTTTCTTCATAGCTAGAAAGTGCCACAACTTCAACCTAATGTTTAACCATAATAATCCTTGAAATTACAACCATATAAGCATTTCTGAGTAATGAATGCAGAGCATACAGCTAAAATTACACAGGTGAGAGCATAACATCTTCTTACATTGAAAAATTCACTCATTGGAGTTTCTTGGTGTGCTTGTGGTTTAGGAACAGAGTCCCATATCTGCATAGAAAGAACTACATTAAGAAGCAAATTCATTAGCACTAATAGATGCAGAAAGAATCACTAGGTTCAGTACCTTCTGAATATCTTCCCTCAGAATAGGTTCCAAGTTCTCCAGTGGTGTCTGCATAACAAAATTAAGGGTAACAAAGAAAAAATTAGTGTCAATAGCCATCAACCACATAAAGCAAATAGAATACATTGTAGAAGCTACAAATCTCCAAAAGGGGAATAGAAGCTGGGACCAGACCCTTGTTTTATCACGTATGACAAACAACAAAGTTGTTTTACGTGGACTGAACAATCTCATCATGACCTGGTATGGAAATATCATCATTAGAAAAGATAACAATCAAAGTTTCTGACGTGTAGGAAGCTTTCATGACAGCATATGCCCCATATAAAAGTACCTGAAAAACAGTCTTTAGAAGAGGCTTATTTGCAGCCTGCTCGCGGCCAATATCATGACACCACCTAACATGAATAATTTCAGTGTGTGTAAAAACATAGAATTCCCTATGTTAAAGAAGAAACAATCCAATAAATGGAAACTGAAGATGCGTTGCTGATCTCAAAGTAGCAGGCTTACATATTTATGAGTACTATATCTGAGACGGCAAGAGCAAAAAGGGCACTTTGCTTCTCAAATGCAGTATCATCCTGTGATAAAATGAAAAGCAGTATAAAAGGACCAAAAATATGTATGCATATCTTTAAAGTTTAGTTCAAAACCAGATCTTCTGTCTTATATTAAAATATAAAATGAGTTTTATGCTTTCACCCAATCTGAAAAGATACTGTAAGAGACTAGATTAACAACAAAATCTTAAGTAAAACACATGCCGAAAAGGTTCTTTAAATTAATAGAACCGAAGCTTTTATTCCATTACTATACTATAAAATGAAAGAAGAAAACCAGCAAAGAAAAAATTTCCTGGACAGCCAATTGCTCCCATAAACCAAACACCACCAACAAAAAGGATTCAGTTATTGTAAGTTTGTAGCAGCATATACATATATCGAAACATAAATTTAACAGGTAGCAAATAGAAAAAAGCTCATGTTTGCAAAGAACAAAAATAAACTCTATCATGGACCAATGCAAGCACTCAATAGACTTGAGTGCAAAATTTATTCAAAGTTAAAACGGTTCTTCCTTGTAAATATATTTTCAGGTTCTTCCTAGTTCCTTCCTAACATATTTTCAGAATGAGAACTAATGTATTGGGTAACGTATAAGCTTTTAAAAAATCCCTAGTAAGTGTTCAAAATGAACCATTGCATCCATGATGTCAATGATGCACAGTAAAATTTTAATATAACAGTCAGTGGCACCTCTCCTCTTTCTCTTCCATCAGTGCCCTCCAAATCCATGATGATCGTGCACGGTTCAATGTCTACACATCTTGCCATCCAGATACCCTTAGTCGTTTGAGACCTGGAAAAAATGCATTTGGTCAACATCCAAGTATTAACCAAATACCATGGTTCTGACAAATAGTGGAAGTTTGAAGTCAAAAGCTTGCCTTCCCTTGAAAGCATCCATCTCTTTAAAGTTGGTACGAAATAGATGGTTCAAAAGTGTGCTCTTCCCTGCCCAAATCATAGGGGATATATGAAATCTTATGGACCCCAACATGCTAAATGTAAGGAACAGTAAATACATATCGATACATTAGAGGAAAAAGAATGCATATAACATCTGGCAACACATTTTAGCCTCACCTCATTGACATATACAATAGTTACATTAGACAAAAAAACAGGAACAGTGACATGTATAAACAAACAGTAATGCATTAAATGTTTTTGGCAAATGGTATAAAGTAAAAGGCCTCACATATGATACAAGATCTTGTGCTGCTTGATAATTTAGGATAATTATAAACTGAATGGTATTTTCTTATTTTTCTCTCCCTTTCATGAAGGTGGGTTGGGATGGGTAGGCAAGAGGTCAGCTGTTGAATCCGTTAGTGAACTAAATTTCTTGTAACTTCACCAAGTTAGTAAGTTGGAAGCTCCAAAATAGACTAAAAGAGAGAGATATTGTGTTCTAACAGGATTAGTTGTTCTCATGGATGACAATCACGATGTACCAAAATAAAATAGGATCCAACTTGCTTCCGACAAGACAAGGCTAAAAACAAATTCAAGATTGGTACCCATTGGCTTTATTAAACTAGGTGTTATTTTTGTGTTAGAAATTCACAACCCAGCTCAAAGTCAAGAGGGCTTGGGTCGAGGATTCGGATAATCCCACCCAGTTCATGCTTGACGATATAAGATTTGTCTCAGGCCTTCATTTTTTACTTTGAACAATTATTTGCTATAAGGTGTCTCAGTGCACGAGGATCCCGCTACTGTAAGGTCTGAGGAGGGGCATAGTATACGCAGTCTTACCCCCGCAACACGGAAAAATGATTTGCTATAGGTATTGCTAATAAATAATCTGAAACATCCATGTCCATAATTTCAAGAGAAAAAAGACCCCAGAACAGCAAATACATACCACTACTTTGTGGACCCATGATAGACACAACAGCATACGAGAGTCCACAAGTACCAAGATTCACCTCCTTTGTGAAGTTGTCCAGTCCAGTTGGATTAAACTCCCCGTCTCCATCAATGAGGTGGGTTGAGCAACATGCATCACCTGTCCCTGCGAAATGAGTCACATAAGTCAAGAAGCTTATGTCATAGATTCTAACGAAAATCGTACGTCATGGGCCGAGGATAGATCAACTGAATTTTGTAAGACCTTATGAACCTCTCAGTTGACCCATTTGTTTTGCAATACGGTATTCTTCCAAATTTAAAACACACGTACAACAGGAGAGAAATAAAGACACTTCACATTAACACCGAAAGTCCCTATCTCTGGCAACCAACTACAATAAAAAAAAAGGCTCTCGGCATTATGATCTCATTTCTAGTGGCGTATCGTCCCAATAATGTTAGATTTCATGAGAATCCACCATTTTTCAAATTCCTAATCTTCGTCTAACATGCTTTCCAACCATTAGTGAATGCATCTTGGACATTATAAAGAGTGCAACAGAGGGTCAAGTTTCAAATCGGAAATACTCATTGAAGAACACAATTGTACCAGAAAGACACAAATGCGGTGCAGTTTCTTTCGCTCATGTTTCCTCCATACAAAAATTAGTACAGTATATAAAAAAGTATCACAAACATTTTCAAGATTCACCAGGCAGATCTCACAACCGTTAATCCCCGTGAAAATTGTCATCTGGGTATTCTGGGAACAGTCAAAATTTAATACTTTTTTGTGAAAGCCAATACTAAGCTAAACTCAGAAAACATCAAAATAGCAGAATCTCCTTTGCGCGTCCCAAACAGAGCAAAAATTAAAAATTAAAATGAGGGGAACCTACGTACAAACCCATTAGAGTGGTTGAGAAGAATTAAATAATCCTATATCAATAGACCACCCAAAAGGACCGATTGCCGCCAAAAAAAATTGAACAATTAGGCGAACACAGAACCAAAAATCAGATCAATTCGCATACCCATTGAATAAAATTCACTTCTATCTAGGCCAAAGTGAAGAAAAGGGGATCGAAGCTCAGACGGATCTTCAAAATCTAGGAATGGAGGATCGACAGGAGAGAACAGAGGAATGATCCAAATTAGCCATCTCAACAACAAACTTTTTAAAATGTACCAATGCAGCCATTGCTTGATTGCTTCCCTGTTAACAAATATATACTAAGATTTAAAAATAAGAACGTATTTAAGTAGGATAGCCACACAAAGAATTGAATGAATTGGGCATTTGGTTCGAGTTAGTTCCTATGAATATACGGTTTTCGAAGAAGATGATTGATGAGTTTTTTTTTTTTTTTTTTTTTTTTTTTTTTTGGTCAGGAATTGATGAGCTTAATTTATAGAGCCTTTCTTTTCCGCCTCACCAATCACCACTGCACCACCGAGTCACCGGCTACCGGCTACCGGCTCGGGTAGGAGCATAGGACCCACCATCCAACCCAACTCTTTTGCATAAAAATAAAAACTCATTCTTTCTCGTATTTTTCCGAAAAAATCTTTCTTTTGCTTTACCGTAATTTTTTTATTATTTGCTTTAATGAAAATACGTGGAAAATTTTTCATGTAAAATGCTATTATTATTAAAAAAAAAAGATAAATTATATGTACTACCTCTGAACTATGGACTAATTACATCTACCATCCACTAGTTTTTGATAATTACACATACCACCCTTAATTTCTAAAACATATAACAAAAATATTCATTCCGTTAACGGTGTTCAATTTAAATTTTAAAAGATAACTTTACCATCATTCTATTATTCATTCTCCTCCTTCACAACAGTTACAAAATAACAAAAGATGAGTAAGAACATAATTTTTTATATAATTCTTTATTTTTTACATATTGTGAATAAGAAGAATAGAAAACAGAATGATGGTAAAATTGTCTTTTAAAATTTAGGTTAAACATTATTAACGAAATAGACTTTTTTATTACACATTTCATAAATTATGAATGATATGTGTAATTGTCATAAAATAATGGATGGTAAATGTAATTAATCCATAATCTTGAAATGATACATGTAATTTTCCTATAAAAAATCATAAAAAAATTAAATAAATAAAATTATAACCTGGGCAGTCAAAAAAATTTTACCTGTCCAGCCAAAAAAAGGAAAACCATCAACATGTTGTGGCACATATTGCAAACTTATATGCTAGTGTACTTCTACGGTAATCATTTAATGTGGTAGAGGAACACTACTAATGTATGTGTAGTTCTTTTTCTTAAAAATAAATAAATAAATAAAAATACGAACCTATGTAACAATCTAGCAAAGAATGTGCACCACAACGGAGAATAACTTTAGATCATGACTGTTGGCCTTTGCAGACCAAGATGAAACCAATGTTGTGTGGAGCCTTAAGGCCCCGTTTGATAACACTCCAGCTCCCATGGAGTTACTTCTGGTCCGGAGTCATTTTCTATTTCTTCTCTGGAGTCAGGATTTTTGGAATAGAATGTTGTTTGATAATGCTGTTCCAAAATCAAAAGACTATACTTCTAAAATATTGTTTGGTGGTGGTGGTGGTGGTGGGTGGTGGTGGTGGCGGTGGTGGTGGGTGGTGGTGGTGGTGGCGGTGGCGGGTGGTGGCGGTGGCGGCGGGTGGTAGGTGGTGGGTAGGGGTGGGTGGGTGGTGGTGGTGGTGGTGGTGGTGGCGGCAATGGTGGAAGGTGGTGGGTGGTGGTGGCGGCATCGGTGGTAAGTGATGGGTGGTGGTGGTGGTGGTGGCAATGGTGGAAGGTGGTGGGTGGTGGTGGCGGCATCATTGGTAAGTGGTGGGTGGTGGTGGTGGCGACCGCGACGACAGTGGTGGTGGTGGTGGTGGCGACTGTGGGTGGTGGGTGGTGGTGGCAGCGATGGTGGAAGGTGGTGGGTGGTGGTGGCGGCATCGATGGTAAGTGGTGGTGGTGGCGGCAATGGTGGAAGGTGATGGGTGGTGGTGGCGGCGATGGTGGAAGGTGGTGGGTGGTGGTGGCGGCATCGGTGGTAAGTGGTGGGTGGTGGTGGTGGTGGCGGCGGCGACGGTGGTGGTGGTGGTGGTGGCGGTTGTGGGTGGTGGGTGGTGGTGGGGATGGTGGCGGTGGAGGGGTGATGGTGATGATGGCAGTGCTAGTGGTGGTGGTGATGGCAGTCCGTAGTGGTAATAGCTCCGGAGTAAGAGAAGTAAGTTTTTTTATCTCCATTTTTTTAGCTCCCAGAGACATTTTTGGAGCGGTTCACTCCATGGGAGTCAAAACTTGAACCGTATTTATCAATCGTCATTTTACTCCAGATTAGCTCCGGAGCTAAGAAGTAAGGAGTTGGGGTGTTATCAAACGGGG
The DNA here is from genome assembly GCA_028583415.1 of Protea cynaroides. Lineage (NCBI taxonomy): Eukaryota > Viridiplantae > Streptophyta > Magnoliopsida > Proteales > Proteaceae > Protea > Protea cynaroides. The sequence goes on from CM053276.1 coordinate 112,538,021, forward strand.
TCTAAGAGGCCAGCCCTTCGCCTCCCGATTACAACCTGGTGGCAACGCTCAGGCATGGGATACTTCAATAAATTGGTTTTCTATATGGGGTCCGTCTATATGACACCGGTTGGTGTCAGTGGTTCATTGACATCAATTTTTTCCATGCGCATTCATTGAGTCATCACAAGAACCTCAATATACAAGAGGGTATTATTGGTATCTGAAACAAGTGGATGAGGGGTTTTTATGTGATCCAACGGATATTAATCACCAGTGTCGCTGGATCAGTGTCAATAAGAACATACTTTCTATATGACACCCACCGGTGTCAGTGGCCCATTGACATCGATTCTATTTTAGATTATGTCAATAGATGACCTTCATGGAAACCTCAATAGAAAAGGGGGATATTTTGAATTTTGACTCTGAAGGTGTTAGGGGAAAATAATATAGTAGATACAAAATCTAATCGTTGATAGAGAATTTAGGATGATCATCAAGAAAGGGACACTTGGCATGTATCTAAGGTATAAAGTATGAGAAGAAAAAAAATGACTGAATATTTCAAAAGAAACTCATGTTTGACCCCCCCCCCCCATGCTGATTCAGATAGGATGTGACAGATTGATGGGGGTAGTTGGGCAATTAATGATTTGTCATTAATACTCATAAATGTTGATAACAACCATAAATGCAAGGTATGCTGATTTGACCAACCATGTCACCATATCATGGATCGAATCAGCAAAAAGCAAGACCAATACTTGATAAAAGTGTAAGAACAGAAACAAACGTCATAAGGTATGGAAAATATGACTTAAAAGCAATGTCGAAGATAATCAAGAGGGGTCGTAAGCGGCTGACAGGATATCTTAGCGTCATCTTAGGGGGTCGTAGCCTCACGAACCTACTATTCTCTAGGTGACTGATGATTGAGATAGTGGTAGGTATGGGGGAACTTGCTTGGGAAACCTCCTATTGAACTTATATATGTAGCAAAAGGACATCAAGAAGGGAGATTCGGATTTTTTCTGTCACACCCCAATTCCGGCTGAACCAGAAGTGTGAGTGAACCGGTAATAAATTACGGTTCACACCAGGATCTCGAAAGACCGTGTCAACCAATCATCCCTGAGCAAACCATCAAAATCCAGAGTAATACTAGCACGGAAATAATATATCAATGAGCTGAACTAGATAATAAATTAAAATAATTAATCCAGTTATTCCATCATCCATCAGAATTTAAATAATATTTATTTACAAGCTTTAAATTGAAAATAATCAAATCAAAGAGGAAAGACACAGAAGGAGCACTCGCATAACGCATCATGCTCGTCCCTCCACACTCGTGTCTCCGGGGCGGCCATCGGTCTTGTAGGGGGGCGGTCACGAAGTCCCTCCACTTGTATACCCCGCATCCAAATCCGAAAAGAGAGATATATATATCGGGGTGAGCTACAACACTGCCTCAAGAAAGCACAAGACCAATGCAACATCCACATGCATGAGTTAACATTATAATTTGGGCCAGGTATAACTTGCAATTGTGCTATGGTAAGGTTTGGCGGCCACCGCACCTCCATGCACGAGAGTGTGAGCACACCCAATAGTCGGGCTCCTACCACACTACTCACGGTTGCCCACATCACTCACTCCGGTATAGAGATAGGACTCGAGTCCGGCGGACGGAAGAACCACAATCCCACGTCCTCCTCCCGATACCCCATACCGTACCAATACCTAAACCCCTATTGGCAAGGGCTTGCAAGTGGGTTCCGTTTCTAACCAGTCCCTAGATGTCAATACAAGTAGGCTCCACCCTAGTACAGGCCGTCTACGGCATAGGGATAGAGCTAGGCGTGCAAGGGCCAGGCCGGAGACCACAATACCTCACCTCCCCGATACCCTACCCGCAACAAGCATACCAAGATGGAACTATACGCAAGTAGGCCCTATCCCAACATCGCTCCCCTATGGCATAAGGATAGAGCTAGAGCGTCATGGCCGGTCAACATCGACATCGGAGATCACCATGCCACATCACTATGGCCGGATCAACGTCAACATCGGAGACCACCCGCCATAACCTCCCCGATACCCCACCCATACCAAGCATGCTAAGATAGGGTGCTACGAAAGGCGTCGGAATGAGGGAATGATCCCGGGCCCCGGCCCTTCCCATTCCACACTCCAACTAAAACAAACACATGTCTAACATCCATCACACCTAGCATATGAAATGCATGAACAGATAAATCAAATAGAATTTACACTACATGACATGTGATATGCACAATCCATCAAACAAGCATATAATTTGATCCGAGAAAATTAAAAGAGCTCTCTAAGGTTTATTATTAAATCTTTAATTTAAGTTTCGGGTTTTGTCCCTTACCCGACGCGTGGTGTTAATCCTTTTCGGCGTCGGAGTTTCACATACAAGTCCTACACAACCATATTTTCATGTTAATTTCCATTTATTAGAGTTTTAGAAGCCAAAACCCGGCTTTCCCGGACAAACAGGGGCTCAAAACACATACCGGGTCTCGCACATACCGGTCGCGAGGATAGTGAGACCCGGTATGGTGAGACCGGTATGGGCGGGACCGGTATGGGTGAGACCGGTATGCATACCGGGATGCACACATACCGGTCTCACTCAGATCCGACCGAGTGCGACCGGTATGGTGCCGGCCGGTATGCATACCGGATGCACACATACCCGGTCTCACTCAGATCCGGGCGAGTGCGACCGGTATGGTGCCGCCGGTATGCATACGGATGCACACATACCCGGTCTCACTCGGATCCGGCCGAGTGCGACCGGTATGGTGCCCGGCGGTATACACCGCGGCCCATACCGCGGGACTTTCCCAAGGATATACCCTACGGCGTGATTTCCGAGATCGAGGTCTCCACGGTAGCTCCCTAAGGTTTCACCTATCTTCCGCTAAGGTCCGGTCTCGAAGGGTCCTACGGATCTTGGCTAGAATGCCAAAAACCAACCAGATCCGAAAGAAAGGCGAAAGGAATCTAAGCATTTTCCATCGGATCTCACGCCGCCGCGGCTCGATCCGATAAACAACCCTACAGGAAGGATAGAGCACTTTACCGGTAGCGGTTGTCAGTTGGCGGCGAGTTCCTCCACCGGCAGCTCCCTCCTTAGCGGCGTCAACCTCCTTGAACCCTCAACTCCTTCTCAGAACAAAGGGGTTCACGGAGCGTCTCCCCCTCTATTAATAGAGGGAGGCCGTCCAAAACACGCTCCCCCTCATATGGAAACTTTAAGTTTCCATTTTTTGAGAGAAACACAATTCGAACACATACCGGGTCTCGCACATACCGGTCGCGAGGATAGCGAGACCGGTATGCCATACCGGTTGCGGGATAGTGCATCCGGTATGGTGAGACCCGGTATGGGTGAGCCGGTATGCCATACCGGTTGCAGGATAGTGCATCCGGTATGGTGAGACCGGTATGGTGAGACCGGTATGAACTTAACCAATTTTACACATTTTTCGTGACCGAAATTGATTGGTTCTTCACCCGGCTTCTTGCGTGGTCCCTTGCCCGGCTTCGCTTTCCGGTCCGATTATGATTGGGGCACCTGCCATCGCATAAAACCATTGTTAAACCGGGTTTTAGAGCACGGTTCTTACAACTCTACCACCCTTAAAAAAAAAATTCGTCCCCGAAATTTGCATGTAGGTCTTACAATTCCCCCTCCCTTAAAAGAATTTCGTCCCGAAATTGTACGTACCTTCGTAGTCGAAAAGACGGGGGTATTCTTTTCGCATGGCATCCTCCTCTTCCCAAGTAATTTCCTCTACGTCCGACTTTTCCAAAGCACCTTGACATAGTAGATATCCCGCCTTCAAGAGTGTTGTACCTTTCGCTAAGGAGTTGGATTGGCACTACCTCAAAGGTTAAATCTTGTCAACTACGGAGGATCAGCAACAAGGATATGCGAAGGATCTCGCACATACTTCTTCAGTAGGGACACATGGAAAACATCGTGGACGCTAAACATTGCCGGCGGCAATGCAAGTTGATAAGCCACTTTGCCGCACCGGACGAATTTCATAGGGCCCCACATATCTTGGACACAATTTCCCTTTTTCGCCGAACCGCCTTGGACCTCGACCTTTGGTGATATCTTCAAAAACACTTTATCACCTACCATGAATTCAAGATCCCGCCGCTGTTATCGGCATAGTGCTTCGACGCACTGAGCTGTCTTTACCCGGCTTTTAATTTGATCCTTTGCCTTGCGGGTTTCTTCTACAAATTCAGGTCCAACGATTCTTCTCTCACCGACTTCATCCCATAATAGAGGTGTCGGCATTTCTTACCATACAAGGCCTCGTATGGAGCCATCCGGATCGTAGACGGTAACCGTTGTTGTAGGCAAACTCAATGAGAGATAGCTTCTCATCCCAAGCCCCCCTTGAAATCAATAGCACATGCCCGAAGCATGTCTTCTAAAACTGGATGGTCCTTTCGACCGACCATCCGTCCAGAGGGTGGAAGGCTGTGCTAAACTTCAATTTCGTTCCCATTGCCTTCGCAGTCCTTCCTAGAACCGGATGTGAAGCGGGGTCTGTCCGGATACAATACTTTCGGGACCCCATGGAGTCTCGACTATGTTGTCCACATACAACCTTGCCAACTTGTTCATGGTATACTTGGGGTCCGACGGGGATAAATCTAGCGTTTTGGTTAGGCGATCCACAATTACCCATATTGCATTCACCGACCTTGGAGTCATGGGTAGACCGGTGACGAAGTCCATGGTAATACAATCCCACTTCCACGCGGGCTCAGGCAATGGTTGTAGTAGCCCTGCAGGTCTCTGTCTTTTCGCCTTGACTTGCTGACAGTTTATGTCACACCCCAAATTCTGATCCAACCAGAATGGTGTGAGTGAACCGTCATTGAACCAACGGTTCACACCGGGATCTCGAATAGGCCGTGTTCACCCATACAAACCAATTACACATAACCACAATCGAGTATAAATATACAACGGAAGACTTTAAATAGAATGAACCGAGTATCTATTGATAATTTAAATAAATATCCCATTATTCAAATTCAATCATAAAATAATAATCTTTTACATCTCTTAATAACAAACAAAAATAACTGAAACAAATAAATAAAATCCATCAGGTACACGCGAAAGGGCACTCGCATGAGCGTCATGCTTCTGTCCCGCTGTACATCCAAAAGCACCTCCATACGCCGGAGCGTTTACATAGTCATCCACCGTGTATCCTGCATCAACATCTAAAAACAATGTATATACAAAGGGTGAGCACACAACACGGCTCGGTAAGGCAATCAGACAGTTTCACAAGATTATGCATGAGTAACAATCATTTTTATCTTTGTGGTCTGGTTTTAAGTTTGCAATGTGCTATAGAAAGGTTTGGTGGCCCCGCACCTCTATACACGAGTGTGTGGCGTCGCACAGTAATCACACAACCACCAACCCACATACACCCATCATGGAATAGAGATAGAGCTAAGGTATACCCGCACATCCCCTGATACTCTACCCATACCAGTACCTAAGCCCCTACGGCGGGGCTCGCAAACCGGGCTCGCAACTAACCAATCCTATATGTCAACAATGTATGCTCTATCCCAGACAGCCGTTACGGCATAGAGATAGAGCTAGGCTGCGGGCCGGGTCGGAGACCTCCTAGACCTCACCTCCCCCGATACCCTATCCCGCAACTAACCCACTAGGATAGAAACAATACGCGGTAGACCCTATCCCAACACGACACCCTACGGCATAGAGATAGAGCTAAAGCATCGTGGACAAGGCGGCGTCGACTCGGAATCCTCGGTACCACCCAACGATGGTCGGGACAACATCAATATCGGAGACCAACGTACCACGATCTTCCCCTGATACCCTATCCGTACCAAGCATGTCAAGATAGAATACTACAAAAGGTGCCAGTGTGAAGAGCGATCCCAGGCCCATGCCCCACTCCACACACCAACGAAAACAATCACATGCCTAACAATCACATCCTATGAATGCATGAACAATAATAATAACTGAAAGTAAAGGATGGCATGTGAATATGCACAAACATCACATCATAGATACTTAATGATTAACAACGATTTACTGTCAATTAATTATTAGGTTTAGGTCAGATTCCCTTACCTGACGCTCGTTCGATTACTTGCTCCACGTCACAAGATCCAAACGATATGTCACACAGTCCTACATAATATTAGGGTTCCATTAGAATATATTATTTAGGGTTTCATGTTGGTCGGAAACCAACATGGATCACAAACTGCCCTCACAGAGGCGGCCGGTGGCATGTACCGGTCGCGGCTCTGTAGGAAAGACGGCGACCGGTATGGTCAGCCGGTCCCCCACAAACAACCTCCCGAGAGGTAGCGGTGCGCAACATACCGGTCGCACTATGTGCAACCGGTATAGTCGACCGGTATGTCTCCGGAAGACCATACATGGGTTCTTCGATTGCCGTCGATCATCCTCCATGGATTTTCAGGGTTTCTCCTATCCATCCTAAGTCTAGGCTTTGAGTTAGAGCTGTTCCCAACTCATTCAAGTCTCGTTTCGATGAATATCATCTCGAAACTCGAATCTAGGGTTTGACGGCAACTTAGGGTTTATTGGCCAATTTAGGGTTTTAGATCAATACCTACTTTGCATGGTATTGATCCACCCACCTAACTAACATAGGGTAAGAAGATGGATTCAAACACTTACCGTTGACAGGTGTAGCGAGAGCTTCGTCAAACGGTAATGGCGGCACCTCCTTCTTCTTCCTAGCTCCTTCTCCTCTCCAAGCTCTTTCTCTTCTCTAGGGTTTGGGAAAGACAATGGAAAGGATTTGAGGGGTTTAAGGGTGTATTTATAGGCTAGAAATAGGGTTTAGTAACCCTACTAGGATTAGGAAACTTCTAGGATTCGAAATCGGGAAAGCGGGACCACGCAGAGACTAATTTCCAAATTCCCGCACACATTATGCAGGCCATACCGGTCGACCGGTACCATCATCCGGTACCATCGACCGGTATACCTAAAATCGGTATAATTGGTCGACTTGGTCCGACCGCACTGTTGTTATCCGCTTGCCCCGTCCGCCTCGGTGATGATCGGAAGACACATCCGCGACACAAAACCAAGGTTTAGACCGGGTTTTCGAGTGCGGGTCTTACGGTTTAAGCATTGGAACACATGTCGAGCCACATCGGCTTTCATTCCCCTCCACCGGTACAACCTCTTCAAGTCGTGGTACATTTTCGTGCTTTGCCGGGGTGTATTGAATATGGAGTGGCGTGAGCTTCCAACATAATCCGATTCCGGATTTCCGGATCTTCATCCTCGGGTATGCACAAACGCCCACGATATCGAGTACCTTGTCCGCATCAAGCGTAAAGTCGGGATTGACTCGACCCTTTTCCAAATCCTCTTGAAGCGTCCCGAGGTATGGGTCCTGTAAAACTGCTGCCTTTAATTCCTCCTTCGGGTCGGGCAAAATCCTTAATGCCGCAAACATTAAGGTAAACTTGTGTATCAACCCTTGCTCAATGGGATCATCAGTGACTCAATTAGGTGTTGCTCTTCATCCCCCGATGTTTTAGAAACAGCGGCCCAATCCGCATTAGTACTAGGTCCCGCTTCGGGGGTTCGATGCCCATTTCCTGCTTAGTGCATCGGCTACTATGTTGGCCTTACCGGGGTGATCTCGGATATCACGGTCGTAGTCCTTGAGCAACTCTAACCATCTCCTCTGTCTCATATTCAAGTCCTTCCGGGTGAACAGATACGTCGGGCTCTTGTGGTCGGACTTAATTTGGAACTTCTCACCATACGGGTAATGCCTCCAAGTCTTGATGGCATGAATGACTGCCGCCAACTCTAGGTCATGCGTAGGGTAGTTCTTTTCATGCTCTTTTAGCTGTCTTGAGGCATAAGCTATCACTGCTCGCCTTGCATCAGCACACAACCCGAGTCCCGGACACTGAAGCATCGTATACGGCGTAAATGGGCGGTCCCGGAGCTGGAATTGTCGTATAGGTGCCGATACCAGCCTTGCTTTCAACGTCTGGAAACATTCTCGCACTCATCCGACCATATGAATTTCTGCCCCTTTTTGGTTAACTTGGTGAGTGGAACAGCAATCTTGGAATAATTCTCCACAAACCTTCGTAGTATCCAGCCAAGCCCGGGAAACTACGAATTCCGTCGCCTTCGGTGCCTCCCAATTGACTATGGCTGAAATCTTCTTTGGGGTCTACCTTGATTCCTTCAGTGACACCACGTGACCAAGGAAGGCCACTTCATCTAACCGGAACTCACACTTCTTAAATTTTGCATACGACTTTTCTTTCCTCGGTCTCGTACTGCGGCTCGAGATGCACTCGCATGCGTCTCCGGTCCTTGGGTATACAAGGATATCATCAATGAAAACTATAACCGATGTATCCAACATGTCATGGAATACTCGGTTCATTAGTTCCATAAATGATGCCGGTGCGTTAGTCAATCCAAAGGGACATCACAAGGAACTTCGTAGTGTCCATACCGTGTCCCGAAGGCGGTCTTTGGGATGTCCGAGTCCTTAATCTTTACTCGGTGATACCCGGACCTCAGGTCAATCTTTGAAAACACACTTGAACCTTGTAGCTGATCAAACAAGTCATCTATTCTAGGTAGTGGATACTGTTCTTGATAGTGAGCTTGTTCAACTCTCGATAGTCCATGCACAGCGACACTGCCATCCTTTTTCTTTACAAAGAGCACAGGTGCTCCCCAAGGTGAGATGCTTGGTCTTATAAACCCCTTGTCTAAAAGTTCCTGCAGTTGGGTTTTTAATTCTTTCCATTTCAGTGGGAGCCATCTCAACGGAGCCTTAGACACGGGCGCCACCCCGGTAGTAAGTCTATCACAAACTCGGTAGCCCCGTCGGGTGGTAACCCCGGTAATTCTTCCCGGAAACACATCGGGGAACTCCCGTACGACCCGGATGTCTTCCAATTTCGGTGTTTCAGCGGTCACATCTACCACGACACAAGATATCCTACTCCTCCTTTCTCTAAGCACCTCTTTGCTTTTAAAGTTGAGAGTATGAGCTTCCTCTTTCTTGACAGCTTAACCCCTTTGAATTGGAACTCCTTCCCATGTTGTCCTTGAGCATCAACTTCTTCCCGGCACATAGCGAGGTTTCTTTGAGTGTTTAGCTAACCAGTCCATTCCCAGAATAACATCAAAATCTGACATCTCCAGTTGGACTAAATTGACTTCAAGTTCTCGTCCCTCAATACACACTGGGCAAGGTCCATAATAGTCTTCTAATACCACCTCGATCCCCATTGGTGACCGAACTAGCAGACTTGGTTGTAAGGTCTTGATGGGATGTCCTAGCCCTTTCCCGAAGGATACTGAGACAAATGAATGAGTGGCCCCAAAGTCAAACAAGACCCTTGCAGGTATCCCTGCTATATTTACTGTTCCTGAGGTTGTAAAATTCCCTTTTTAGCTTTAAATATGCAACAATTAATGCAACAATTTAGGAGGAAAAGTAAGTAATACCTGTAACCACATCTGGTGATGCGGCTGCCTCCTCAGTAGTAACGGCATATACCTTGCCCAACTGCTGTTCCTTCTTGGGTTGCGGGCATGATCTGGCATAGTGCCCCACTTGTTGACAGTTGTAGCACTTGACGTTGGGGGCCGGCCCCGTTGCTTGCGAGGCCATTGCAGGAGCTGATTTGGGAGGTATGGTACTAGCTTGCGGCATGAATGGTCGGTATGGCCTGTTGCCTCGTCCGCCTCCACCTTGGAATTCGGTATTCGGCCTCTTCAAACCTCTGTTCTGGGCCACAAAGTTGTCCCTCTGGCTTGACTCAATGACACGAGCCACCTGTACAGCTTCATTGTAAATGACCAAACCTCGACCTATAACATGTTCTCTGATTGTGCCCCGCAGTCCCATAGTAAAACGGTGAGTCTTAGTCTCCTCCTCTTGCATGCTGGTGGGAGCGAAGAAGAACAACTCCTCATACTTTTGCTGATACGCCCTACGGTCATCCGTGATTCCTTGTAGATTTAGGGAATTCCCTCTCCATCCCGGTCACGGAAACTCCTGGGGAAGTACTTGTCGAAGAAGGACTCTTTGAATATATGTCGGGTGATAACCTGGTGCTTGGTTTCCAAATACCTTCGAATGGAATTCCACCACCCATTGGCCTCTTCCTTCAACATGTGAGTAGCATACAAGACCTTGTCTTCATCCCGACAATCCAACAACCCGAAATTTTTCTCCATCTCGATATCCACCGTGCTGGCCACGGTGGCCCCCCCGCACTTCCCTGTAAATGTGGGTGGTTTAAGTTTCAAGAACCCATCCACTGCCTTAGCAAGGCTGTTTCGAGCATACGGCGCCTGTCCATACCACCGTGGCTGATAAGCGTAACCACCCCCGACCGCCTCCCCGATAGCCACCATAGTGTGCACTGGATATGGACCCCTGTTATGCTGTCCCCGATACCCTCCGTGGTCTTGATTATATACTAGTGTGCCGGTAACCGGGTGAGGCTCGGTGACGGGTGGTTCTTGCCGTGTTGGTATTCCAAAGGTGCTGTGTTTACCCCCACAGTGTTGCTTGAACATTTCTGACCTTGGTGGACCGGCACATCTGTAGGTCTTGGTACGGGCTCGGGTGGTCCGAGCATTTTGGTTATCTCTTGAAAAACTTCTTTTGCTGCGCCGCCATACTAGACATGAAATTTTCCATCTTTGTTTCGGAGCTTGAAGATGGCTGCCCCCGGGATGGCGACTCTTCACTCGCCCGCCTTAAATTCTCGGATGCGTTCGGGGGGTTCCGCTCTTCCCGCTTATCCTCTCTTCTTGCCCTTCAGAATTCTCTCCCTTTGAACTCCTGTCTACCGCAGGCGTCCTTGAGCGATGACGTCTGCGCGGAAACCTACAACCATTACCTCTTGCCATTGGTATTTTACTCTACCTTGTAAGAACCTGAATACATCAAAACACATGGAGCAATTTAGAAAAATGTATCCCAGCAATTTATAGCCTCAACATGTGCATCTAGTATTTAACAAGAGTGGCAAGGAAAGAGAAAGAGTATCAGAAAGTAATCAGGCTAAATTTTCAAATTTACTGGATAACCCTCAATTCACTAACTTACACAGTCATAGGATCGAAAAACCCCCGTTCAAAAAGTTTTGATATCAATTTGTACAATTCAAATATCTCTGGAGTTTCATGGCAAGGCACCGGACTTTCGGGGAGAAAAACCCCTTTTTTGCCCATACCGGTCGGACCATACCGCTGGGAGGTACCGGTCGCGGGATAGCGCAACCGGTATACCTCATAGCAGGTACCGGTCGCGGGGTACCGCTGGGAGGTACCGGTCATGGGATAGCGCAACCGGTATACCTCTCAGCAGGTACCGGTCGCGGGGTACCGCTGGGAGGTACCGGTCGCAGGATAGCGCGACCGGTATACCAAAAGACAGAAAAATCTCTTTAAAATCGCGATTTTTCTTGTCTTTTTCCCCATTCTCTCTTTGGTTTCTCTCCGGTGGCGATTTCTCTCCGCTTCTCCGAGTTGCTACAATGCATCCGGAGTCCTAAGAATCGGTTCTCACTCTTGCAAGAGTCTCCACGTCGACTAAAAAGGTAAGTTTCTTCTCTCTTTCCCTCTTTAGATGATTTTTACATCGTCTTTTTACCCAAAACTTAACTTTTCTCAAATCGAGGAATTCCAACCGTGGAAAACTCTTATTGATGCTTGGAAAAGATTTTTGGGGTCCCTCTGAGTGAAACCCCTCAACCTATTTGGAGTTCCATCGGTTGGTTTGCAAGAAATCAACAAAAATCGATTTTTAACCTAGGTTTTGGGAAAAATTTCGATTTTCTTGAATTTGTTTGATTTCTCCCAAATTTTCACCTGGTATGCCTAGGTTTGGTTTGATGGAAGAGAGCGGGGGTTACATAAGTCCTCCTCCCCAAAATTTTGGGTGAGTTCGAGGCTTTTACACCATTTACAGCCGTTACTCTGCCGAAATTTCTCAAAATTTAATACTAACCGTTACGATTTCTTGATTTCACAGGTTATATATATTCCACACTTCAAGGAGACGTTCCATCAAACACAATGAGCAGCACGCCACCCCCAGCCACCTCGTATAACGAGAGGTATTTTCGTTCGGCGACGGCCGCCTCACGGTTTGATCGGTTTCAGACCAAAAACATAGAATCCGGCCGGTACGTCAACCCGGGCAAAATCCTTAATGCTGCAAACATTAAGGTAAACTTGTGTATCAACCCTTGCTCAATGGGATCATCAGCTGACTCAATTAGGTGTTGCTCTTCATCCCCTGATGTTTTAGAAACAGCAGCGCCCAATGCTGCATTAGTACTAGGTCCTGCTTCAGGGTTCGATGCCCATTTTCTGCTTAGTGCATCAGCTACTATGTTGGCCTTACCAGGGGTGATCCCGGATATCACGGTCGTAGTCCTTGAACAACTCTAACCATCTCCTCCTGTCTCATATTCAAGTCCTTCGGGTGAACAGATACGTCGGGCTCTTGTGGTCGGACTTAATTTGGAACTTCTCACCATACGGTAATGCCTTCAAGTCTTGATGGCATGAATGACCACCGCCAACTCTAGGTCATGCGTAGGGTAGTTCTTTTTCATGCTCTTTTAGTTGTCTTGAGGCATAAGCTATCACCCGTCGCCTTGCATCGGCACACAACCCAGTCCCGGACAAGGCACCGTATACGGCGTAAATGGGCGGTCCGGGCTGGAATTGTCGATATAGGTGCCGATACCAGCCTTGCTTTCAACGTCTGGAAACATTTCTCGCACTCATCCGACCATATGAATTTCTGCCCCTTTTTGGTTAACTTGGTGAGTGGAACAGCAATCTTGGAATAGTTCTCCACAAACCTTCTGTAGTATCCAGCCAAGCCCAGGAAACTACGAATTTCAGCGACTAAAATAAATTTAATGCAAAATAAAATAAATTTAATAGTCAGATTTATGATGATTTATAATTGGTTACATAATCATATAGGTGATGACTACAATTTAAAATATAAAAAAATTAAAAAAAGGGGTTCTGATTTAATTTTACTTTTATTGGAGCTCGTGGATGTCAAAGATCACAGCCAAAGCATGGACAAGGGTCCGATAAAACAACAATTCTTCGATAACCAACTTGACTTCCCATATACTTTGTCTTAAAGGCTCGCAACCCCCCAAGTTCACAATTAATTACAACCGCACCTCAACTCTTAAATTGACTAACAAAAAATGTTAAAGGGAAAATATCACGTACTACCCAAATAGTTTGACAAATATCACCTACCACCCATTGGTTTATGAAATCGTCAACCGCACCCTACTAACTGACGGAGAAGAGTTAAATTTTTTTTCTATACATCTATACCCATCTTTAATTTTTTTTCTATACATCTATACCCATCTTATTTTCACTAGGATTCTTTTTTTTTTTCCAATTAGAGTTTATGTTCTTCTTTCTCAACCAGCCCCCACCACCGCCAAAGCCAATGAAATCAAAAGAAAAAGAAAAAGAAAAACAGATGTTAAAAACAGAGAAATGATGACATGCCAGTCAACGTGGAAGCTTCCAACGACGGCTCTATTTTTGGAATAAAAAATAACGATGACGACTATGAAGAAAATGGTGGCAGCTAGGAAGGGGAAGAAGAACAAGAAGGAGTAAAGCTGTTAAAAACCTATCGACGTTCGTCTTGTGGAATCGATTTAAGCGAAAGAGTGAAGCTATCATGAAAGAATCAAGGAATCTGACGAAACTTTGAGGGGTCTCCGAACATACTCTAGATATTCCATCCTTTACTTGAATGCTTGCTTGAAAATTTACCTCCATGAACCACAAAATTATTCATTACTTCAAATTGATTGATTAAGGGGAAAATTTTCCATACAATTATTGTTCCCTCTAAATTAGATCGAAACCACAAAATTATTCATTACTTCAAATTGATTGATTAAGGGGAAAATTTTCCATTCAATTATTGTTTGTAAATTTATTTTCATCTCTTTGTGGGTTATACAATAACCCATTCAGAGAACACGTCCCAGTAGGGTTTCCAATAACCCTAAGATCTCCATACAAGCATAGAACACAATGCAATCAATTAAAAGAAGTAATGTAACATACCCATTCATTGTAGATTGATTTTCGTCGTATTCCACTGAGATTTAGGTCTTCTACAGTATCCGGCAGATTCCTATGCTTCTCTCTGATTGTGGAAACAGGAGAGAAATTATCACCGTGACTGCAGGGACTCAAACCGTTAGTATATAAATAATACCAAACCCAACACTGGTTCAGTCCCACAGTGAACCAGTTTGGTTCATCTCATAATCATACTAGGATTAGTCCACCTGTAAGTTGGACTCCCACTGAATAGCTGATTAACCAATTCAATAATTAATTATAGCCCACATATTATCTTACATTCTCCCACTTTGGCTACATTAATTATAAATCACCAATTGATCAGTGTGGCTATGGAATCCAATTACAAAACCCATCATATACTTTGATCCAGTCACCAAGCTTACTAATGTGGAACAACAACGGAAAGTACACATCAACAATAAGCGTACAATCTTCTATCAGTCACATAGAAAGGCTTGCTTAACAACATGAACTGCCTTGAGATGAATACATGAAAATATAATTTTCATGTGAGTCCTAATTGCCTTGATAAACCTCACAGGAAACAAACCTTAATATTGACCGTAGCAACCCGCCACATATCCTTTTGGTCAGTATCACTCTTTGGCACACCGCCTTGAACTATGGTTAAAACTGCTGTAAGACCCGCATTCCATGAACCCGATCTAAACCTTGTTTCATGTCGTAACAGGTCTTCCAATCATCATTGGACCAGACGGGACGAGCAGATGACAACCAGGTATGAAATCGGACCAATTCAAGTATGAAAAACTTCATACCAGTCGATAATACCGGTCTATGGTACCGGTCGATGGTCGACTGGTATGGACTGCGCAGCATGGATCCGAAAAAGGATCTTTGTGGGTCCCACTTTTCAAATTTTAAATCGAAGGACTTTCCTAATGTTAGGAGGCTTCCTAAACCTAATCCTAGCCTATATAAGGACCCTTAAAACTTCTAAAACCTCTTCCATTGATTCTCACAAACCCTAGAGAGGAGAAAGAGGCTGAAGAAGGAGAAGAAGCGAGGAAGGAGAGGGAAGAGCCGCCATTACCGTTGGACGAAGAACACATTACCCCGAGTCAACGGTAAGTGCTTAAACCTTCATCTACAATAAGTATTATAGGATGGTTAGTTATAATTGGATCAATACCATGCAAAGCAAGGTATTGATCTAAACCCTGTTTTTGCCGACAAACCCTAAATTAGTCGATAACCCTAGATTCAAGTTCTAGGTCGAAGATCATCGAGGCTAGGACTTAAATGGAGTTGAAAATAACTCTAACTCAGTGCTCAGACCTAGGATGTGTAGGAGAAACCCTAGGATCAATAGAGGGTGACCGATGGAAGGCGAGAACCAAGCGTATGGTCTTTCGGAGACATACCGGTCGCACTCTATGCGACCGGTACCACTCGGGGACTGGTCTGTGGGGACCGGTCAACCATACCGGTCACAGGTTTTCCCCACAGTGCTGCGACTGGTACCTGTGACCGGTCTACTCTGTGAAGAGTGTTTTTGACCCAGTTGGTTTTTCGACCAACGTAAACCTAAGGAAAAATTATTCTAATTAAACCTAACGTTGTGTAGGACTTTGTGATAGCACGTTTGGACCTTGTGATGCGGAGCAAGATATCAACCAAGCGTCAGGTAAGGGAATCATACCTAAACCCTAATAATTTAATAACAGTAAACCATTGTTAATAATTATGGTTCTGTGGATTGATGTTTGTGCATTCTCGCATGTCATCCTTTACTTTCAGTTATTATTATTGTTCATGCATACTCGATATGCTAGGATGTGACTGTTAGGCATGTAATTGTTTTCGTTGGTGTGTGGAATGGGAAGGACTGGATGTCTGGGATCATTCCTCACACTAGCACATTTCGTATCGTTATGTCTTAGCATGCTTGGTGCGGGTAGGGTATCAGGGGGAGGAAGTGGCACTGTGGTCTCCGGCCTGGCCACTAGACTCTAGCTCTATCTCTATGCCGTAGGGAGCTGCGCTGGGACATGACCTACTATGATGACATATAGGATTGGTTAGTTATGAGCCCAGTTTACAAGCCCTCGCCAATAGGGGCTTACGTGTTGGTATGGGTAGAGTATCAAGGGAGGTGTTGGCGGTGTTTGATCCAGACGCCTTAGCTCTATCTCTATTCCATGATAGGGTGCATGTGTGACGACAGTGGTGTTTGGTCCATTGGGCGGCTTCACACACTCGTGTATAGAGGTGCGGTGGCCGCCAATCCTTTCTATAGCACATTGCAAACTTAAAACCAGACCATGATGTGAATGTTACTCATGCATATGTTTGTTGTATTGTCTGATTGTCTTACTGAGCTAAGTTGTAAGCTCACCCCTGTGTATACACTATTTTTAGATGTTGATGCAGGTTACATGGTGGATGATTACATGAACGCTCCAGTGTAAGGAGGCATGGCTGCTTTGGACGTGCAAGCAGGAGAGGACAAGCATGACGCTTCATGCGAGTGCCCTTTCTGCATGTACCTTTAGGATTTGATTTAATTTGTTTCAGTTATTTACAGTTGGAAATACATTTGATGTAAAGATATTTACTTAAGTTTTGGGTATTTGAATAATTGAATATTTTATTTAAATTTATCAATAGATTACTTAGTTCATTTAATTTAAGACTTTCGCTGTATTTATTATATTCTAATTGTGGTTATGTGCAATGATTTGTATGAGTGGACACGATATTATTGAGATCTTGGTGTGAACCATTGGTTCAGTGACGGTTCACTCACACTTCTGGTTCAGTCGGAATTGGGGTATAACAACTGCCCTGTTCTTATGGCTTAATACCGCCCTTTTATCAACGACCTATCATGTAAAATGCAATACAACAATGATAGCAATGAATAAATGCTGAATAAAAAATAACCATGGTTTTTATTAATAATCATGTCTAGACAAAATCAAGACTAATGAATATTAAACATAAACAAAGTCTACAAGAACACAAGTGAAAGATTTTCCACTAACTAATGACATCGAAAGACTCAACAACACCCATGTTCGACACATGTTCCTGGAAAACCTTCACAGGCATAACCTTTGTCAAAGGATCTGCAATCATGTAATCCGTCGAAATGAGCTCAACTGTGATGTCTTTATAAGTGATATTTTCTTTCACCAGCAAATACTTTATTTCTATGTGTTTAGAACCACCACACTTATCATTATTCCATGCAAAGAGCACTGCAGCACTGTTATCATAGTGTATCAAAATAGGTCTAGAAATAGAGTCAACAACCTTCAAGCCATAAATGAAGTTCTTTATCCACATGGCTTGACGAGTGACTTCATATAAAGCTACATACTCTGCATGCTTAGTCGATGTAGCCAGAAGTGTCTACTTAGCACTCCTCTAAGAGATGACACCTCCTGCAATCATAAAAACATATTTCGAAGTAAACTTCAGATCATCAGTGCAACCAACAAAATCTGCATCAGAATATCCAACTACCTCAAGGGTAGTACCACTGCCGTTTATAAGCATATAATCCCTGATCCTCTGTAAATATCTCATAACCTTCTTTGCTGTTGTTCAATGAGTAGGACCAGCATTAGATTGAAAATGACCAATGACACTCACTGCAAGGCCAAATCAGGTCGAGTACAAACTTATGCGTACATCAAACTCCCTACTGTAGAAGCATATGGCTTATCATTCATAAAGTCTTTTTCAAAATCATTTTTTGGACACTGTTCCATATTTAACTTATCTCCTTTGCTCATAGGTAAATCCCCACCTGAATAGGTAGACATATTGAACCGCTCGAGAACACGATCATTATATGCATTTTGAGATAGTCCTAGTAGTCCCATTTGTCTGTCTCTACGTATCTCTATGCCAAGTACAAAGGTACTTTCTCCCATATCTTTCATTTTAAAGTTTTCAGACAGAAAACCTTTAGTTTCAACAAGTTAGCCCATATCGCTACTAGTCAATAGGATATCATCAACATATAAGACAAGGAAAATATACTTACTCCCACTAATCTTCATGTAGATCCATTGGTCAGACAAATTTTCAATGAATCCAAAAGAAGATATAATCTGATAGAACTTTAGATTCCATTGTCTTGAAGCTTACTTTAGCCCATAAATAGACTTCTTAAGTTTACAAACCATATTTTCCTTACCTTTTTCCTTAAAACCTTCTAGTTTGACCATATAAACTTCATCTGTCAAATCTCCATTTAGAAATGTTGTCTTCACATCCATTTGGTGCAGCTCTAGATTAAAATGAGCTACCAATGCCATAATAACTCTGAATGCGTCCTTCTTAGAAACTAGAGATAATGTTTCCACGTAATCAATTCCTTCCCTTTGTGTGAACCCCTTTACTACTAATATGGCTTTGTAGCACTCAACTTTGCCTTTGGAATCACACTTAATCTTGTATACCCATTTTGAGCCTATGGGTACACAACCTTTAGATAAATCCACAAGTTCCCATACCTTATTGTGGTCCATTGATATCAACTCATCCTTCATTGCATTTAGCCATTTATATGCATTACTATTATTTACAACATCTTGAAAACTTGTGGGATCTTCTTGTTGTCCAATAGCAAAATCATTATTAGTTAAATAAGTCACATAATCAGAAGAAATAGCTGACTTACGAGGCCTTGTGGACCTCCTTAATTCACCCTATGGCTCTACAGCAACAACAAGAACATCAGCTTGAATAGGGTCCCGAGGAACAACAGTCCCAGGCATCTCCATCATAGGTTCTTCTGGAATGATAGGTTGCACCTGTAATTAAGGAACTTCAGTGATAGCCTCAACTTCAACCTCATCAAAATCTAGATTTTTTGGTTGAAACAACTCCTCAGCATCTTCAATAAACCTAGCATGAATGGTTTCCACTATCCTATTTATAGAAATAGGACATTAGAATTTGAACCCCTTTGATCTGTCTGGATAACCCACAAAATAACAACTCACTGTTCTGGAATCAAACACCTTTTCCTGAGAATTATACAGTCTTGCCTCTGCTCTACAGCCTCAAACATGGAAATGAAGCACACTAGGTTTCTTGCCAATCCAAAACTCAAATGGTGTCTTTGGAACTGATTTACTTGGTACTCTGTTAAGAATATAGGTTGTAGTCTTCAATGCCTCACCCCATAGGGATAAAGGAAGATTAGTATTACTCATCATGCTCCTCATCATATCTTTGAGAGTTCTATTTGTCCTTTATGCTACTCTATTTTGTTGTGGAGTACCAGGCATACAGTATTGACTTACTATACCTTGATCCTGTAAATACTTGGCAAAATGACCAAAATATTAATCAGTATCACTTGGTCTCCCATAATACTCACCTCCTCTATCAGATCTAACAATCTTGATCTTCTTTGATAGATAATTCTCTACCTCAGCTTTGAATATCTTGAAGACATCCAAAGAACTAGATTTATCGGACAAGAGATATATATAACCATAGCGAGAGAAGTCATTAGTAAAAGTAATAAAATATTTATGTCCTCCAAGTGTGGGAGTAGGAAAAGGGCCACAAATATTAATATGAATCAAATCTAACAACCCCTCGCTACGGGCAGCCTTCATCTTTCTTGACCTTGTCATCTTTCATTTTATATAGTCAACACATACATTCATATCATCATAATTCAAGGATTTTAAAACACCATCCTTCTATAGCCTTTTCATTCTGTCTATAGATCTGTGTCTTAAATGTCTATGCCAAAGGATAGTAGAATTTTCATCCAGTTTAGAACGTTTAGAATAGACATTCATAACCATGAGGGGAACAGTATTTAATCTATAAAGCCCATCAATAATAACACCATTTCCAACAGCACAAGAATTATAAGACAATTGAAAACCTTCTTGATTAAAAGATAAACCATAGCCTTTCTTGGCAAGTCTAGAAATAGAAATCAAATTCCTCCTCATGGAGGGAACATAAACAACGTCTTCTAAATCAATAAAAATATCATAATCTATATGAATCCTAACTACTCCTATGGCCTCAACGTCGACTTCTACTCCATTCCCCACGAACACCTTCACCTCATCCTTGCTTGGCATCCTCCTGGATAGAAACCCCTGCAAGGAATGAGTGACATGAATGGAGGAAGCCGAGTCAATCCACCAAGAATCCACAAGAGCATCAATATAAAAGGATTCAAAGCAAACAAGAGAGAGGTAAATTCCAGATTCTTTCTTCTTCTTCTCCAGGTAGGACAATTTATTTCTGCAGTCCTTCTTCATGTGCCCTTTCTTGTGGCACCAAAACACTCTGTCTTTGAAAGATCTCTGTTGTCTTGACGTTCTGCATCCCCTCTAGGCTTGTCATATGGTTTCTTCCCTTTTGAGAGTAACTCTTTCCTTTTCTCATGGGTCCATAACTAGGTTGTTTTCCCTTACCTTTGTAAGGGTATTTCTTGTAGGTTGTGGCACTAACACTTTCACCTTTATCCTTCTTTAGTCTAGTCTCCTCTTCAACACATATGCCTATGAATTCATTGAATGACCATGGAGTAACAGAGGTATTGCTAGCAACTTTAATCTAAGTGTACTTCTGTGGTAAAACATTTATACATAAATGAACCAGAAACTCATCATCTACAGGGTGTCCCATATCCTTGAGTTTTTCAGCTACACCCTGCATGTCAACAATCTGATCCCTAAGACTAGCTTCACCATCAATTTTGCTAGTAGTCAACTTTGCCATTAAGGCACCCCTTTCACCTTTATTAGAAACTTCATATTTATCTTTGATAGCTTTCAAAAATTTCTTTGCATTCTCTTTTTCTGTAATACTGTTCCTAACTGTTTCAGGTACAGTACGCTTAATAATAAGCATGCATTTCTTGTTGGCATTGGTCCACCTTTTCATTTTCAGTTTTTCCTCTGGGGTACTATCAATAATAAGTTCAGTAGGTTTATCATCTGTAATAGTTATGTCAAAATCATTTAAGCCTAGAGTAATCTCTAATTCCTCCCTCTATTTTTTATAATTCAATCCTAGCAGAATAGGAATAGCAGACAAATCAATCCTAATGGAAGACATCCTGTTATGTAATCAAAACACGAGTTCAATTCAATAAACAATACCAGTATGTGAAAATACTCATGTTAATATACAAGATATGCTAGCAAATATGTATATGTTTACAAATGCAAGCATCAATATTGTGAGGATAGTGATGTCCACCCACGCTGAATGGACGGTGAATGATTTGGAGTCGCCACCTAGATTAAGGTCTAGGACCTAATATGTAGCCTCATCCAGAGATAAGACTTCTATTGACTCATGACCCAACATATCGGCTTTGGTCCAACAGAGAACGGGTAAGCGTTCAAAGTACAGTTTGGGAAGGTGTTAGGCACCCAAAACTGTCCGATCCAAAAATCGGCCTCCTATGTGATTCTACTTTCCTTAGACTCTATGGTTCTGACTGTTCATGGTCAATGGATGATGACTAGGGCTCATGGGGGATCCTATGCCAAGTTTCTAAATTCTTCTAGCTTAAGTTCAGCCAAACATGTTCTCAAAGTAAGAAAAACAAATAAAATAATATACAATGAACCGAACCAAAGATGGTTCGATGATGGACTGAATCTGAGATGTCCAAAACATCTCAAATTGCCTACGTATTCCAATCCTAGAAATCAAGTCCAAAATGTAGTTCGAGAAGGAAAGTGATTAAGGTTTATGGATGTGGATTGTGATTAAGTGTTCTTAGATTTAATTTATTCAAGTTGAAGTTTATGCTTGATGATGATTGAGATTGAATCTAGAGATAGCCTAAATGGATCGAAGTGAACGAGGATATGGATACGGATATGGAAATGGGGGACCTAAGGATACTAAGACGGGGTACCGTACTTGGAGAGTCCTCCAAGTTGCCTACGTATTCCAGAGGTCCTGGAAATCAGGTACGACGTAGTTCGTTACATGGGTTGTACTCTCAGGGAGTTGGATTTGTACTCTCAGGGAGTAAGGATTTGTGCTCTCAGGGAGTAAGGATTTGTACTCTCAGGGAGTAAGGATTTGTACTCTCAGGGAATAAGGTTTGTACTCTCAGGGAGTAGGGATTTGTACTCTCAGGGAGTAAGGTTTGTACTCTCAGGGAGTAAGGTTTGTACTCTCAGGGAGTAGGATTTGTACTCTCAGGGAGTAAGGTTTGTACTCTCAGGGAGTAAGGTTTGTACTCTCAGGGAGTAAGGTT